>OU795036.1:35633253-36195881 GCA_917208275.1 Patella pellucida
CCAATTTGTATGGTAATTTTGGTCCAATTTGTCCAAAATGCGAACTCACCCTTCCTTAGGGTGTAACGGTGATATAATCAAACGATTTTTTAAATCGGATAATAATTGTGACCTCTAGAGGAACCACAAGCTAAACAAAGGCGATTTTGCGTATAATCAGGGGCCATAATTCAGGACGTTACGATCCGTTATGCGCAAATATCGAAAGGAACCAAGATCTTTGGGTTATATCCATGCATTTCAAGTTTCATCAAAATCAAATTAAAATTGTGATCTCTACAGGGTCCACAACCTTGATATACCATTTTTTAACAGTATTTGCGTACGAACGGCGGCCATTTTGTATAGTAATTTTGGTCTGGAATTTGAACTCAACCTTCCTTAGGGTGTAACAGTGACATAATCGAACGTTTTTTTAAATCCGATAATAATTGTAACCTCCAGAGGTACCACGAGCTAAAATAGGTGAATTTTCGGACAATCAGGGGCCATAATTCAGGAAATTACGTTCTGATAGGCGCAAATATCAAAAGGAACCAAGATCTTAGGGTTATAAACATGAATGTAAAGTTTCATAAAAATCGGTTCAAAATTGTGACCTCTATAGGGTCCACAAGCTAAAAACATGATTTTTCGTACAATCAGGGGCCATAATCCATGAAGTTTTGATACAATACATGCCAATATCGAAAGCAGCCGAGATCTTTGGGGGATAAACCTATATTTCAAGTTTCGTCAAAATTGGGTAAGAATTGTGACCTGTAGAGAGTCCACAAACAATTGTGGACAGACGGACAGGGGCGACGACATAAAACGTCCACATGAAAATGTGGGCGTATAAAAATAAAAACCACATAAGTTGAAAAATCTAAATTTCATGCATGTTGGCCAATGGTTACTATATCCACTTTATGGCAAGTTTATACCTATCTTATTAAAATTAAAGTTACATTATGGGATATTTTTCTAAAGAGTTGGCCATTCTTGCTATACAGTTCAAAAATAGATGATGCAAGACGAATATATTAAAAATTTCAGTCAAATTACTTTATTCTGAACCAAGTAATCAGCGTTATAATATTTGACTAGAAATGTCTGCCATGTTAAAACGGTATCTAATGACGCGGAAATAGCCTCGATCAGCACTGCCTTTTTTGAACAGTTTTCGGATAATGACGTCAACGTAACGGTGAACTTACGGAGCTTGGGGCGCCATATTTGATTAATTAGTCAGTGAATTCCTATTAAAATCCAAGCTGTAGCCTAGCCATCCATGAGTCTACAGAGTTGATTTTGGGCTTGTTGTCTAAATGAAGATCTAATTTATAATTTCTATAACATCTGAAGCCTAAACTAAGACCTGCGATAGGCAGATTTAGCTCTCGAAGAATGTAACTTTAATCCGGCTGCTAACGTTTTAAAAGTATCTGACATGCCAAAACGCTTTTCAATTCCGAATGTTATCTGGCTATTGGCTGGTAACGTCACAGGCACTACACATTATCTATACAATATATCACTGCGTCTGTACAATATAGCACTCTCAATACTAAATGAATGAATGAAATGGGGTTTAACGTCCTACAGTTATGCACTTAACCTGAGCTAATTGAAGACAGGCATACGCCATACAGTGTGCTATGAGGGAAATTTTACCCGGGCAGCGGCGCTACGGCCTACTCTTATATCGAATTCCAACTGCCAAGGGGTCTTTTACGTGCACTCCAATGTGTACACGGGACCTTGGTTTTTCGTACCATCCGAACGACTAGGCAGCTGTCCTTGTCAGGCCCTCCTTCTGCATAACTGACAAGGGGAAATCACGTCGGAAAATCGAGATGAACTTTCTCGGCCAATGCAGGGATCAAACACCCAACCTCCAGGCTAGCGAAACAGCACCTTATCCACTTAGCCACCGTGATCCCCCACTCTCAATACACACCACTAGTTGACAAGCGTCTATTGATGGTCTAATTACAACGTGAGTGGCCTAATCGTAATCACTGAATTATTGTCTTACACTGTTATAGATTAGACATTTGTGATTGGAATATTTTAGAGTGGATCCATTAAAAGGAGCTAAATCGCTAATATTAGGGACCTAGAAATTGACCCTTATGGGTAGCAACGCATATAATAATGTAATCGGATTATATATAATCTGATTTACATTCAATTGTTACCGTTTTGACCAGTGATGGGATTTCAAAATTTTAGTTGTCGGACATTTTCAAATCACAATTAAGAATCATATGTTAACAAAATATTCAAATTCATAAAAAAATGAATGCACCTCGTTATTTTTCATATTTAATTCCTGTATGGTATTCAAATATATGTCAATAATATTCCTACAAAATTACATGACATCAAAATAATACCACAGAATGAAAGTGTGCCTACTACGGCCCATCCGTAGCTTACCGGTTTCAAATTTTACAGTACAGTTGAAGACCTACAGTAAACACTTCAGAAAACTGTTTTGGATCGACTGTTTACCAGAGTGGAAAAATATAGTCACCTCTGGTTTAACCAGTAGTTAAATGATAAGAGGCCAAGAATGCTTATGTGCCCGCCACATATTATGAACTATGAGAAAATCTCTACATTTATCTAAAGCCAATTTAATATGATCACATTTGGAATAAATGTAAATAAGCACAACCCAAACAACTTATCTACCAAATTTGGTTAAATTCATTGAATGACACAGGGTATGGTATAAGTCACATGGTCCGTAATTGATCCGATTAAAAGGAAACCCTGATGCTAACTGGACAAATTGAAAGGCTTTTCAGACAAACCTGAGAAAACAGAGGTGTTTTTCTATTTTTAAGGTTTATATTTAGATATGCAAATATATCTGTATGTTGTTGGTATTTAAAGTAATTAGTAACTAAAAACTCCTTCTCTGCTAATAGTTGACTGTTTTCAATCTGTACTATTATTTCTGGAGTACAACACCATAGTAATGCTTTCTTGCACTCCATAAATATCTGAAGAATAAAAGTATTAAACGTAATACTCTTTGCTCTGTATAGTATTTTTTAAAATAACAAGCCGTTACCATGCTAGATACACACACATTTTGCATAAGATGGACAGAAATGAAAGCGATATTTCGTACAATCAGGGGCCATAATCCAGGAAGTAAATTTCAGATATGTGCGAATATCGAGATCAGGGATATAAACAGTTTTAGGATATCAACAAATATTTCAAATTTCATTAAAATCAGATAAAAATTGTGACCTGTAGAGTGTCCACAAACAAATGTGAAAAGACGTCCGGAAGGACAAGGGCGACAACAATATGCATCTACATGAAAATGTGGGGTTATAAAAATTATGCCACTAAGCAATCTAATTCAACAATTTTTGCTCCATGCATTTGGTTGGTCACTCCCCATTAAGATGATGTAAGGTAAAACAACTGAAATATGTTGATTTAATTTTAATTAGATTTAGAGTGCTTAACCAGTAAACAACCCAAGAGGTCAATATTGTCAGAAATCTTTTATTTGAGAGAGAGGGAGAGATGGGGGTTAATGTCCACTTGACACAAACAAGATCATTTCAATTATATTTCAATAATTCGCTTGTAGTGGGAGGAAAACGAAGGACCCACAGAAAACCTGCGAGGTTGGGCAGGGGACCCTACTCCTTGTCACGTACAACTTGGGAAACAAAACCATGTCAGTTGGCTAAATGACAGACCTTATGATACAACGTGCGCATGCGCTAACCATTCAGCCATCTACCCCCTTCTTTTTTTATGAAAAAAGACATAATAAATCTTACATACCATTAGTTTTAATAAGTGCCAATATATACAATTTTCCTTTCTATTAGTATCTTATTTGCTTATGGTGTGTTTGTTTTATTAACTTCCAAATTTAATTTGTTGATGTTTGCAGTGTGCATATTTATTTGTGATAATGTGTGCTATATGTGGTAGCGTATATTTGTGTATATTTGTATTTATTGTATTTTTAGTATTTGTCGAATTATTGTCCCTTTAATGTATTGATTATTTATGGTATGTTTGTGTTTGTGGTATTGTCTCTTTAATACTACATCTGTAAGCAGGTATCTCTTTTCAATAACAAGTCTAAACTCTGCTCACTTTTAACTCACTAAATTAATCACATCTCAGCTTCTTTCAAATCTCACTTGCATCTTAAAGCTGAACTCCGATTACAAAACTTCAGAAATAATTAAATAAAAAAAAGATAGTAAGCTGGCACTGCCAGGCAGGATACGCCCACATTTTCGAGAGATGGTTAGAGAACAAACAAACCGAAATGATTTTTCCTACAATCAAAGGCTATAATTCATTAAATTACAATTTGATATGCGCAAATATCGAAAAGAATCAAGATTTTTAGGTTATAAACATGCTTTTCAAGTTTCATCAAAATCGAATTAAAATTGTGACCTATACTGGGTCCACAACCTTGATATACCATATTTTAACACTATTAGCGGACAAACGGCGGCCATTTTGTCTGGCAATTATGGTCCGATTTCCCTGAAATTCAAAATCAACCTTCCGTATGGTGTAACGGTGATAGAGTCAAGCGTTTTTTAAATCGGATAATAATCGTGACCTCCAGAGGGACCATAATTCAGGAAGTTATATTCTGATATGTGAAAATAACGAAAAGAACCAAGATCTTTGGGTTATAACCATGCATTTCAAGTTTCATCAAAATTGAATCAAAATTGTGACCTATACTGGGTCCACAACCTTGATATACCATTTTTTAACAGTATTTGCGTACGAATTGCGGCCATTTTGTACGGCAATTTTGGTTCAATTTTTTCGAAATTCGAACTCAACCTTCCTTAGGGTGTAACGATGATATAATCAAACGATTTTTTAAATCGGATAATAATTGTGACCTCCAGAGGGACCACAAGCTAAACAAAGACGATTTTGTGTATAATCAGGGGCCATAATTCAGGAAGTTACGATCCGATATGCGCAAATATCGAAAGGAACCAAGATCTTTGGGTTATACCTATGCATTTTAAGTTTCATCAAAATCGAATTAAAATTGTGACAACCTTGATATACCATTTTTTAACAGTATTCGCGTACGAACGGCGGCCATTTTGTATGGTAATTTTGGTCCGATTTTTCCGAAATTTGAACACAACCTTTCTTAGGGTGTAACGGTGATATAATCGAAGGGTTTTTCAAATCAGATAATAATTGTGACCTCCAAAGGTACCACGAGCTAAAATAGGTTATTTTTCGGACAATCAGGGGCCATAATTCGGGAAATTACGTTCCGATATGCGCAAATATCGAAAGGAACAAAGATCTTTGGGTTATAAACATGCATGTAAAGTTTCAACAAAATCAGTTCAAAATTGTGATCTCCATACTTGTTCTATCATCTAAAACAAGTATGGCGGTTATTTTTTTAAATTTAATTATTTCTGAAGTTTTGTAATCGGAGTTCAGCTTTAAGCTTGTTACAAGAAGGAGCACATTATATCACTTGTCCTATATGAGTGTATATGGTAGCATATTAAATAATCAGCCTTTGTATTAAAACTCCTATTTTATAGGAATTTTATCTATATATAATCCACAAATAAAAACCTGAATCCATGACCTGGTGTTTTGTTCGTCACTGAATAGAAACCCTGCTACAAAATGTAATAGCGCCAATGGAGAGCCCATCATACATTACTTCTGAATACACCCAAGATAATGATAGGAATATATCAAATATCATTTTCAGAATTTTTGACCTTAGGGAAGATTGTTTTTATTAACTCTGGTGAAATTATATGGGAACTATGGAATTTTCTATGAAGTGTTCTGCATACCATTGAAACTATTAGAATCCTACATTACTGATAGAAAACAGAGTGTTTCTGTGAATGGCATATCATAGTCACAATCCTTGGCATATGGTGTTCCCCAAGGTTCCGTCCTCGGTCCCTTGCTATTTAGCTTATACACTAAACCACTGGGTGTAATCATTAGAAAGTACGGTCTATCATTCCACTTATATGCGGATGATACCCAACTTTATATCTCATTCAAACCTGTAAATAATGACATTGACCTAACGAAGTTGAAACTTGAGAAGTGTATTTTAGAAATTAAATCCTGGATGACAGATAACTTTTTAAAACTCAATGACGAAAAAACGGAATTCTTAGTTATTGGTTCAAAAATTAATTTACCTATTTGTAAAAATCTGTCTATCAATGTTGATAGCAGTTCAATTAGGGGCCATATTTGATTCTAATATGTCATTGGAAAGTCATGTCAATAATATCTGAAAATTAGGTTATCTAAATCTTTGCAATATCAGTAAAATCAGGAAATATATAACCACAGATGCTATTAGAACACTAATCAATTCCCTTGTCATTTCTCGTCTTGATAATTTTAATTGGCTTTTATATGGTTTGCCTTTAAAACACATTAGTAAACATCAAAAACTTCAGAATAGTGCTGCAAGAATGATAACTGGAGCCTCTTTTAATGATCACATAACTCCTATTCATTTTAATTTGCACTGGTTGCCTGTCCATTTTAGAATTCAGTATAAGATTTTACTCTTAACTTTTAAATGTATCCATAACCTAGCACCATCATATCTCTCTAGTCTAATACACTTTTATACCCCAGCTTACGGTCTGCAGCTGATTCATATCACCTAGTTGAAAATACAGCCAATATGGTGTCATAAGGAGAAAAGGCTTTCTCAGGGTGGCTTCTCCTAAGTTGTGGAATAAGATCCCCTATTTCATCAGAAGCAGCACTTCGTTATCTATTTTTAAAACACGCTTGAAGACTTATTTATTTAATATTGCTTTTAAATAATTGTTTTGTATCGTGTTTTATATTTATATTATATTTATTTAGACTTCTTCTAGGCCTATGCTTATATTCTTCTATTTTTTAATGTTTTTAAATTTATCTTTGATGTATACAGATGTAGTTACATTTTAAATTATATATTTATGTATTTATTATAATATTCATTTTATTGTAAAGCGCCCTTGAACATTTTATGAAAGGGGCGCTATATAAATCTATGTTAATAATAAATAATAATAATAATAATAATAATACCATTTCGTCTGTAGCATCATCTGTCCAAACTTTCATCACAATAGCAGCAGCAGCATCAGAATGATAACCCATAAAAGCATCTTCAACACTTACTTTATGTTTTTTACCAGCGTAACTATGAGAGAGCATACAACATTATTTTTTGTTATACATGTATTTGGAATAAAATAGGTTGCCAGGCAAGGCAACATAACCCAACTAACAGCTTTTTCCTCTGTGCTGTAATCAGACCATATTCATCTAACGAGTTTTCCCCCATCTTTTCAATGTACACAATGTTTGGAGATTGGGAACAATAATCCAAAACTGATCAAGAACTCAACTCTAACAGAGTGAGTACAAAAGGTTATTTACATTTTAATAAACAACCAGTCGGGAGTAATAACTCTGGAAATACGAAGAGTAAGTATGAGTACGATAATTTAAGTTCATTAACAATTGTATAAGTCATGGGGAACAACTTTGGAACTTCTTTTACTAAAATCACAGCCAAATTTCTGCTCACTAATAATTCCTTCGAAGACCAAAAGTTGTCATATGGGACAGCCTAGTGGTCTAGAGTGCCGTGCTTCGACCTCTAGCTGGCTGGTCACCTCTGGCTTGCGGCTGTGGTTTCGAGCCCTAATGTGAGCGTATGTGACATGGAGATAAGGGCGCCATCCTCCGGGCACTCCGGTTTCTTCCCACTGCTAAAGACCCCTACGCGCAAGTGATTTATTGAAATAAAAAATTGAAAACCATACTTTAGTCCCAAAATGACCTAGTTCTGTCGACAATTCAATAAAGTAATTGAATGTCATTATGGATACAGCTATGACGGGTGTGGTGCACCAGGCAGGGTAAGCTTACTCTTCCGGACAGCTGATACCACTGTTTGTCGTGTATTTTGTACACAGTGAACAGTCCATATGCTGATTACACTATTTTTGCCAGATTACACTATTTTGCCTATACCGTTTTTTTAGGACTTCGAATTTTGTCTAATGGTTTGGATTGTTCGTACTTGGTTTTATTTTATAAGATAAGAGAAAACGAGAAAAATAGAAATAGTCTGTACATTCCCTTGTTTTTATTCATTCTATACCTTATAAAAACATGTTAATGCACAGACTTCTCTATTTTTCTTTCTTGTTCTCTTATCTAGTGGCAGTCAATTCTTTTAATGAATTGTCAGATATCCTCTCACATAGCGGGAGCGAAGGTTACAGGATTTTCAACCCGAGAATTCAGCCTACGGTACATGTTATCAATACCTAAGACTAAAAATAAAACATTTGCAGACATATTGTTCCGTGTGTTAGGACGGCAGTTCTGGAATACCCTTCCAGAAAGTGTTAAACAATGTCAGACTGTAACAGATTTTAAAAAGAAACTCAAAACATACTTTTTCCGTAAAGAATTCCTTTAACATTTGTGTAAGACTCTGTGAACGCCATTGAATGCATGGCAGTAATGTGCTCTATATCAAATGTAACATGTTATGTTATGTTATATTTTTAATATATATTTATGTATAAATATATCTGACTTCAGAGTATTAATATTACTACATATTTCATTTTAAAGAGAAACTATCACCAAAGTAGTAGATCACTAGCACAACTGTAAAAATCAGTCATACTAGAAACATAAAAGAGATTTTATATACATATCTTATCTCTATGCATGGTAGCCTACTCTTTTGGCAACCTTATATGATATTTTTAATTTAATTATCATAATTGTCAGGCCTTATCTTTCATATTTTTTATGAGAATCCAGTTGGATTTCATTACATTTGACAGAGAAAATACATACCTCATACAATTTGCTTTTGTTACCATTTTTTCAGCCCAGTTCTTCAATTGTTTTGCCATCTCCGCTTGATCGTCAGACATTATATTATTTAGGGTTAAGAAATGTTTTTCTAGACGATTTATCAATGGAATTGGAAATTTATCATAAACAACAGTCTTCTCTGCAACAACAATTAACCTGAAAAAGACACCCTTGTTGAAAACAACACAACAAACTACCTTTTCTAAAGTTAAAACTTTGATTTAAACAAACATTTTGAGAATATCATTGAAATGCATGACTCCCTATAACCCCTGCAATACATTTTTGTTGATCCACACAAATAGATAAATTCTGTAAAACTGAATTTCGATGGAATAGTTATGTAACAGTGCATTAAATTTCAATCTAATGAATCAATGTTTAACCTAAAAATATTCTGGAAAACAGAGTTTTAATTGACGTTATAATGACAAAGAGAAATATAAATAATTCACTAAAAAAATTAACAAAATTCTGAAAAACACAACTTTGGTCTGTAACTCTGCTATATACAGCAGTTCTGTTCCAACCTTTGATCACATACCTCAAAGTTTAAATTTAAGTAAACAAAGGCCCATAATTCAGTACAGGTGGCAAATATAACCTGTATCAAATATCTCAAAGTTAAAGAACAAACTTTGGAGAAAAAAAAATGACAAAGAACTGGTAGAAGATTAATAAATCAGAACATTACATCCATGGTTACTTAAATGATAATAAACAGGCCTACCTGAAGTTCTTGTGGACTCGACATTTGACACGGTGAGATCCAAGTCCTAAATCCACATAACGCTCACCTCCAAATTTTGCATAGTACTGAAAATATTTTAAGTTCATATAAAGATGGGACTATTTGAAAAGTCTCTTCAAAACAGTAAATCCTTTATTTTTGTAGGAGTAGTGAGATAATAATTCACATGTAAAAAGGGTATTTGATGTTTTTTTAATGCTGAAGACAGGAAGGAGTATCTTTTCTTTACAAAGGGTGTGTCCATATGTTTAAATTATCGATTGTTAACAGAACAAAAAAGTATTTTACAACCAAATTTATTATTATTTCCTGACAATAGTTTATATTCATCAAGGATTGCAATTCATTATAAACAAATAGTGACCACAACACTTGAATCTTGCCAAAATTGATGAGCTTCAGCAGTAGAGATTACAGGAACTAACAAGGTTACCCTGAGTTTCGTTGCTGTCACTTAATTATAACAAAAGTTATCGGGCGCCAAAGCATCAACCAATGAAATTGCTTACCTCTGCTTACCGTAAGCAGACAATGTTTATCAACCAACGCCATCAAGGCATTCACCTAATTAACGCCTACACCAAGTTTGAACATTCTACCTCAATTAGAAGGAGTTATTGGTGCTTCAAATTGCTTATCGCTCTGCTTACCCTTAGCAGAATGTTCATTTTCAAACATAGTCAAGGTATTGATGTGATTTTAACCCCCCCCCCCCAAACCTTGATATACCATATTTTTACACTGGGCCTGCTTGATCTGTCCGCTGCGTTAATTCATTTGTGATTTAATGGAGAAGCATTTACCTGTGATCAGATTTACCGAGTTCCGATTGTATAATTACATGGGACGTGTATTAATGATTTTTGAAGTATTGGTCAATGGTGGAATACTATGTTTATAGGCTAATGAATAATAAATACAACAGACACGGTAAGGCGTGCATCTATGTGTGCGCATTTTTTTATACTCTCCTTTTTATTCATAATCGGTATGTAAATAATCGCAATCATAATGAACTGATTGGAAAAAGGCTCACAGGAATTTAAAAGTTTTATCTAATAATTAAACACTCTAGATAAATTAATCGTATGTTGAATTATACAAGTATCTCGGTAAAATTCAATGGCCCGTCTAAGAAATGAGCACCCTAGATAATTGAACGGGAAGTCCATTTTTAAATGCATCTCGGATATTCAACGATTTTTTTCAAATTATTCTTCAACGATTTTTATTAATTATTGAACAAGATTTTAAAATTAAAGGGTAGGAATATTAACCAAAGCTAAAACCCCTATATTAAACGATACCATAGTGTTATACCCCTTAATATAAAGTATACACAAAGTTTCATCATTCTCACTTAATTAGAACTAAAGTTAACGTGTCCTAAAGCATCATCCAATCAAATTGCTTATGTCTATTTACCTAAGCAGAAAATGCTCATCTCCGAATGCCATCAAGGAATCAACCTAATAAACACCTACACCAAGTTTGAACATTCTAGCTCAATCAGGAGAGTTTGTGTGTCCCAAAAAGTGTGACTGATGGAGGGAGGGACGGACAGACAGAGAGACAAATAGTTTTGGTGAGAAAATCAAAAAAAAACTCTTTGTTTAAAAATGTGGTAGAAATCTATCACTGCGTAGTAAAGCGGTACATGAGGCCCTTTCGTGCCGCTTTACCGTGTGATGCTGTAGACTTGCCAGGTCTAATAATTAGTAATAGAGCATCTAAATGCATGTCAAAACTAAAATGGCTCTCTACAGATTTATATAATTAATTAGTAAAGAACATTACCTGGTTCAAGGCATCATACAGACTTTCATAAAGATTTTCAAGATTCAGTAGGATAACTGTGTTTCCGGTTTCCATGCACACTTTGATACGATTAATATTTCTACACACCTGTTTCAATTATACATACAGTTTATTGTGCTTATATATAGTATTTATTTTGACTGGTGCCAAATTCAAGAATTCAGATATATTAGTATAACTTTATTTCAGTCTAATAATCTATAATTTGACACTGGTCTCATTGTGCAGGGTTCAATGCTGTATAAAGATAGCTCCACTATCAAGGAGTTTTAAGGAGTGTGCGAACCTTGACTGAATATTACCACTATTTCTAGAATTATACAGGGACCTGCCATAATGAAGCTAGTCACTAAAAATTATATTTTACCTGAGTGTATTCTTGATCTCGTGGAAAACTAGACCCAAAGATTGTCTGTACTCTATGTTTCTCTAATATCTGTTCTTGTAAAATTCCTAAAGCTTCATAATTTTCAGTGAGAAGTAATAGGTAGCGACTGTCACTGTAAAATATTTATTATTACAGTGTATAAACTTAATAAATATGTTGATAACACTATTCAACATAAATATAGACTTATTACACAAAATAATAAATTCAGAAATATTTACCTTTGAGTTCCATCACCAAAAAGGCCAGCTTCAATCAATCCTAAAGCTGTACAACTAGGATCTCCATTGTGAGGCTGAAATTTTTACAAGAAATTTAATATATAAAGTCAAGCAATAATCAGCATGTTCAATATGATGCAATATAAGTAAATAGGATGTACTGTTCATTCACTCTTAAAGTTGTTTCATAAAAATATATTGAACAGGCTTACACTTTCATCTTTTCTGACATTTTTCATCTGATCCCCAAAAACTTTAACAGCATCAATTGTGTCTAGTCCTCCAAAATTTCTACGAATACAATGCTCTAACTGGTGCCAACAGGGAGTTGTCTTATTCTTGGCAGCAAAAGAATAAACCATCTTTACAAGACTGCAATAATAATTACAATATTACACCTTAATACAGTTAAACTATGAAATAAACATTAAGAAAAGTCTGTTAATCAATTTTTAGCCAGGTTGCAGGAGAAAAATAGGATGTTAAAGACTATTTTATTTTGTTAATATATTTGAAAGATATGACAGGGGTTGGATGGCCGAATAGTTAGCATGTGCACGCTGTATCTTAAGGTCTGTCATTGAGTCAACTGGTATGGTTTTGATTTCCCGGTTGTACGTGACAAGGAATAGGGTCACCTGTCCAACCTTGTGGATTTTCTCCGGTTCCTTCCGCTGCTAAAAAAACCCCACGAGCAAGCCAATTTTTGAAATAAAATTAAACCATATATATTTTTCAAAAATGACCTAGTTTGTATCGAGTGGACAGTAAACCACATTTCTCTCTGTATCTCTGAAAAAAAAAATGAATAAATGCATGAAGAGGGGTTTACCCTCCTACTTTTGAAGGCACAATTATTATCATAACACTACAACATATTCACCTGTAAAAATCTCTCAGACCAAAAAATTCTCTTTTCTGTCGAGCTCTTTCAAATATTTCTAAATAAGATTCAGATAAACTTCGCAGTACAGGTTTTATCCTATTGTATACTGTTCGTGAACTTTGACAAATACCTCTGGAAAAAAAAATACAATGTATTTCTTAAATTCAGTACTTGCATGCACAATTCACTATAAAGGAATCACAATATTGTTAAGAATTACTTAAGCGTGGCTTATGTGAACTTTTCAACCCAAAGCAACTAATTGCAGTGTTGCAAGAGTGCTAATGTAGAGTGAAACTGAGGACAACTAAGCAGGAGCCACTGAATTTGGAGCGCTTATGTCGACCGGAACTGATAGCGATCACACTTAACACGTTAATTTATTCTTCACATGATCAACAAAATGGCAAATAACTTAGAAGAAGCAGCCCAAAGGCTTTGTCAGTCTTGCTACAATTATATTAGTATATTATTGTCGACATCATCAACAATTAAAAAGTTGGTGTCTTCATTCGCTTCTATTTGCTTATTTATAAAGTCACATGACACATGTCTACAATCATGTGATGTTAGCTCCATGGAAACAAGTTGACTCCTGTTGCAAGAACGCTCATGTCGACTGCAACTACATGTGCAACTGACTGTCACTAGTTGTAAGAGGCGCTCAGGTTGATTTTTTTCAGTGGCATTCTGTTGCTTTCAGCTGCTTCCAGTTGCCGAAATGCCAGTTGCTTTCAGTTGTAAGATAGACATAAGCCCCCCTTAACAACATTAACATAAAGCACTTCAATGTTTTTTTTAGTTAAATACTCTCAACTTTGGGCATGAAATAGTTGTTCTGCTATCAAGCATTATACCGCAGTACAAAATACTTGGTAAATTGAACAGCAAATTTAGACTGGAGTTAAAATACTTTGGAATTGAACATCATTACATTACCGGTACCAGACTAGAAATATAGTCTACCTATTGCTCCAATTCTTATAATCAATATAGGGAAAATGAAAACACGTGCTTTTTTTCAAAGCGAAACCAAAGAACGAATTGTAGATATTAAGTATAACAGTAGGGGTGGGCAAATGGAGGTCTAATTTTTGGAAGTGTTTTCTTAGGCGATTTTGGCTGCTGAATCAGAATCTGGTGAAATTTTAGTTCTGTGACGTCATTTTGAGCTGGTTCCGTGGCCATTTTCAAAATGACTTTTTTTCAGTTATTACCCTCATATCGATATAGGATGTTATCAAATCATAAATGGGGGTGCAATTTTAGAATCAACGGTCATGAAAACATATATTTTAACATATTGGACAACTAGTTCCAATATATCTTGCTTTTATGAGAAAAAGATAGTAAGCTGGCACTGCCAGGCAGGATACGCCCACATTTTCGAGAGATGGATAGAGAACAAGCAAAACCGAAAGATATTTTTCCTATAATTCATTAAATTACAATTTGATATGCGCAAATATCGAAAAGAATCAAGATCTTTAGGTTATAAACATGCATTTCAAGTTTCATCAAAATCGAATTAAAATTGTGACTTTAAAAAAAAAAATATACTGGTTCCACAACAGGGCTTCCACTTCAAAATTTTCCCAAACGGTCATTTTTCTCACGTAGAAAATGGTGCTTTTTTAGCACATAAGAAGCCAAAAACTTCATGCTATCGGAACATCGATTAGCTTTAATTGGGTCAAAGACAGTCACACAAAAATCAATCTCACATCGACATTTATAACCACCCACCCATAATAAATAAAAGAGCATATTATGTAATCAATTATTAACATTTATTTATTTATACATTCATAAAATGTAACAATGTACATTTATTCATCGATGGGACACTATTTTCGTCATTTATTTACAACACCACTCGTATGTACTGGGCGTTTTTTTTTTAAAACGATTTCCATTTCTGTAAAGCACGTGCTGGTTGAAATTCGGCACGTGGGGGTACTTCGTAAAAATTCCTCACTAGTTAGTCAAAGGTTTCCATGCTCAAAGAACATCGCAACTTGGGTTTCATCACATTTTAGCGTACGTGACAAATTCGACTGTTGACTATTTCTCCATACACGGAGGAAAAAGTAGTTCCGATTGATTAGCTCATGTAAATAATTTAAAGTCATAAAAATGTACAATAATTAACATAATTCTTGAACTTATCAATATATTAACTCGTATTGGTATTTTGTGAGCTCAAATAATATCGAGCTAGTATTTTAACTCTATAACATGTTAAAAGATAGTAAGCTGGCACTGCCAGGCAGGATACGCCCACATTTTCGAGAGATGGTTAGAGAACAAGCAAAATCGAAAGTGATTTTTCCTACAATCAAAGGCTATAATTCATTAAATTACAATTTGATATGCGCAAATATCGAAAAGAATCAAGATCTTTAGGTTATAAACATGCATTTCAAGTTTCATCAAAATCGAATTAAAATTGTGACCTATACTGGGTCCACAACCTTGATATACCATATTTTAACACTATTAGCGTACAAACGGTGGCCATTTTGTCTGGCAATTATAGTCCGATTTCCCTGAAATTCAAACTCAACCTTCCGTATGGTGTAACGGTGATAGAGTCGTTTTTTTTTAAATTGGATAATAATCGTGACCCCCAGAGGAACCATAGGCGATTTTTCGGACAATCAGGGGCCATAATTCAGGAAGTTATGATCTGTTATGTGAAAATAACGAAAGGAACAGTATTCGCGTACAAACGGCAGCCATTTTGTATGGCAATTTTGTTCTGAATTTTCCCGAAATTCGAAATCTACATTCCTTAGGGTGTAACGGTGATATAATCAAACGATTTTTTAAATCGGATAATTATTGTAGCCTCCAGAGGGACCACAGGCTAAACCAAGACGATTTTGCGTATAATCAGGGGCCATAATTCAGGAAGTTACAATCCGATATGCGCAAATATCGAAAGGAACCAAGATCTTTGGGTTATAACCATTCATTTCAAGTTTCATCAAAATCGAATTAAAATTGTGATCTCTACAGGGTCCACAACCGTGATATACCATTTTTTAACAGTATTTGCGTACGAACGGCGGCCATTTTGTATGGTAATTTTGGTCCGATTTTTCCGAAATTTGAACTCAACCTTCCTTAGGGTGTAACGGTGATATATTCGAACGGTTTTTCAAATCGAATAATAATTGTAACCTCCAGAGGTACCACGAGCTAAAATAGGTGAATTTTCGGACAATCAGGGGCCATAATTCAGGAATTTACGTTCCGATAGGTGCAAATATCGAAAGGAACCAAGATCTTTGGGTTATAAACATGCATGTAAAGTTTCATCAAAATCGGTTCAAAATTGTGACCTCTATAGGGTCCACAAGCTAAAAACGTGATTTTTCCATGAAGTTTTGATCCGATACATGCCAATATCGAAAGCAGCCGAGATCTTTTGGGGATAAACCTATATTTTAAGTTTCGTCAAAATCGGACAAGAATTGTGACCTGTAGAGAGTCCACAAACGATTGTGGACGGACGGACGGACAGGGGCGACGACATAATACGTCCACATGAAAATGTGGGCGTATAAAAAGTCATTTTTGGGCCGCCATTTTGAAAACCACGGAACCAGCACAAAATGACGTCACAGAACAAAAATTTCACCAGATTCGGATTCAGCAGCTAAAATCCCCTTAGAAAACACTCGTTCCCAAAATTCGACCTCCATTTGCCCACCCCTAATAACAGATCAAAACCAGTTTAAATACCTTTTCCTCTAGAAATGTTACAATTTAAATAATTAGGCTTTTCGCGACTGATCAAATGATATGTCACGTTGGATTATATTTGAATTAATTTAAATCAAATTGGATTAACACTTCAGAACTTTCACAATGGATGGCTATACAATAAGATTTAGCCTCAACTGGCCCCCACCTTCTTTATTTGCATTAAAACACACAAAAAGATTTTTTTTTTCACAATTTACTAACTCTGCTGTCACCATTAGCTCATCATTTTCTGGTACTTCTCTCTGCACTGAAATACCTCGATTCATTTTAGCTGGATCTAAAGCCCAATTTGATATTCCAACAAATGCAACCTGTAGAAAGATTCAACATTACATAGTATCATACAGATAATATTTTCAACCAATATTTTTGACAACCATTTAGAATTAATATTGTTTGTGTTACGTTTTCTAACACACCCCAATCCTAGATATTGATTTTAAAACCAACAAAACATTTTAATAGCTTTTGTTCAAAGAATATCTTGGTGGATGTCACTGAATAAATTAAAAAAACAAGGGTACCTTTTTATGTGGTTCACGGGCTTCATTTCCTTCACAGCCATCTTCAAGTAGAGGGTGCAATGTCTTAAATATATAACACACATTACAAGGGTATTGCAAGATTCAATTTACAAATTATTATGCCCACAAGAAGCTTTGCAAATGAAGGTAACAAAGTCAAAGGAATAATTTTTTTAATTGTACTAAATTGTTATTGTTGTTGCATATTTTTTTTTATATAAACAATATTTCATTCTCAGAAAAGGATTGAGGAACAGGCTAGGGCTATGTTACCTCTCTACGGAAGCTCAAATACAAACTAATTTTGTTTTTTTCGATTTCCTATTTCTATTTTTAATTTTTAATTTTGTAAAATAATTTTTAATTTTAAACTTATAATTTTCAATTTTAAACTTATAATTTTATATTTTGTATTTTAATTTCTATTTTGTAAAATAATTTATAATTTTGTAAATTAATTTTTAATTTTGTAAATTAATTTTTAATTTTGTAAATTAATTTTTAATTTTGTAAATTAATTTTTAATTTTGTAAATTAATTTTTAATTTTAAACTTACAATTTTTAATTTTAAACTTATAATTTTTAATTTTAAACTTATAATTTTTAATTTCAAACTTATAATTTTTAATTTTAAACTTATAATTTTTAATTTTAAACTTATAATTTCATATTTTGTATTTTAATTTCTATTTTGTAAAATAATTTATAATTTTGTTTTTCTCAAGCATTATGGCACGATCGTAGTGAACTGTCCTCAGCCACCTGTCCGTCATAACAAACAATAATCCATATCGGCATTATACCGTTACGTGAAACAATGTAGCAATCATTGAACTTGCACTGATTTGAACTGACCTAAGCGACCTGTCGGCCATAACCTTTATAATTGACGGCCCAGGTTTAACTTAAATTATCACAAGCGAATTACAAAGCTAATCTAATGCTTCGATAAAAATTTTTATTGCCGACTTCATTTAGATGACAATGATCGTCACCAAAAATTTGATGTGGGCTATTAAAAATGCGTCTGTGTCGCCAAATAAAAATATTGGTACCCATCATACTTGTAGAATGAATGAACGAAATGGGGTTTAACGTCCTACTGTTATGCACTTAACCTGAGCTAATTGAAGACGGGCATACGCCGTACAGTGTGCTATGAGGGAAATTTTGCCCGGGAAGCGTACACGGGACCGCAGTTTTTCGTCCCATCCAAACGACTAGGCAGCTGTCCTTGTCAGGCCCTCCTTCTGTATCACTGACAAGGGGGAATCACATCGGAAAATCAAGATCGAACACTCGACCTCCAGGCTAGCGAACCAGCGCCTTATCCACTTAGCCACCGTGATTCCCCATACTTGTAGAAGTCAAAATTGCGTTAACTGCATTTCTCCAATGTAAATATGATTCAGGTGACATGCCACGAGGCAACGGTCGCGTGAATATTTCACATATACATGTATAAAAATGTCTAACCCCGAATCCGTATATATTAAAAGTATTAATAATTGCATTTGCAACATACCGAGGAGTTCTGTGCCTATTACATAGGTCATTACCCCCAATTTGAAGAATAACTACATGGGGTTTAAAACTGTATAAGTTCGGAATTACTTACAAGAGTATTGACAGTGCCTCCGCCTAAGCTGAAGAAATGCATTTCTCACTGAGCGAGATTAATATCTATCGGTGTCTGACAATTAGCAAAAGCACCTGACCCAAGCAAGTACCTCCAATAAAGCTGTCAATATATACATATCGTGACGTCAAAATAACTTTAGGCCCACACTTAAATACAATGAATATGAACACAGGCATAAATCGTTATGTGTCATACAAGTTGTCTTCTACCAAGGCTCCAAAACAAGTTTGCGTCAGTCTAATTATCAAAGTTTATGTGGGAGCCCCCCCCCCCTGACCCCCACAGCTTCGGGCTCTGTAAGTCGGACATTATAATATTGACACCCAAAATTATAAATTAATTTACAAAATTATAAATTAATTTACAAAATTATAAATTAATTTACAAAATTATAAATTAATTTACAAAATTATAAATTAATTTACAAAATTATAAATTAATTTACAAAATAGAAATTAATTTACAAAATAGAAAATTATAAGTTTAAAATTAAACATTAATTTACAAAATTAAAATTAATTTACAAAATTAAAAATTAATTTACAAAATTAAAAATTAATTTACAAAATTAAAAATTAATTTACAAAATTAAAAAATTAATTTACAAAATTAAATATTAATTTACAAAATTAAAAATTAATTTACAAAATTAAAAATTAATTTACAAAATTAAAAATTAAATTACAAAATTAAAAATTAAATTACAAAATTAAAAATTAAATTACAAAATTAAAAATTAATTAATTTACAAAATTAAAAATTAATTTACAAAATTAAAAATTAATTTACAAAATTAAAAATTAATTTACAAAATTAAAAATTAATTTACAAAATTAAAAATTAATTTACAAAATTAAAAATTAATTTACAAAATTAAAAATTAATCTACAAAATTAAAAATTAAAAATAGAAATAGGAAATCGAAAAAAAAAAAGAAATTAGTTCGTATTTGAGCTTCCGTACCTCTCTCCTAAATATTTTGTATATTTATGACTACCATTCGGAATTCACTTATTTGAATGATAAAGACGAGAGTATCTTCATCGAAATGTTGTATTGTAATTATATATCTAGTTATTATATACCTTGTGTTAAATTTACAGAAGTGTGGAGCTCTTGTGAATTCCAAAAAATTATCCTTGTGTTTCATTACTAATTAATTTAAAATCTAATGTGATAAACATTAGTCTTTAATGAGAAATTTGTATTATGTACCTTTAATGGCATTCTTGAAGAATCTTCAGCCAAACCAATTTCATCTAAAACGACAGTGGCAACAAAAGTATCTAAGTTTTTCTCTTTCTGAATTTTTGCACTCTGTTTGAAAGTGCTTACTATACCTTCAGCTGTAGATAATGGACTGCATTGAAATGATATCATGTGGGTCTGCAGGATAAAATAAAAGAGATTATTTTCAATTGGAAATATCATATCAAATTTTCATATGTAATCTTTAGTAAAATGATTAAGAAATTCTGAATATGATTTAATTTTAACTTTATTCTATAATCTTACCTGTTTAAAATGTCTGAAGAATTCTGAGCGTGATGAGTTTCCCTGCATTACATCTGCTACAATAGTTTTAGCCAATGATTTGGAACTGCCTGGCTTACCAACCAAAAATAAAGGTATTCGGAGTTCTATACATACAACCATTAGAAACACGTTTTCTTTCAATGCTTGATTTTTAGCAATGTTTATATCCAGTTCTACATCTTTAAGGAAAATTTCTTGACAACTGATAATAAATAAATGTTAATAGAAAGTTATTTAATGATTGTACACACCAATAATCACTGCTTGATTATCCAGATCAAAAACCTCAAGCATATACAGGACTGAATTCACCCAAACTGTAACATAGTCATAATATAGAAACAAGAACATAAAAGCATAGATTCTGAGCTATACCAACTTCCATAATAAATGGTATCAGGTGTTCTACAAATAGTAAACATACTTTTCAATGACTGCTTTAAATTGATCTATGCCTCCAGGAACAGAGCAGGGTTCTGTGAAGTGTTCAACAATATTTTCATCAAATTCTTCTCTACATCTTAAACCAGCACGATAACATACAGCTAGAGCCAATATGAGCGACAAACTTGCATCATTTATCTGATAAAAATATAATATTTCAAAACTAAAGAATACTTTATATGGACTATTATGAGTATTGTGCAGTATTGTACCACCGGTGACAAAAGTCATTGTGACCAATATTCGTTACAATAAAAGCCATATCTCTAGTAATAATGAAAGACATGCTATGTATTCTGTAGATTTATAATAATAATAAATAACAATAATAATAACTTTATTTCAAAAGGGTTGAAAATTAGGCTAATGGCCTTTCAAATTTATGATGGAAGATATGGTTTATTAACTATTTGACAATTGCTACATTATATTCCCATTTTCATATTTTATATCAGTTTTCAACATCAATAGGACCACCTTTACACATGACTAGCTCTATATATAAATAATAATTATTCTACCATTTCTTCACCATCTTCACCCTCATCATCATTTTTTTCATCGTCTAAAAGTTTAATTCTGATTTCCCGAAGTACATTTTGCTGATTACTAAACCAACTCATCACTTTTATCACTCGTTCAACATCTCTTAAACTGACAAAACTACACTCATTCTAAAAAGTAGAATATTTAAAATACATTTAATACTGAATCAATAAGTTTCTCTTTAGAATTCATAAATTGACATCTAAATACTTGAACTTATAAATGTAGTTTGAAATCACTACGTATTGTACTTGTTTCCATTTAATAAGTCAGAACACACTCAATATAACGAACTGTGTCAATGTTATGAAACTATACACCAAGTTCTCAATCATTAGAATCAAAGTCATCATGTTTTAAAATCTTGACCAATCAAATTACTTATCATTCTACTTAACCCGAGCAGAATTTTTTTTTTTTGAAATTCTAAACCAAAAACATAACAAAACCTTATTTTAGTTTTTTTTACAGTTTAGATGCTTTCTTAAAAAGATAAAGATCTGACTAGAGCTGAGCTCATCTCCGGTGAGTGAGGTAGCATGTCGGTGGAAAAGTGGACATTATGATATTATATAATTCTGTTATCAATGTACTGGTAGTGGTACACTACCTTCTGCTTTCTCATAAATTCTTGACAGGCAATGAGTACTTTACTTAGAGAATTTTCTAAATTTTCAGTATCAGGCAGTTCTTCCTCTTCTATCTACAAATAACAATTGCTAAATAAACTTAGATATATTCCCGCGTACAAACTTGATGATTTGATGATATGTTTGGACTAAAAACGTATTCAAACTAATAAATTTATCATAATTTTGCTTCAAATCCTTCTCAAAACATTCTAATTGCCAAGGAATACCTTGCTATAAAAATCGATCAAAAGCGATCATGTTTTTTCATGTTACATCTCTCCAGCAGCAATGTCGGAGGAGAATTTATTACATGCACAAGATGATGTTGTCTGTAATCGCTAACTATTTATTACAAATATCGAATCCTTATTAAATTCTCGGATTATTCACTGTCCGCATCTTTTTCCATTATTTCTATCTCAGATAGTGTTGTACGTCTAACTCTTCATAAAGTTTATCAACATGTACACACCACTCAATGTCACTCGTGCAACCTTCAATGTCACACGTGCTGGTATTCCTAATCGTCAGGCTGTCGATTAGGGGAAGCCTTACATTTTTGTCCTGTATGTATACGCTCCATGACTGTTATCCAGAGAATACAGTATTTTTCTATTAATATTTGGTATCTCTACATTCATATCAAAATTGCAATACTTTTATAGGAAATAACCACCTGATAAATACCTTTCTGGGAACCCATCTTTAAACTCAAAAACATTAGTAATATGAAGATACAAATATATTCATATTATATTGTTTAATAGTGACACTTTAAGTTCTTCAGAAGTTAGAAGTGTTTCCATTAAACTTTAACTTACTGCTCGATTAAACATTTGTTGAATGTACAGTTCTTCAATTTGTACATTTAGTTGTCCAAAATCCCATACTAATGGTAACATACTGGATGGTAATGGCTGTACTCTGTAGACTAATCTCCTCATGGGTACACGCCCTGTACAATTTCCAAAAAAGACACAATAACCAAATAAGATAAAGTCTATAAGGGGGATGGATGGCCAACAGTTAGCGAGAGAGAGAGAGAGAGAAATGGGGTTTAACGTCCACTCAACACATTTAGGTCATTTCGGGACTAACATATGGTTTTTAATTTTATTCCAATAATTCGCTTGCGGGAGGAAACCTACGAGGTCGAGAAGGCGCCCCTATCTCCATGCCACATACGCTCACACCAGGGCTCGAAACCACAGAGGTGGCCGAGAAGCTAGAGGTCGAAGTGCGGCACACTAGGCCATCCCACCACCTCCCCCACAATAGTTATCATGTGCTCTGTATCATAAGTTCTGTACTTAAGTCAACTGGCATGGTTCAATTTCCTGATTGTATGTGATAAGAAGCAGGGTCGCCTGGCCAACCTCAGGGTTTTTCTCCGGGTCCTCCAGTTTACTCCCACTGTTAAAGAT
Source organism: Patella pellucida (assembly GCA_917208275.1). Classification (NCBI taxonomy): domain Eukaryota; kingdom Metazoa; phylum Mollusca; class Gastropoda; family Patellidae; genus Patella; species Patella pellucida. The sequence goes on from OU795036.1 coordinate 35,656,763, forward strand.
TCCTATGAGCAAGCAAATTATTGAAAAAAGGTTGAACCATGTGTTAGTCCCGAAATGACTTAGTTTGTGTCAACTGGAGGTTAAACCCAATTTCTCTCTCTCTTTTAGCTTGTACTGAGATGAGAAATTAACGTCAATTGAATTTGAACAATAATTTACTGATAATTTCTACTAGAGTAAATGCCCTTGATCATATTGAAGGATTCCCACATTGTGTACATACATAAGTTACTTTCAATTTTACTGTTTTTTGTATTAACCTGTTAAGAGTGACGTTTTTTAAATGTTAACTACCCCCTATTGTGTAATGAAGAACTATGTACTATGTAGAATAGGTTGGGGAAAATACCTCCAAGACGTTACATAACGCCCTACACACATTGAATGGCAGTCATCCAGGACCTAATATAACGTCCTACACAAGGCTGCGATCGCTTGGGAATTTATAAGGGATTCCCTTAAGTGACAAATTATGTTTTAAGAATAGGTTGGGGAAAATACCTCCTACACAATATTGTCCTACACAAGGCTGCGATCGCGGGGGAATTCCCAAGGGATTCCTCCAAGTGACAAACTATGTTCTTAGAATAGGTTGGGGAAAATACCTCCAAGGTGTTATATTACGCCCTACACACAGTGAGTGGAAGTTGTCCACGACGTTATATAACGACCTACGTACTTAACTGGTTTACAACATGCAAATTATAATAAGAGTTGTTAGTGATGATTTATGCAAATTTGTTGCATAGGGTTCAATGGCAAAATCTACAACTCTGTGATGAATTCAGGAGCCAAACAACATTTTGTTAAGTTTCTTTATTATGACCAATCCCCATTTTATGATTTTATGTGAAAACGAAAAAAGAGATGTGGACCATAAAAGTTAAATATGTTTTTCTAAACTTTTTTATTATGCCTACTAAATTATCAGTTTAGATTTAATTACAAGGTTAAAATGTGACTCAAAATTATATAAATAAGTAAATCTAGAGTGATTTACTTGCTACCTTCTTACCTAATCTGTCAGTTGTTGCATCCGCATCTACATGATATCCGAGACCAGCATTTTCTAATCTTTTAATCAATTCATCAGTGTGTCTAAAATAAGTTATTTTATTATTTCTTTCATTTAAAACAGATATGAAAGCATAAGTTATAATAAACTTGATACGGCTACACCAGTAGTAGGATTGGTTAAAAACAAAGTCATGGGTATCACAAAACCATCTTTTAAGCTATCTAACGTTACGTAAGTAAAAACTTAAATCTTTAAACAAAATCAAGACGGTTTTGTGATACCCATGACTTTGTTTTTAACCACATGAAAATAATAATTAAGAATAATAATAATAGTTTTAACTGGTTGGCACCGGGTAAACAAGTCTTCCTGGAGATCATGGACAACACATATATATGTGGGCATATAAAAAGGTAAACAGTAACAATCTATGATCATAATATATAGTCATTTTAGATTGATAATTAAAAGATATTTACTTCCTATAAGGATTACAAGCAGCTACTATTTTCAGATTTCTGTTCACATTCAATATTTCTCCATTCATTGTACCATCACACATAATTTCTTTTATCAATCCTATTGCTTCAGTAGTATTTGCTTCATCAAAGAATAAAACAGTGTAGAAATTTTCACCATATTTCTCAGAATTTTCTGTGGCAAGTGCAGCTGCTTCTGTAACTTTCTCTGTAATATTTTGCGATGTTGTTCCACCATGTACCTAAAAATTGAGCCGGATAAATGACAACCAAACATAACATAGTATTGCCAGGCAATAATACAAAAGATACCAGTTTTGTAGTGGTTTACGCTGCCTTTGAGTTCTTAGTTACAGTTACAGTAATGAAATGTTTCAACGAAGATATCACACAGAGTTGTTCCCTGATGAAGGACATATTAAGACTAGCCTTATAGACAATCACAATATTAGCTAGTGTTTATCACTAAAAACCGAAGTTCAATAATGTATCTATTATTACAAATGAGCTGGCTGCAAAGATGAATGTTGCAATGCCAACCCCCTAAGTTTCGGGTTATCAAATCTTTCTGCAACAACAACAACTTCAGGGCCTGAACTGAATCTTTGATTCAAAATTACATCAAATATCCTATAAATCAATAATATTACAAAAGATAGTAAGCTGGCACTGCCAGGCAGAATACGCCCACATTTTCGAGAAATGGATAGAGAACAAGCAATACCGAAAGTGATTTTTTCTACAATCAGTGGCCATAATTCATTAAGTTACAATTTGATATGCGCAAATATCGAAAAGAGTCAAGATCTTTAGGTTATAAACATGCATTTCAAGTTTCATCAAAATCAATTTAAAATTGGGACCTCTACAGGGTCAACAACCTTGATATACCATTTTTAACAAACGGAGGCCGTTTTGTATTGCAATTTTAGTCTGATTTTTCCCAAATTTGAAATCAACCTTCCTTAGGTTGTAACGGTGATATAATCAAACAGTTTTTTAAATCGGATAATAATTGTCACCTCCAGAGGGACCACAAGCTAAAATGGGCGATTTTTCGGACAATCTGGGGCCATAATTCAGGAAATTACGTTCCGATAGGTGTAAATATCGAAAGGAACCAAGATCTTTGGGTTATAAACATGCATTTTAAGTTTCATCAAAATCGAATTAAAATTGTGACCTCTACAGGATCCACAACCTTGATATACCATTTTTTAACAGTATTCGCTTACGAACGGCAGCCATTTTGTATGGTAATTTTGCTCCGATTTTTCTGAAATTCAAACTCAACCTTTCTTAGGGTGTAACGGTGATATAATCGAACGGTTTTTCAAATCGGATAATAATTGTGACCTCCAGAGGGACAAGCTAAAATAGGTGATTTTTCGTACAATCAGGGGCCATAATTCAAGAAATTACGTTCCGATAGGCGCAAATATCGAAAGGAACCTAGATCTTTGGGTTATAAACATGCATGTCAAGTTTCATAAAAATAGGTTCAAAATTGTGACCTCTATAGGGTCCACAAGCTACATTTTTTGTACAATCAGGGGCCATAATCCATAAAGTTTTGATCTGATACATGCCAATATAGAAAGCAGCCGAGATCTTTTCGGGATAAACCTATATTTCAAGTTTCGTCAAAATCCGGTAAAAATTGTGACCTGTAGAAAGTCCACAAACAATTGTGGATGGACATCTGGACGGACAGGGGGGACGACATAATACAACCACATGAAAATGTGGGCGTATAATAAAATAGATAAATTGTTATATAATAATGGATTATACTATTAGTATAAAATCTACTTACCTTCATGAGTATCATATTATTCATCTCTGTGCCTACTGGTCGTTGTAAATCACACATAAACTTGATTAATCTGGTTTTACCACACCCAGTTTCACCCATTATAATAACAGGTATACTACATCTATAGAATTAATATACTGGTTAGAAAATCACATATTTTTACATTGTTTTATTTAAATATGAGCATATACTGCACAACTGAGATTCATAAACTATGGTTCTTGACAAATACATTTGGGGTGTTTCTTAAGGCGGCCACAAATCGACCTTACGACGCGATCGTCGCACAATTTCTGTCACCGATTCTAGTCGATCTGAGTCTAGCTACGACCGTTATGCGACAGTTTTTCACGATCGGTGACTGAGTCGCAGGAGTTGAACATGTTCTACTTCTACGACGCGACGGAACCACTCGCGGCTCGATATCGTCGATGCGTGCGTTTCTACGATCGGATGCCGACTGCGCTATAAATTTTAGCCAATCAGAGCGGCGAATGAAAAATCAAAATGGCGACCTTGTGGACGACCGAAGAAGAAGAAAGCCTGATTGTTATGTTAGGTGTTAAAAATTTTCATGAGACATTCTGAAGAAGTTTTGAAACGACTCCTGATATTGTAATTTCAACTCCCTCATTAAATTGAAAGAAACACCTTGCTGGTCATGACGATGAAGCCACTCCTTCCAAATTCTTTTTTTTTTTGCTTCTCTTCTATGCCTAGAGAAACGGCTAACGCGACTGCTGTAGCTGCCTGTCTACGGCGTTTTTATGTTGACATAAAGCCTTTGTTGATAAATCTTAAATTTAGGAATATAAATCATGTAAAATAGAATCATAAACAAAAATTTGAATCCCTTGAGTTAATTTAAATTACTTTCTCAAAATAGTTTCGCTAATTCAATGGAGAGATTATGGAATAATTAGGCATATTTTGTATTTTTATGGGGAAAATTTGTGTGCGCGTACCTGCATTCTGTGTGGCGCCATTTTGAACGAGTGACATTATCTATTCGTGAGGACACCACAAGTCATGCTCGTGTTCCATCGTACGACCGAAAGCAACTGGTCGGCGATCATTGTAGAATTCGATCTGAGTGCAATCTACGATAGTCGCCGACAGTTGAGTCGCGTCGCAAGGTCGATCTGGGAGCGCCTTTAGGCTAAATTGCTTGAAAAAAACATTTTTTGGAAATTTGAATTCTATCTAGTTTTTTTTAATCGGGATTTGACATTTTTCAAAAAGTCTTTTTCAAGAGTTTTTTCCTCGAATGGGCCAGATAAGTGTTCCAATATGTTTTTGTGTTTACTTGCCCAAAAATGGGGTTTTTTTTGGAAATTTTGTCGCGTGCAGTACATATGTGGTCATGTATATCTTTTAACATGTTTTTGAGTATGCGAGGTTATGGTAAGGGAGGCTAGCCAGGGTCTAGTATTTTAATTTTAAAGAGACAGTATTACAGGTAATTAAGAATCTAAAGCAATGTTATTCATGTTGACAAAATAAATGTGGGCGTATAAAAAATCCTTGTCTGTAGAGAAATTACAATAATTGTGGGCATGTAAAAACCGTACCTGAATCTCATATATATAGCTAGTATTTTCTTTGCATTGTCTGGTGTTAACTCATAGGAAGGATCAGGATCAAACAGTACATCTATTCCCATTACAGAACATAATTTGGAAATTCGATCCAATCTGAAGACGAAGAAAAGAGACTTAATTGTTTAATATTTGAACATACTGATTACATTTAGCTTTAACAGCATTCCTAGATTACTAGTTAACATCAACAGCAAAGATAGGTTGTTAGGCAACAAAACATGCCCGAAGCAGCTAAATCCTCTGAGCAGTTCACAAGGGTTGTCATATATTTATTCCTTTGTAGGTAATTGGAGGCCTTTTACAAGACAGTTCAGAGGGATGGCTGTGGGCAACGGCAATATATGTCCACATTCACATGTGGGCGTATAAAAATGTGTTAAGCAACAGATATAAATTACAAAGGAATACAAATTTTCATGAAGAAAATATGGTTATGAGCATTATTAGTTCATGAAACATTGCTATAAAGTGCCATTTCTCATACTTAAAAATGAGTTCGCGTGAGAACCATGCAAAATTAAAAAAAAAAACGATCCAAGCTTTGTCAGGCGATTTTGACCTAACTTTGTAGATGAAATATAAGGTTCACCAACCTTGTAGTTACAGTGAACCAGCTATGGCCATTTTAGAGTTATAAAAACATTATTTTTAAGAAAATAATCCCTAAATTCAAATATTTCCCATAAGTTGTCTATTGATTATTTAGTTTTTTAAATTATTCTTTATGAGGATATGTCTACTACCTCAATTTTTCGGAAACCATTTGAGGCCATGAGGAATTTATTTTGAGACGTCGTTTTTTCTATATGCTAAAACATATAAATTTCATGATGCTATATCTCACCCACTGCGGGGCTGAGGACAATTCTATTAATAATGGAAGTTGAGGACTACTTATACTTATATTTGGTTTTGACAAAATGACTGGCACAGATTTCTTTGATATCAAATATGAAGGTCGAACTTGAAGAAAATGACTTCATTTCTGACATCATTTTTCCAATAAAATCATTCATTGGCTGGATTATTAGGCCTGATAATGCTCCATGCAACCACCTTCCAGCAACCATGTGTAGGGTCGGTACAGATGATTCAGGAGTTCCACAAGGATCAGTCCTGGGACCTGTCCTTTCTGTATATATTGAGTGTTTTATATGTCCTACAATCGCTTGTCCCTGTGTGTAAAATGTATTATGTTGTGTAGTTGACTATTTTTCGATTTTACGATTGTGTTTGTAAAGCGCCACTGAGCAACACTCGTGTTGGATATTCAGCGCTATATAAATGATTAATTATTATTATTATTATTAATTTATACTATGAATTTAGGACAACTAATCGATAATCATGGTTTCTAGGACGACATTCTTATCCAGATGATATACTGTTGATTGCAAATTACTCCCTTTGCAAAACTGTTTCATCCCCTCATTATTATGACATCAAATTGTGAACACATGACATTAAAGATAGAATGATCATATGTTTATTTTTTTAAATTATTCTTTATGAGGATATGTCTACTACTTCAATTTTTCGGAAACCATTTGAGGCCATGAGGAAATTATTTTGTCGATTTTTCTATATCCTAAAACTTATAAATTTCATGATGCTATATCTCACCAACTGCAGGGCTGAAGACAATTCCATTAATAATGGTAGTTGAGGACTACTTATACTTATATTTGTTTTTGACAAAATGACTGGCACAGATTTCTTTCATATCAAAAATGAAGGTCGAACTTGAAGAAAATAACTTCATTTCTGACATCATTTTTCCAAAAATATCATTCATTGGCTGGATTATTAGGCCTGGTAATGCTCCATGAACCACCTTCCAGCAACCATGTGTAGGGTCTGTACAGATGATTCAGGAGTTCCACAAAGATCAGTCCTGGGGCCTGTTCTTTCTGTGATGTATACTATGATTTTAGGAGAACTAATCGATAATCATGGTTTCTAGGACGACATTCTTATCCAGATGATATACAGTTGATTGCAAATTACTTCCTTTCCAAAACTGTTCCATCCCCTCATTATTGTGACATCAAATTGTGTACACATGACATTAAAGATAGAAAAACTGCTATACTTGTATATTCTCTGTTATTCTCAGAGACAGGGATTGACTTGTTAGTAGAAACATCTAGTGACAATATTTAAAAAAAATGTACAAATCCGCAGCTCGAATGGATACCAGATCATCAAAATACTCTCATATTACTCCTGTTCTGAAATCACTCCATTGGCTACCAATGAATGAAAGAATATCTTCAAAAGTCTGTCTTTAACATATCAGTGTGTGAATGGCTTACCTCAAATATACTTATCCACTTTTATGCAAATACAAGTTCCCTAATTCCCGGCGGAACACATCTCAATGAGTTATGTTGATCATGGAAGAAACTTGGATACTCCAGCATCCAAGATGGCAGTTGAAATCAGCTGTTCATTTTCCCAACTTTTTCCACAAATAAAATGTGGTTTACTAGCTAGTTATCCGAAAGAAACTACAATGGCATATTCATAAAACAATGGCCCGAAACTACCTTTGTGGCCATTGTTGGCTTGAATTCTGATACTTGAGTTTTGAGGGAGTGTGTGTATTCTTTAGGGCCGAAACGATATGCTGTGCCATGATATGATACAGCATGATGTCGTAGGCTAACGATACAGGTGCATCACGATACACACGTCATTAATGTGAAATTGACTAAAGTTTTCTTGAAATAAAGAAAAAATACACAATACACAATGTTTTAAATTTATATTGTTTATTATTAGATAAATTAAAATTTATATTTAACTTTTAACCAATATTTTTGTCACATTTTAACAACAAATACTTCAAACGTCTTTTTTTATTTTTCTTTTACCTCAAAAAAATGTTTGAGAATTTAATTTATCGGAGTAAAAAAGTTAAAATGCCGAACTCATTCATTAAGCCTCGTCGATGTCATTCTTATCAGTGATTGTAGCGGCCAAGCGAATATTCACTGCGGGATCAGTTTGCTTTGATCGAACAGGCGGGTGGCTTTTCTATTTCAACTTCACCAAGTGTAACACTGCTACCACCAGTACTGGGCGACATAATAGTCGAAAGACTAAGAGAGACTATTAACCAAAATTTCAACACGCTTTTCATTCATTCGAATAAGAGCCACCGGCATCGCGAGGAAGAAATGACTTAAATAAAATGCGATTTCATTGATGTAAAATGCATGGTTTCCGGTATTTTGTCCAATGGAAAAAATTGTTTTATCAAGTTTCCGAGTCTTATTTTGCACGCGATTAGTAGGTCAGTTTTGCAATGATTGTGAAGTCTGGATGCCCGGGCCTATAGAAGAGGCGTGCTGTTCCTAGTCTATTTATAGCTACCGAGGGTTTCTTTACATTTAGGCCTTGTTTACGTACGTACTGAACTGATAGGTAATTTCTAAGGGTCCTACATGTCTCATTTATTGAACAAATATGGCGATATAGTATGAAATTAATCGTGAACCTTAAATCAAAAAAAAAATTCTCGATTATCGATATTCTTAAAAAAAATATCGTTCATCGTTTTCATGGAAAAAATCGCTGTACACCGGTTCACCGGTGAATCCTTTCGGCCCTAGTATTCTTCCCATCAAATCTCTCCCAAGTATAGCAACTTGACATCCCTTCATTTAATCTGGAATCTTCCTTAAAACTTTGGACAGTGATTTAAGGTACTAAAAACGTTGAAAGTATTTTTCATCTCCAAACATTATTGTTTACATTGTAACCTTTTTGAAGAGTATAACTACCACTCAACCTGATTAGCGTTGACAATAGACTGGATTGATTAGGTAATTAAGTGATCAACGTATTTATCGTGTTATACCGACTATAAACCTACCTTGAGGCTTGATTAACTACTTAATCTGCCTTGATTGACTGACTTTGTCGGACAGTTCATCAATCTAAGCATAAACACGTGGTTTCTTCATTGTCTCATGTTTTAATCTCCTTTGTTGTGTCTGACAATAACACTAGAAATTAGGCATATATGTCACATATCCTGATAGTATATAACACCTCAAATCAACATTCATTGTATCCTATAACTTGTCTGTCTATATTTAAGAGTTATGCCCCTTTATTACGGGTAAATATGTCCGACAAGAAAAATTTTGAAATCCCAACACTGGTCAGTACTAACAATTTGAACAAACAACAATGGGACCCCCCGCACATTTGGTATGTCCCGGGCCCCCCACAAGGTTAATCCGGCACTGTTAATTGGGGGTAATAATTTCATGAATCATATTAGGAGCCCGGTTCAAACCTGAATGATATTGTTATGCAGTTAGGTATTGGTTGTTAATCGGACTATTGACCAGTCATAACTTGGAACAGAAATTTGCTTTCATTATGGCAGTGTAGAGCTTGGAACAGAAATTTGCTTTCATTACGGCAGTGTTGAGTGTGATAAGGTCTAATCACTGAGAGGAGTATGCTACAATAGTGACCTAACGTGCATATACTATTTGTTTTTGTCTTTTTGAAATATCACTTGATTCGTTTGTCAAGTATATAGACAGATGTATATTACTACTATGCTAGTATAAAATATGCTATTTAGTTTTTACAATTTGCTGTTCAAAAATTCATCATCCTTCTACTAGATCATGAGATTATATCGCCAAATAAAATGTTGAAAATTAGCCTAGATAGATTAATCATAACCAAGAACAGCTCTTTTGGCATTTACAGTAAATTAAGCTTTTCAAACTTCATCATTTAAAAATTTTAACAGTGTTATTGTGAGCTCAGTTTTCATGATTAGCTACATTTTAGACAGATGGATAGAAAGTAGATAGCAAGGTATAGCGATGTTTCTTTTAATTTGAAATACATATTGGTAATAAGTATTTGTAGTTTTGATAATGGAATAATTTATAAATGTGAATTATTTGATGAAAGTATGTAATGCGTTTATATTTATTTGTTTTTTTCTATTTTAATTGGTTCCCAGTGCCCTGTTATACTTTTCAGTATATGAAAATTGTTATATTTTGAAAAAAATGGAGATTATTTACTATTAAACGGGTCGAGTGTTACCCATTTTGTTTCGTGATCTAAATACTATAGATCATTGCCTTTTTAGCCAGGAATTTAAAAAAAATGCTCATACCCGGAGTGGGTGCGATATAGATAGTATAAAATGACATACCTAAATTGAGCTATTTGGAACCTTGGCGTACCGAATCCCTATATCATAAACACCTCAATGAAAATCAATCAAACTTTTAAGTTTCATTAATCTAATCACCGTAGTTTAGTTGTACCCCATATTTGAAAAATGGCATGAAAATGATGATTTGTTTGGCTTTTATCAGTCTTAATATTTCAATTTTTTTTTCCTACTCTAAAAATGGTTTGATTAAATGACAAGTCTTATTATACAGTACGCATGCGCTAACCATTTGGCCATCTAACCTCTCAGGGATGCATACAAGTTACAGGGTAAACAGAAGTATGATGTAAAAACATTGGGCTGCCAGTGAACCTATAATCGCAATGAAGCATGGCAATGCTTAATGAGCGAATAAAACTTGTTATTATTAATTGCTTTGTAAATATGAGGGATACAGAAAATAATTACTAAAGAAAGGGAATATACATTACCTTGGTAAAGCATTGAAATTTTCATTCAATATGACCCGATTTCTGATTAAACTATCATAAAGATTTTTCGACACCAGGTTAGTTTTGAGAATAAGACCTGTCTGTTGATCAATCAGATTTCCAGAGCTTTTATCAATATTAAATCCTAGGAAGGTCATTGAGTGGTGATCAGGATTAAAGAATATGTAAGGATGTGGACTGGAAACAAAGAAATAAAAAGTTATGATAAAAATCTCAATTTATATGGACACAAGTTTTAAGTACAATTTGCAGAATACTTGTTCAAACAAAGGAACCAATATCTTGGGTTTTAAACATGCATTTTAAGTTTCATCAAAATTGGATTAAAATTATGACTCCTACAGCCACAACCTTGATATACCATATCTTTACACTATTCGTGTACAAGTGGCAGCCATTTTGAGCGGCTGTTTTGGTCCGATTTTTCAAGAAATTGGAACTTAACCTTCATTACTGTCAAACGGTGATATAATCAAACATTTTTTTAAATCGGATAAAAATTGTGACTTCCAAACGGACCACAAGGTAATATTGACGATTTTTCTTATAATCAGGGGCCATAATTCAGGAAGTTATGATTTGATAAGCCCAAAATCGAATCAAAATTGTGACCTCTACAGTGTTCACAAGCTGAAAATGTGATTTTTCATGCAATCAGGGGCCATAATCCATGAAGTTACAGTCCAATAAATGCCAATATCGAAAGGAAAATCGGATAAAAATTGTGACCTGTAGAGTGTTCACAAACAAATATGGGCGTATAAAAATGTAATTCACACACTGCCAATTTAAAATTGAGTTTACTGGTTAAGCCATCTGATTAGGTCTATGAATATTTTTAGCATTATCTCAATTCATAAACCAATCAATTTCAAATTGTGGCAATACCTTGATTCCCAGTGTCGTTTTATCTGAAACTGAGTTAAGTCGGCTGTTTCATCTGTATTAGTGTCATTTGTTAATGGTGTTTCTTCACTCATGTTAAGTGATCTGGTAGCAAAATCCTAAAAAATAGAAAGAAAGTAATTTGTTAGTACAGCATCAGGGACGGATTGGAGCGGACCCTTTTACTGACCGTGGAGCCTGGAAATTTTTAAAAATGAACCCCAAATATGCGGTTTGGTGGTATATCTAATTATAATCTTTGTAAAATAAAACATCTCATAAATCAATTGATTAAGGCTAAAACACAGACCTGCAAGTAATTTACAGCCATCAACATGTGAAATCTTCATATCGTCTTATAAGTAATGTATATTATTATCATTGTATCGTCAATCGTCAAGAGAATTTAACTGGTTAAAAATGGGACTAGTTGAGAAAATTTTGACCATTTGATTAACCAGTTAGTAATATTGGGGGCGGGGTGCAATTTGAGACCATTCCCGACATCCCAATACTGTAATTTCATCTCGGAAAATAACAAGTTAATGAAAATGTCAAGGAATGTTTTACACCAGCTTCCAGCCTCAGGAAATTGTCTCGCACTCATATTCAGCCAGCAGACCAGCTATCATAAAAATTTTGCTGAGACCTTAAACTGAAATTTTTCGGCAGTTACGAACTATCGGCAGGGTGCAGGTGATTTAATAATAAGTAAATTTGCGGGCGACAATTTCAGGTCAATGTGATGAAATTTTTGGATGAATTTCAGAATCCCCATTGCAGGATTCTAAATTCCGGCCCACACCCAGCACAGAAAAATACCAGCCCATTCTAGACTACAGTGATGGCATGCTTATGGTGGCCCGTTAAATTTAGTTTTTTCATCATTTAATTTCAGTTTGTTGGTATTGGTATATTATGACAACATACAGCTGCAACAATATGACAAGATATAGGAATTTGTCTTTAAGCCTGGAATATGGTGTCTCCAGAATATCTTTTGTTATCAACATCATATATTTAAAGAAGAAATTATACACAAGACAAAAAGAATATATTACTCTTGACATTTCTATGGAGAACTGAAGTACAAATTTGGAAAAACCAGGTAGATCATCAGCCACAGCTGCACTGCAAAAACTTGATGTTTCAAAGTCTCTTAATTGTGTATTCAGAAACCAAACAAAATGATGAATTTCCGCCCAAGATGGATCTTGAATACCACAATGCCTGAAAATAGAATATGATTGAGAATAAAAAATCACATGTATCATACCTTGCCCACACATTCTCATTTCATATTTCTTTTTAAGAGACACCTTTTAATCTTATATTTGAACGATTATTTGTATTGTACCTTAGTAGTATATTCAAACAATCCACTGGAGTTCCTTCAGGTTCCCCAACATTTATCATGCTCAAACTCTCTCCTTTTTCTAGTTTTAATAAATACTGGAAAGGTCTTTGAAATATTTCACTTGCAAATTCTATGTCATCAAACAAACTGTCATGATAATCTGTAATATGATATATAATCAAAATTATATTCAGTCATATAATAAATATGATTGTAGAACAGGATATCTTCACATTATAAGATTGTAACAATATTCTACTCATAACATTTAAAACAATATCAAGTAAATCAAATACATTAATCAGCTACAGGATAAAATAATCCCCTGTAGAGGCCAATTTTAACTTGCAATTTAGTTATCAGGAGTAAGAATTCTCATTAAAAAGACAAAATGCTAATCTCAAACTATGTTCAGTTTTTCACTTAATATGTGCAAAGAAATCCCTAATATGTGCAAAGCTTTATAATATGAAAGTAGCAAGGTATGTGCATTCACCTGTGTGACAATTGCATACACAAAGAATCTTGCATACTGTATGTTAGATAGGGCTGGCAAAAAATATTGATATAGCCGGTAATCGTTGGCAACTACTGGAAAATATTGATATCTATATTCAGTTCTTGATATCTATACTCATATTTTAATAAAAGAGCCTCAATAAAATTAAATTAAAGGAATGTATATATGGTATCAAATATTCACTGTCAGATCATTCAAAACAAGAAACACGCACAAAATGGTACAACCACCCCTCCGGAACTTTTCGTGGTCGTTCAGGGACAAAAACTCCATTTTAATAGAAATTTATTTATTGTTATCAAGGAAATTGTGAACAGTAATTGATGGCGAGTGTGAATACTATTTTGGTAGTGACACCATCAGATAAGTTGTGAATGAAACAAACATTAAGAAACTATAGTTTGAGGATCATATTTTTTTTTTATCTGATTAATAACACATTCAAATACATTATTAGCATACAAACAGGTATTACTTTCAACTTCAAATTTTCCGATATATCAATATTGCCAAAATGGTTGCTGATTTCGATATGTAAAATCGGATCGATTGCCAGGCTAATGCTAGATCTATCACCAGTTTTAAAATCTATTATAAAACTATAACTTATTACCTCTGACTTCATTTCCTTGTAAAATTTTCAATGTATCAAGAGGTGACCAACAATTAACCTTGGGTAATATACTGAATATCTGGTGAACAGACTTCTTTTTCTGAAACCATTTAAAAATCAAACTTCAAGTATTCCGTGACATCTTCGATTGTCACTGAATTTATAATCGAATTTTCAATTTTCACCCAAAAATTCTTTAATCAAAATAATTTAAGAATATTTTAAAAACATAACATAATAATAACAAGCCAACAGTGAGGCTGATGTCCCCCACCGAAATCCCAAAATAAATAGATGACACATATTAATTAATTGCACATTTATTTTTTTCAAAAGTATTGAGCAATCAAACTATACACTAAGTATCATCACTCTCTATCAGATAGAATCGGACAATGTTCATCATCGAACTCCATCAAGACATTCACCTACACCTAGTTCGAACATTCTACCTTAATTAGAAGGAGAATTATTGTGTTCCAAAGTCAAGACCTATCAAATTGCTTATCGCTCTGCTTACCCTCAGCAGAAAATGTTCATTATTAAACTTTTTGATGAAATGAAACTATATACCAAGTTTCATCACTCTCGTATAATTACAACTAAAATTATTGCAACCCAAAGCATCAACCAATCAAATTGCTTATCTCTGCTTACCCTAAATAGAAAATGCTCGTCTTCGAACTCCATCAAGGTATTGACCTAATAAACATCTACATCAAGTTTGAAAGTTATTATGTTCCAAAGTCCCGGCCAATCAAAATGCTTATCGCTCTGCTTACCCTGAGCAGAAAATGCACATTATTGAACTTAGTCAAGGTATTGATGAAATGAAACTATATACCAAGTTTCATCACTCTAACTTAATTACAACTCAAGTTATCGCGTCCCAAAGCATCAACTAATCAAATTGCTTATCTTTGCTTACCCTAAGCGGTAAATGCTCATCTTCGAATTTCATCAAGGTATTGACCTACTTAACACCTACACCAAGTTTGAATATCCTAGCTCAATTAGAAGGAGAGTTATTATGTTCCAAAGTCTCGGACAATCAAATTGCTTATCACTCTGCTTACCATGAGCAGAAAATGCTCATTATTAAACTTAGTCAAGGTATTGATGAAATAAAACTATATACCAAGTTTCATCACTCTCACTTAATTACAATTTAAGTTATCGTGTCCCAAAGCATCAACCAATCAAATTGCTTATCTCTGCTTACCCTAAGCCGAAAATGCTCATCTTCGAACTCAATCAAGGTAATGATCCAATAAACACCTACACCTACACCTAGTTTGAATATTCTAGCTCAATTAGAAAAAGAGTTATTGTGTCCCAAAAAGTGTGACAGACGGACGGACAGACGAACGGATGAACCCATTTTAATTATCCCCTGCTTTCTTCGAAAGGCGGGGGACAATAAATAATAATAATTTATTTATAATGCGCCTATTACCAATATAAAATATTGCTCAATATAAAAAACAATTATGGAGATTCTGTGTATAGTAGTTTTAAACGATACCTTTTTATCTGCTGGATTTTGTCTAGAAGGTATATTTTCAATGACATATAAATCTGAAGGTGATTTTGTCCAAACATGTCCATCTTTATCCTTGAGACAACCAAGTATCAAAAGATTATACAGCAGAAAATCTACTCCATTTAAAACCTAGAAAAATATTAGCAAACATTTCAAAAATCATATAACAGGATATTTACAGGATAATATGGCTGTCCCTGAATAAGAATGCATATTAACCTTAAAGATAGGTTGCCAGGCAACAAAACATACGCCCACAGCAGCTAAATCGTCCGGGAAGTCAACAAGAGTTGTCTCATATTTTTACTTTTTTCGGTAATGGAACATTTATAATACACTAAAATCTGAGTAAGAGAAACAATTTATTGTAAAAAAATCGTTAGAATTTGTTTGGCTTTTGTAAATTTCTATTCCATGCTATTGTTTAGTATACAAAAAATGTAATATTATGGATTTAGCTAATCTAGTTATCAAAAATCCATTTTGAAGTGATCAAGGGCCATAACTCTGGCAGTAATACTCCAAAATTGCTCAAAATTGGTAGGCTTCTTTGTCTCATGACCTTTAACACTGTGCATAAATTTAATATCAATCGGATATTAACTTTAGCCTCTAGAGCGTTCACATGATTTAAACTGATCAAGGTCCTTTACTCTGGCAGTTATCAAATATCGCTGAAAATCAATAGGTTTCTTCATCTCATTACCTTAAACACTGTGTATAAATTTAAAGACAATTGGATATTAACTTTAGCCCCTAGAGACTTCACAAGATTTTTCAAAGTGATCAAGGTCCATAACTCTGGCAGTAATTATCAGATATCACTGGAAATCAATAGGTTTTTTCGTCCCAGGACTTTAAACAATGTGTATCAATTTAAAGTCAATCAGATATTAACTTGAGCCTCTAGAGCGTTCACAAGATTTTTCAAAGTGGTCAAGGGCCATAACTCTGGCATAAATTATCGAATATCACTGAAAATCAACAGGCTTCTTCGTCCTATAACCTTAAACACTGTGTATAAATCTAAAGTCAATCAGATATTAACTTTAGCCTCTAGAGCGTTCACAAGATTTTTCAATATGATAAAGGGCCATAACTCTGGCAGTAATTATTGGATATTCCTGAAAATCAATTTGCTTCTTCGTCTCATGACCGTAAACACTGTGTATAAATTTGAATTCAATCGGATATTAACTTTAGCCTCTAGAGCGTTCACAAAAATTTTCAAAGTGATAAAGGGCCATAACTCTGGCAGTAATTATCGGATATAGCTGAAAATCAATAGGATTCTTTATCACTCTCACTAATTAGAACTAAAGTTAACGTGTCCCAAAGCATCAATCAATCAATTGCTTATCTCTGCTTACCCTAAGTGGGGGGAGGGCTTGGATGGCCGAATGGTTAGCACGTGCGTGCTGTATCATAAAGCCTGTCATTGAGTCAACTGGCGTGGTTTCAAATCCTCAGTTGTATGTGACAAGGAGTAGGGTCACCTATTCAACCTCGTGGGTTTTCTCTGGGTCCTCCAGTTTTCCCCCACTGCTAAAGACCCCTATGCGCAAGCGAATTACTGAAATAAAGTTAAACCATATTATGTTAGTACCGAAATAACCTAGTTTGTCTTGAGTGGAGGTTAAAACCCATTTCTCTCTCTCTCACCTACTCTAAGCAGAAAATACTCATTAAAATGAGAGTTATTGTGTTCCAAAGTCTCGACCAATCAAATTGCTTATCACCCTGTTTACCCTGAGCAGACAATGATCATTATCGAACTTAGTCAAGGTATAGATGTAATGAAACTATACACCAAGTTTCATCATTCTCACTTAACTAGAGAGAGAGAGAGACAAATGGAGTTTAACTCCACTTGATACAAACTAGGTCATTTCGGGATTAACATATGGTTTAATTTTATTTCAATAATTCACTTGCGTTTAGGGGTCTTTAGCAGTTGGAAAAACGGAGGACCAGGATGAAAACCCACAAGGCTGAAGAGACGACCCTACACCATGTCACATACAACCGGGGATTCGAAACCACTCCAGTTGACTCAATGACAGGCTTTATGATACAGCATGCACGTGCTAACCATTCGGCCATCCATTCCCCCCCCCCCACTTAATTAGAACTAAAGTTATTGTGTTCCAAAGCAGCAACCGATCAAATTGCTTATCTCTGCTTACCCTCAGCAGAAAATGATCATCTTCGAACCCCATCAAGGCATTGACTAAATAAACACATACACCAAGTTTGAACATTCTAGCTGGATTAGAAGGAGAGTTATTGTGGCCCAAAATGTGTGACAGACAGACAGACGAACCCATTTTAATAGTCCCCTGCTTTCTTGAAAAGGCAAGGGACAAAAATATATAGCTGACACTCATCCATTATCTTCACATTTATAACTCTGCTTAACCAGATCAGAAAATGCTCATTATCAAACTTTAAAGTCAAAGTACTGATGTAATAAAACAATACACCCAGTTTCATCACTTTCATTCAATTAGAATCAAAGTCAAAGGTTATCATGTTCCAACACAGATTTTACATCGAATGAACATTATTTATACCAAGTTCAAACATAAAACCTCAATTAGAAGCAGAGTTACCAGGTTTTAAAAAGTGTGACAGACAACTCCATTCTCCCAAAGGTGGGCCACAAAATTAAAGTTAGGGCGAAAGTCATATGTATAAGTTACTTCCGAGTATACTTCTTATGGAAATTAAAAGTTTGACAACCCAATGCAATAATGGAAGTATGTAGGACATACATATTTACCTCAGATGATATATCTAAATGGAATATAACAGGATTTGATTCTTCTGGTGAATGTTGATACATCATCAGTTTGTCTACTATATGTGAAACATCAACATCTTTCTCATATAAGTGTATACTAAGACTGACATCTTTTTTCCGTGGATGATGTTTTCTAAGTTTCTCTACTAATCTCTTCACATAAAGTGATTTACCAACACCAGCTCTTTGAGACTGAATGACTCTCACAGATGATCTAAAACATTTTTCAAATTATTCTTTATTTTTATAACAAAAATAGATATATTCTATTAAGATCAATGAAAAATAGAATATTTGAAACAGACGTAATATTAATTGAAATTCTTCAATAGTAAATAGAGCAAATCTTTATTATGACATGTACAATAAACATCTGGAAGTTTCATGCACTTTGGCCAAAAACTTCTTATTGTTTGTATATTTCACAAAAATCTTAAATGAAATTACTGTAACAAAGGCAATAACTCCATAAATATTCATTGATTTTATTTAATATTAGATGAGGAGATCTTTATGGAATAAATGCATGTTGAGAAAGACGTAAAACTATCATGAAAACTTAGGCCTAAGACCTATGTTACCTTGAGAAATCTACAGTACAGGCTGAAGTATCATCTTGGCAGACAAGTCGTTCAGTAAGATAGTTTGCTACTAAATTAGAAGTACAGACAGCTGGTGGTGGTTGTCTATATTTCTCCAGAGCTGCAACCAATCGGGTTTTCAGTTCATTCTCTTGTGTACAGAAAATCACCAATTTAAATTTCTTATCTAATAAAGGGAAAACAAAAAATAAACAACCCAACAGTGACGCTTAAGTCCCCCAACGAAATCCCAAAATAAATAGATGACACATTAATTAATCGCACATTTATTTTTTTCAAAAGCATCGAGCAATCAAACTATACACTAAATTTCACTTTCACTTCATTATAACCAAATAGTAAGTGCAGAGGGATTGCACCACACATAATTTACACAAAAACAAATATGGACAAGACATCATACTCAGAAACCACAAACAAACAAACAGTTCAAAAAGATCTGGGGGCTAGTCGTAAGCATCCACTGTGCTGTACAGTCCCGGGCCTGTAGTCACATTGACTTCACTCAAAATTGAAAATTATCAGGAATACAACCCAAAGAAAATATTTTGTAATGTCAGCATGATTCATGGTCTGCTATATGCTACAAGAAATAAGAATGCAGACAAATTATAGTAAAATTAAACTAAACAAAGTAACCACGTCGGTGAAATGTATAAACATAGGTTGCCAGGCAACGAAACATACGCCCACAGCAGCTATTTCGTCCGGGCAGTCAACAAGAGTTGTCGCATATTTTGCTTTTTTCGGTAATGAAACATATAATACACTAAAATCTGATTAAAAGTAACAACTCATTATGTAATTATCAGAAAATCATTGGAATTTGTTTGGCTTTGATAAAGTTCTCCTCCATGCTGTCCAAGTTATCTAAATTCATTGAAACTCAATATACTTCTTCGTCTCATGACCTTCAACACTGTGTATAAATTTAAAGTCAATCGGATATTAACTTTAGCCTCTAGAGCGTCCACAAAATTTTGAAAGTGATCAAGGGCCACAACTCAGTCAGTAATTATCGGAAACGCTGAAAATCAATAGGCCTCTTCATCTCATGACTTTAAACACTGTGTATAAATTTAAAGTCAATCGGATATTAACTTTGGCCTATAGAGCATCCACAAGAATTTTTGAAGTGATTAAGGGCCATAACTCTGACAGTAATTATTGGAAATTGCTGAAAATCAATAGGCTTCTTCGTCTCGTGACCTCAAACACTGTGTATAAATTTAAAGTCAATCGGTTATTAACTTTAGCCTCTAGAGGGTCCACAAGATTTTTTTAAGTGATAAAAGGCCATAAATCTGACAGTTATTATCGGAAATTGCTGAAAATCAATAGGCTTCTTCATTTTATGACCTTAAACACTGTGTATAAATTTAAAGTCAATGAGTTATTAACTTTAGCCTCTAGAGCGTCCACAGGATTTTTTTAAGTGATCAAGGGCCATAACTCTGACAGTTATTATCGAAAATCGATGAAAATCAATAGGTTTCTTCATTTTATGACCTTAAACACTGTGTATAAATAAAGTCAATCAGTTATTAACTTTAGCCTCTAGAGCGTCCACAAGATTTTTTTAAGTGATAAAGGGCCATAACTCTGACAGTTATTATCGCAAATCAATGAAAATCAATATGCTTCTTCGTCTCATGACCTCAAACACTGTGTATAAATTTAATCGGATATTAACTTTGGCCTCTAGAGCGTCCACAAGCAATTGTGGACGCCGGACCGCCGGCCGGACGTCGACGGACGGACGGACGGACGGACGGGGGCGACGGCAATATACAACCACATTTCAATGTGGGCGTATAAAAAGTAGTCATAATCAATCAAGAAAAGTTTCAGTATTTAATGGAATAGTAAATGCATTTAAGGAACATATTCCAACCGTCACAAAAATGAACAAAACCAAATACAAAGAAGCAAAGGAGTTATGTAATTGCACAAAATATAATACGTAATACCCCATACAAGCAATGCAAAACAGGAATGCAGAAGAAATCAAACATGTCGTTGTATTTATAAAGGCATAAAATAACGGCAATAATCCAGACAAGATTAAGTAATTACAGAAATTTAAAAATCAATATTAAATTGGATCATTATCCAATATGTAGTCGATTATGTACTGATAAGAAATGTTAAAACTTGGTATGTTGAAGGATGCGTAATGGTGTAGCGCCTTTGGCAGTGAGTGCATTTAAAAAACAGAGATTTTATTCGGGGAAGAAAAAGTTCTTTATTGTTACATATTGTCAAAAACCGTAATGTTGTATTGGAGTGTATAGGCCAAAAGATGGCCTGGATTGTTTATGACAATCAGTAGGGCTAATTAAAAACAGCCATCTTACATTTCACTCCATCCTAGAATTCCATCTAGGATCAAAGCCTTTTATTAATCAACGGAAGTAACTCAATTTACCACAAAGAACTCAAGAAGGCTTCAGACTATCGCCATTGAAGAGACGACCACTGTCAAGATTGGTTGTATTAATTTTGCTACGTCTTATTTGTGAAGCCTGTACCACAACAGGCCCGGGATCGACAGCGCAGTGGACGCTTATGGCTGACCCCCTGATCCATTCACTTGATTTGATAATTATTGTTTATTTTTTGCAATGTCTATTTTCTGTCTTGTCCGCAGGTTTATCTTGTATATTTTTGTTTTGCGTGTAGTGCAGTTCTCCTGCACTTACTATTAGAGTAGAGTTTTAGCCTTCGTACTGTAGAATGTTCTGGTTGTTGAGCTTTGCTCCTGTTTGCTCACTACATGTATTATTTTAGTGTTTTCCGAAATTCTGTCCAGATTAGCGCCCTTATTGTTAAAATTATTTGACCTGGTTATTTAGTGGTGAAAAATATGACATGGACGGGTGTCATAGGGGATCATATCATAATTTATGCTTAACAATACATAAGATTTTACATTACCGGTTGTATTTTCTTACATGATCTACTAAAGTTTGTTATTTTGATGAGTTTGGGAACCATATTGGCGTTTCGGTTGGCCATGGCACATATCGCCATTCAGATATGAATTCAGCGAACCCAAAAACCCATAGTCGAATACATAACTAATAGCAATATGTTTTGCCAAATATGGCCACCATTTGAATATGCGCTCAACCTGGAATACTTTTTGACCCCCTACTGAAATTAACCTGCTTCTTTTTCTAGGAATATTCAAGTTCATTCGATTCAGTGGGTCAAATTCTGATAGAAATCACTTTCACAACGAGGTCCGAGAGAATATGTCCCAAATTTTACCCCATCAAATGTAAATAACCAGAAAATACCTCGTGACAACTATCTTGAATTTTAAAAGAATTTCCTCAAGATGCCAGGTTGGGATCATCCGGATTCCGAAACTACACACATTGAAGATATATAATACACCAAAAACCTATTTTTCAATATATTACACACCTTTTTTAGGGAACTTTATAAGTTTCCTGCCAAAATTGCCAAAATAAGCCTCCATTTTGAATTTAGCCCCCTAGCAGAATTAGCCATCATCTTTAGGGGAAATACCCAAGCTCACTGGATTCCACGGGTAAAATTCTTATAAAACCCATCTTCAAACTAGAGTGCCAAGGTGGCATCTTCTAGATTCTTAATCTACACATAAAGAATATATTCTAATCCACCAAAAAACATATGGTGGACTATATTTAGACGTTGAGGCTTTAAATGAAGTTTGGCAACTGGACTATAATAGTAAGTGCAGAAAGGACTAACATATGGTTTAACTTTATTTCAATGATTCGCTGGCGCTTAGGGTTCTTTAGCAGTGGAAGGACCCAAAGAAAACCCACAAGGTTGAAGTATGCGGCCCTACGTCTTGTCACATACAACCGGATATTCGAAACCACGCCAGCTGACTAAATGACAGGCTTTATGATACAGCACACACATGCTAACTATTCATAAACCAATCCAATAGATTTAAGTAAACAATAACCGTGCTCCAAATATTTCACTTACCCGTCCCCTGTTTGATCTTCCTTACTGGGTATATATTTGATCAACTCACTGTTGGGTGATAGTGATACTTTAATACCCACCGCATACTTACGTGTTAATGTATTATTACTTACCACCTACTGTTCGGTAATTTTAGTGGCATACATACTTCTTATCGTGCTTTTACTCACCACCTACTGATTGTTGGTACTTACAGTATAAACTTGCCGGTTGGTTTACTTACCGATTCTTGTTTGTCTAAACATATTGTGTTCTCGCCGTTTCTTGATTACCCATTCTTATCAATATACTTATCTAAATTGATCATACTGAACGACGATTCATTTTTGTGGGCATTTTTCCCGTCTTTTTACTTGCCATCTACTGTTTAGTTTACTTACCGACCATACTAAATGTGTACTTGTGGGTTTTACTTTACGTGTTTTGATGGACTTACCTTTGATGAAGCATAGATATTTAAACTTATCTAAACACTAATCATATGACAAATAGTGCCTCGTAACAGGTTGGAAATACTTGTCCAAATTCAAATCGAGTTCTTAATATTAAAGCCAGACGCCTCCCATCTAAATAATATTCTCAATAATATCTTCTTTCTCCTACTACCACAACCAGAGTTTCGCTTACCCTTTCCTTTCCTTGCTATTAACATCAGATAACCATTTCGCTTACCACACCACATTTCTACTACATTACGTACTTTAACTGATTTATATTGTATCCAATAAAACGTTTTTTAAAATTTAATCAAATGAGAGTAAAACCATTTACTTTGTAATTCTATACTTAAATTTGTTTTTATGATTACAATCTTATATAATGTATTTATATTTTATTATTGTAAATAATGTCCTCGGGAGATTAATTTCTATAAGCCCCGGCTTGTTTTCAGATCCCACAATCATATAGTGTACTTTTATAGTATGTAAAATATTTATTGAATAAATAGTGTCAGAAAAAAACAAAAAAAAATATTCGGTCATCCAACCCCCCCAAAATCAGATGAAAACTGTACCATAACTATACAAAATTTATTTATAAAATACGCTATTGAAATAAACTGCCATAGAGAAGTATTTGTGAACCATACCTGTATTTTCTTCTGAATATTCCATTAATTTCTTTTCAACTTTTTCAGCAATACTATACTCAAGATAATCTGCGAAGGCTAAGCAGTATAGCTTATGGACTGAATCATAAAAGGCTCTCCTCAGAAAAATATTTACCTGAAAAAGAATAGGTTTTCAGGCAACCAAACATATGCCCACAGCAGCTTAGCTGTCCAAGCAGTCCAATCATTATACAGTAAAATATCATTGCCATATTGATAAGATTCTATGACATAAACAAGACAATATCAATAGAAGTAAATATCAGAAACGGATTTAATTTGATGACACTTATTCCTGGCAATAAACAAAGCTAAGAAAGTAAATTTTAAAGTTGATCAGATGACAATCCTGTTAAAGTATTCACAAAATCCTACAATGCAATCAAGAGCCTTAACCCTTTGGACCCTTTACAGTTACTTCCAGCTATTATCTCACAACTCTGTGTTACTGACAACAACTTCATGAAATTCGGACTGGAGTTTAGGGGTATGATAAGGTATGCACCTGTGATGTTTTTATAAAACTAAAGTAATAATTACCAGGTAATTACAGGTGTGTTCAGGTAAATGTAGGTGATTTTCGATTAATGAGACAGGAAATGGACCAAAATACATTTGTTTAATTGAATTTAGTCTTTTATGTTGGTAAGACACACTTTACAAAGCTGTCAACATAATTTGTATTTTAATGTATTTACAGGTGTGCACTGATAAGACGCAGGCAAATTAGAAACAAGAAATGTACTCAATATAACACATTCACTCCAATTATGAGTTCACAATGACAAATATATCCCTTTTACCCTTTCTGTTGAGATTTGCATTGACAGGTAATTACAGGTGTGCACAAGTATGTAAAAGTAAATACCAGTCAATGCAGGGAAAGAATGGACTTATAATTGCATTTTTGTCAAGTTTTGACTACATTGTGTTGCAGTAGCGATAACTGCACCAAAAGCAGTATAATCAAGGACCAACAGGCTTTATCTGACAAGTATGTGTTAAATCAAAATTTGGGAAGTAAAACTGTTTTACTGTGCGATTTATCATTCTGTATGTTTTACACAGGTCTTTGTATAATTAAAGACAGGTCTTTAGACAGTTTTATATTTTTATTAGACCCGTATATATGTTTAATACTGCCACGCTACTTAAATATAAATTTGCATTTTACAAAGGACTATATTCTAACATTTATAAAAATTATCCTTTTTTAAAGCATAAGCAACAACATCTTCAAATCATGTCTTTCACTTACTATTATGATTGCCAAACTCGACACATTCCAGAAAACTTTTACAAAAGTCAAGTGGTTAAATGGAACAATTGTGCACATTTGCGCGTAAGTGCAATAATTTGTACATGCGTACATAATAGCAATACCTAGTTGCCATGGAAACTTTTACCTGTATTATTTCAAATAAGCAAAATACCCGGCTTTGCCTGTTGTCCAAAGTCCATGGCTTAAAACATTCACAGGGTCATGCCGGTTAATTTGATATCACATATAATACCAGCGGCTGCCAGGCAGGATACGCCCACATTTTCGAGAGATGGATAGAGAACAAGCAAAACCGAAAGTGATTTTTCCTACAATCAAAGGCCATAATTCATTAAGTTACAATTTGATATGCGCAAATATCGAAAAGTATCAAGATATTTAGGTTATAAACACGCAATTTAAGTTTCATCAAAATCGAAATTAAAATTGTGACCTCTACAGGGTCCACAACCTTGAAATACCATTTTTTAACAGTATTCGCGTACAAACAGCAGCCATTTTGTATTGTAATTTTGGTCCAATTTTTCCGAAATTCGAACTCACCCTTCCTTAGGGTGTAACGGTGATATAATCAAATGATTTTTTAAATCGGATAATAATTGTGACCTCTAGAGGAACCACAAGCTAAACAAAGACGATTTTGCGTATAATCAGGGGCCATAATTCAGGACGTTACGATCCGATATGCGCAAATATCGAAAGGAACCAAGATCTTTGGGTTATATCCATGCATTTCAAGTTTCATCAAAATCAAATTAAAATTGTGACCTCTACAGGGTCCACAACATTGATATACCATTTTAAACAGTATTCGCGTACGATCGGCGGCCATTTTGTATGGCAATCTTGGTCCGATTTTTCCGAAATTCGAACTCATCCTTCCTTAGGGTGTAACGGTGATATAATCAACCGATTTTTTAAATCAGATAATAATTGTGACCTCCAGAGGGACCACAAGCTAAACAAAGGCGATTTTGCGTATAATCAGGGGCCATAATTCAGGAAGTTACGATCCGATATGCGCAAATATCGAAAGGAACCAAGATCTATGGGTTATAACCATGCATTTCAAGTTTCTTTAAAATCAAATTAAAATTGTGACCTCTACAGGGTCCACAACCTTGATATACCATTTTTTAACAGTATTCGCGTACGAACGGCGGCCATTTTGAATGGTAATTTTGGTCCGATTTTTTCCGAAATTCAAACTCCACCTTCTTTAGGGTGTAACGGTGATATAATCGAACGTTTTTTCAAATCGGATAATAATTGTGACCTCCAGAGGGACAACAAGCTAAAATAGGTGATTTTTCGGACAATCAGGGGCAATAATTCAGGAAATTACGTTCTGATAAGCGCAAATATCTAAAGGAACCAAGATCTTTGGGTTATAAACATGCGTGTCAAGTTTCATCCAAATCGGTTCAAAATTGTGACCTCTACAGGGTCCACAAGCTAAAAACGTCATTTTTTGTACAATCAGGGGCCATAATCCATGAAGTTTTGGTCCGATACATGCCAATATCGAAAGCAGCCGAGATCTTTTGGGGATAAACCTATATTTCAAGTTTCGTCAAAATCGGACAAGAATTGTGACCTGTAGAGAGTCCACAAACAATTGTGGACGGACGGACGGACGGACAGGGGCGACGACATAATACGTCCACATGAAAATGTGGGCGTATAATGAGGGAATGGAACTCGGCGACCAACCATGATTCACCTAGGGCCAAAACCCCAGACCAATTAGCAGGATACCTGACTTTGCCTAGGGTCCAAAGTTCATGGCTCAAACCATTCACAGGGTCATGCCGGTTAATTTCATACCACATAAGGGGATGGAGCTTGGCGACTAAGCGTGATTCTCCAAGGGCCAGGGCCCAAATTTGATGGCCTAAAACATTCACAGGGTCATGCTGGTTAATTTGATACTGTACATATGTGAGGGACTGCGGGTGAATAGCCGCAAGGAAGCGTGTTGGACGAACACATGCCCAGACATCTTTGATTTTATTTATATAGATGAGAGAGGAAAATGTATTTGGAAAAGGATATTATCAACATATGTTCACCAAGATACATTAGATGCATGAAGTAAGTTTATAAATACATTTCTGCGTATTCTTGTAATGATACAGTATAATTGGAAACCAGATATTTTCTGGGATTGCACTATATCTAGAAATTAATCAGTATATCAAATTACATTCCAGAAAGAAGTTTTCAGTTGGCATTAAAGAGTGCAAAATTTGGATCTTTTTAAGGATCTTTATGCTCAATTACTAAATGTACAGTAACAAGTAAACACTGTCTCAGAAATAATTGCAGCTTTTCAACCTTTTGTATTCCTAGAACAGAGAAGAAACAATTAAAAGAAATTAAACCTCATCATATTTTGTATCTTTAGTACACATCAGAACTTCATCTGGCCGTGGTAATATCTGATCAGCAGGATGCATATACATATATGTTAAATAATTCAGCATATCATCTGAAATAATTAAAATATTAACAATATAATTTTCTTAAATAAGATGGTTGATCTGTTCTTTATTTGCGCAAATGATAGTTAACTTAGAAAATTTATAGTTTCTACCCCATCGAACAATTATATCTTTATAATCAAAGAAAAATCTAGTTTCTACCCCATCATGCAAGATATCTTTATATTCAAAGAAAGTGAAAATGTTATTACAATTTTTATTTCAAAATTTAGCTTTAGACTTAGACCAATGACATGCAACCTTATCTTGACTCTTGAGTTATAGGTTGACATGTCTGCTTCAAAAATCTGTTTCTTAAAGTCAATCAATATATCACACATACGGTTGAAGTCTACCTCTGGGGCAGTTAGGTAAAACCCAAGTATCTAAAAAAAAAACATAATGTACTGACCTTGAGGACAAACAATCAGATTTGGAACACCTTGTTTTAATCCTGCTGCTAAGTTCCTTTTAATATTCAAACAATCTGTAAATAACAAAGTATGACTAGTGGGTATCAATTATTGCAGGCTACGTTCAAATTAATAACATACATTAATACATACATTTCTACTGTAAGTCATTAAAATAACAAGCCAAAAGTGAGGCCGAAATCCCAAAATATAAAGATGACAAATATTAATTAATTGCACATTTATCTTTTTCAAAAGTATTGAGCATTATAACTGATTATGTATACTTAGTTTAAGCATAAAATGTTCAAGATCGAACTCAGTCAAGGTTTTGAAGTACCTGGTAGTGAAACTATACACTAAGTTTCATAATTCTTTATCAGTTACAATCAAAGTTATCATATCCCAAAGCATCAACAAATGAAATTGATTAGATGTGCTTAGCTTTAGCTGGAAATTATTTTGAGAGCAGGTGCTCTAAATAATATCGGACCAGTGTTGACAGGAAAAACGAGACACTAGAAACTGACTTTCAGTTGAGACTTCTGGCGTATTTGGCCAAACTTAATTCACAGTAAAACGGAAACGATTGAATGCAAAACAGTTTTTATTAAGTCATATTACATTATTTCTTTGGAGGATATTGAGTTAGGGACTTAGGTCCTTTAAATTAAATGTAAGTAAACATATTGGAACTATTTGGATAACCAGGCTGGGTTATTTGAATGTATAATATGCACTATGTTTTTCCAGTATCAGAAAATGTTGTGGAATTTCCATAGCTAGCATAATTTGGAACTTCTACTTTCGGACTGTTTATCCAACTGATATTTGGCAATTGGCTGTCAGGTTTTATGATCATGACGTGATAAAAATACCTAGCTATCTTCACATAGTTTTAGATTTGCCATACATATATGTGCATATTGGTGCAGGTAAAATGGCCGGGTCTCTAATCAGAGGAACCGATCAACTCTATTGGTACAGGCTTGGGAATTTTAGAGTATATGTAAATAAGCATTTTATAACGACAATCCTTTAGGTGTCTCCCTGTTTACCAATAATGGAAGCAGTTGCTGTCCACTCGAGACTCAATTTGTGCTGCGGTCCCTGATGACTATATATAGGGAACATTTCCAATTGTCTGCATTATCACCCCAGGTGGAAGTGGACATAAAACCCCAGGAATGAAGAACAACAATTTCACTTTTAGTGAAACTAGTAGCTTTATGATAGAAATCTGGGATGGCTACTAGCCACTCATAGATTTCTAATTCTATTAAAATAAATATTTCAACACTTACTTGTTTCAGCAAGATTATGTAATATAATTCCAAGATGTTCTAAACTCAAATAATTCACTACACTAGAGGACACCTTTTCAAGAAATTCTTTCCATATATGTTCAAATTTTCTAATTAGTTCTTTGCATGTCACTCTAAAATATTTAACATAGATGCCTTCATATCAGAAATAAAATAGAGGATGTTCGACAGTCACATGATAAACAGGAAGTAGTGGAAATTGCCCTTTTTGTCAATGCGGTTGAACTTTATGTGGAAAACACAGGCAAAACAAAACAAATACTAAAACCAACCAGTTAAAATCTGCCTTGCACAACTGAATCAGGATCAAAGTTATTGTGTTCCATGATCCATCATCAAATCAAATTGTTTACATCTGCTTAAAAATGCTCATCATTAAATCTAAGTTTCATCACACTCATTCAATTTGGATAAAAATTATTGTGTTCCAAAGTATGGACCAATCAAATTGCTTATCTCTGCTAAGTATAAGCAGATTGAAATTGCTCAATATTGATCTCAGTGAAAATATTCGCCTAATGAACACCTACTACAGTTTCAATTAACATTCTAGTGATTGAGATTGATCGGTTGCTTGGGGTGACAGTAATGTGACCATATTATAATGTAGGCATCTGAAAATGATAATTATTGTATAGTATACCTGTCTGATTTTGGCATCTTTATTAATGTGCAGGCAATATTATGTTCTATTGTTCCGTGTTCTGTAGTCCATCCTGTGAAAGGTATGGCTGTTAATTCATCTTTGTCAACAGAACTTTCAATAAACTCTTCATCATTCTCATTAAGACAAAACAACAGTCCTGTAAAAAGACATTTTAATAAAAAGTCCAGGGCTAGAAACTAACACAAATCTCTGAATCTAATTCGCGCAAGAGCTTATCTTGAATATTGAATGTCAGTCAGGGTGTTTTGAATCAAATTTGTTTAACATTCTTTATAGCATACTTCATGTATAATAAAAATAAATAATTGTTGTGTTTTTGTTTTACTATTAAGGCCTACAAGTTTCTGTCTAGCCGTTGTCTTTGTTATGTAATAAATTGTTTGGAAACTTCCCCCGATACCGACACGGCAACGTCTTTGAGAAGTAGAGTATTTATGCATATTTCAGTAACGATAAAAATTTATCTGTGTCCTAATTATTTATTTTAAGATTGTTAAATAATATTTAAAAGAAACTACTTTAGCATGCCAACCTTGAAACAAAATAATTTTTGGGTTCCATATGATTTACCTTTTCGAGCGGCAATTTGATTCTGTTAGTTCCACAGGGGTTAAATTGGGTCATTCAAATTCTATTTTGTCACTGTGAAGGTTGGCCACGTCGACATGTTTTTATTCCACTTTCGTTTGTGCGGACAACTTATTTATCAAACTTTTTAGGACAATGACATGGCTTATGGTTTATATGGTTTGTGAATTGTGCGTCTTCCACACTCCGTCCGAGTGAATTCTGGGTACCGGTCTAGATATTAAAATATAACTGGATCATACATTGATGAATTCCTTGACCAGTTGTTAGGTAAATTTAAATCTTCATTGAATATAATCCCCTGATAGAACACTGAATACACAACACACAGAGAGAATAACAGTGGATATTTCCCCCCCCCCACCCCGACGGAATCTTAATGTCGAAATTCCAAAAACACGTAACTTCTTGGATTGGAATTAGGTCAATAAACCCGTTTTAAATTTGCGTGTACCGTTATGATTATTTCATTTTGAACACATGCTGACAGATGCCTAATTTTTAAAATATTATTAAAGGATATATCCTAGTCGTACTGAATTCAATTTTATAGCAATTTCAGTTATGGTTGTCACATGATCATTCAACCGTTTGTCTATCAATAAAAAATTGTGCAAGTTACGTGATGGACAAAAGACTACAAATTGTGTAATGAAGAAATGGCATGGTGCCGCATCAGTTTATGGTGGCTACAGCATTATCTGGATATTACTTTTTACACTATTTAAGTGTTTACCAAAAATTCCATCTGATTGTTTTATTTTTATCATTGTTGTTGTATTTTGATGTTTAATATTAACAAAAAAAACAAAATTTTGTTTTTTAGACATTATTATTAATTATGATTCGGAGGATTTGCGCAGATTGCATATATGCAAATCCTCTTAGATTCTCGCAAAAACAATGAATTTCTAGCCCTGTAGTCATTTTTTCTGTTTGTTACAGAATGTTGGGAAAGATGGCTTGTCCGACAATAAAACATAACAGTAGTTGTATATATATATACGTGTGTAAGTCCTCCAAAGCTGTTCATAAATGTGGTCACATATTCATTCTTTTGCAGGAAATGGAAAACTTATAATTACATGAAACCAAAAACGTGTGTGAAATAGCTTTATTTTACGTCCGCTTCCACCGAAGTGATATCGCAGACAAAAACCAAAAACTAATCAAGGACAATAATGAACAAGTTATCCATGAAATACTTCACTAGGCTCAGAGTTCTTTGTAGAATTGACATAAACAATACTTGTACCAGTCATCAGATGGAAAATTTACCTGTTCATAGAATATAAGCAGATGTCTCCATCTCATAAATAGAAACACTGTGTATAGATTCAATTTAATTAGTTATTAAAATAACTTTTACCCTTGAGAGGGCCTACAAGTAATTGTGGATGACATACAGACAAAAAGGGATGACCCATTTATTTCTGGGCTTATTAAGATATTTGTAAAACACAGAAACTTAAAAAATAAATGTGATTTATACCTTCATCTTTATCCCCTTTATCTTTGACATTGAGGTAGGCTTTTTGGGCTAATTCTAATGTAAAGCCATTGTCTAGCATGTATTGAATAAATTCATCTTTCTGCTCATCTTCTGACAAGTCAACTGCGATTGTAGTTTCTAAGGTTTCCATATTTTTGTCTTTATCACTAACAGATGTCATAGCTAATTTCATAGCTTCAATCAAGTCATTTCTAGAACAATCTTGTTTAACCAATGATAACATGGGATAAATCAGTGGGTCTGGTTCATCCTGACCAGCTTTAATAATTTCTTGTTGAAGAAATACTAACTGTTCTACTGTATAATAATTCAGTTCTAAATATTCGTCTCTCTTGTTGTTTAAATATTTTAACCAATCCTCATGGCATTTTTCAAGGAAATTAGCCAAATGTATAATAAAATCAACAACATTATCTGGGTTTCTATGTCCTCTAAGGATCTGGTCTTTTCCAAATGTCAAAAGAGCACAAACTTCTTTTGAACTACTGCATAAAAACTGTACCTTCCATGAATTGAAAAATACACAACCATCTGTACAGAGTTTTACAAAAGATTTTGCTAATCTTACAACGCCATCTAATACCTAGAAATATAATATAACATTTTGTAGTGCTCATTTTTAGGTACTTATGAAATTCATCAATGAGGAAGCATACATGAAAATACCTTGATTTTTCTCTTTTTCAAAACGTTGTAGATAGTATGATAACTTTTGCCATTAGACAGTTCACAAGATTGTACAAAGTAAAACAAGGGTAATAACTCTTGAAGTATTTATCAGAATTTGGTGAAATTCAATAGGCCTGTTTGCTTCACTGATTTAAATAATAAATTTCATACAGATCTGATGATAACTACAGAGTGAAACAAGGGCCATAACTAGACTAGAAATGATTATCTGAATTTGTCATATTACATACAATGAATTGGTGTTTAACATCCTACTGTTCTGCCATGATAGTCCAGGCAAGATAACATAAGTGCGGGCAGTTGCTGCAATAGAAATGCCAACCACGGTTTATGGTATATTATCAACAAAAAAAAGTCCCAGTCCGAAATCCGTGCCCAAATGGGTCAAATTGGCCAAAATCCAAAATGGCCGTCAGTTTTGGAGGTAAAAATCTAATTTTCACCAATTATCACAATGTGATCGAGTTTGGTATCAAAATATATGTTTTCGGGGTTGCTGAATCCATTTCCATAATAAATTTCGTGATTAGTGATACCGATTAGTCTATATGACAAAAAATTCAAGATGGCGGCCAGTTTGAGTGGGAAAATTTGAATTTTATAAAAGGATCAAGTTTGGTGTCGATATATACGTTTTCAGGGAAGCTGAATCCACCACTACATCACATATTCATGGATTGGGACGACCCACACTGTTATACGAACAAAATAAACTATATAACATTCATCAAAAGGGTTAAGGTTAAGTCCGGTAGCCAAACCCAATTTTTCGAGTGAACCTGGAAATTATATACAAAGATTTTTTTGTGATTGATTTTAGTAGCCTAGGGTGTCCTCTTTCAGAACCGTTGGTTGAACCTCGGTCACCCTTGAGCGTTTTGAGAAATTCAAGATGGCATCCAATGTGGCCACTACATCCAATAATCCCATATAGCTTCCATATTATTTATTCTAGGATGATAATATCGGTGTCTAACCCTATGTTTCTTGGGTCAAGGAATACACTGAACTCATTTATCGTATGATAGTAAAATCAAACATGCCATACAATATGGCCCTTTCACTTATTAGTAGCTGTTGGGGGCATCTATTTCACCATACCAAACTATATCTAGAGACAAATTATATATTTCTGGACAAAGAAGCGTATGAGTGATAGGATAACACCACATACATCCCTATCAGGGGCTTCAGGTCCACATGGGTCGGTTCTGAAAAAGGAGGCACAAACTGATTGTTGATAACTTAAAAGAGCAAATTCTACCCGCAAAACAGGAACATAACGTTAACAAAACTAGGTAATATCCATGTTTAATCCTTTAGTCATGTTTCTGGCCGCAACATGTGACAGCACAAGCGCAAAGTAGCGTATATTCTAATAGTTAGTGCAGGGGGACTGCCCCACATATGATTTACATAAAGGACAAATAAAACAAGACATCATACTCCGAAACAACAAACAAACAAATAAAAAAGAGAAAAAGAGAAAAAAGAGTTCACCTAGTGCAGCTAAAAGCACAAGTACCTCATAGGCTGTCACTATTGGATCCACGTCTGATGAGCCACATGACAGACCCCGGAGAAAGTTGGCCGGTTGTAATGTTCTCAAGTTGGTATCCTTCTCCCAGCAATACTATTCCAGTTCAAGTTCCGGTGGATTCTGTTCTTCCAATAAACGCAAATCCAAAACTGGAAATGTATCGACATCATCCCCACATATATAGTTTGTCTCTAGATTTAGTTTGGTTCGATAAAACAGTAAAATTAAACATGCCAGACAATGTGTCCCTTTACTCGTTAGCGGCGGTTGGGGGATTATTTCACCTAACCAAACTAAATCTAGAGACAACTCATATATTTCTGGACAAAGGAGCGTATGAGTGATAGGATAACACCACATACATCGCTATCAGTGGCTTCGGGGCCACATGGGTCGGTCCTGAAAAGGGAGGCACAAACCGATTGTTGATAATTTAAAAGAACAAATTCTACCCGCAAAACAGGAACATAGCCTTCACAAAACTAAGTAATATCAGTTTAATCCTTTATTCGTGTTTCTGGCCACAACCTCTGCCATCACAAGCGCAGAATACCGTATATTCTAAGTCATCCCTAGTGCTGCTACAAGCACAAGTACCACATGAGCTGTTACTATTGCATCCACGTCTGATGAGCCACATGACAGACTCCGGAGCAAGTTGGCCGGTTGTAATATTCGCAATTTTGGTATCCTTATCCCAGCATTATTATTCCAGTTTCAAGTTCCGAGTGAAAGGACCATATTGTCTGGCATGATTAATTTTACTATTTCACAGAACCAAACTAAATCTAGAGACAAACTATATAGGTGGGGATGATGTCAATACATTTCCAGTTTTGGATGCCTATACCTTCTAGGCGGTTGGGGCGATTATTTCACCGAACCAAACTAAATCTAAATCTAGAGATGATGTTGATACATTTCCAGTTTTGGATGCCTTCACCTTCCAGCATGTTGTAGTCATCGATTTGCAAAAGCACTTTCCAAAACAAGCTTACAATCAAACACAGATCACTGTATTTGTGGTAGCTGTTCTAAAAATCTATGTCTTAAACATGCTGGACGGCGTGGACATCTAAAACTGGAAATGTATCGCCATTATTCCCCACCCGAACCATGTAATCTTGCTCAACCAATGATACATTTGCAGAGAATATAAAAAGAGCTCATCACCAAACTATTGTGTGGCGTTCACTGGAAGATTGGAATCTATCTGAACTTGAACTGGAATGGTATTGCTGAGAGAAGGATACCAAATTGAAAATATTACAACCGGCAAAATTGTTCCGGATTCTGTCATGTGGCTCATCAGACGTGGATGCAATAGTGGCAGCTCATATGTGGTAACTGTGCTTGTAGCAGCACTAGGGCGGACTTAGAATATACGGTACTTTGCGCTTGTGATGTCACAGGTTGCGGCCAGAAACACGACTAAAGGATTAAACTGGATATTACCTAGTTTTGTGGACGTTATGTTCCTGTTTTGCGGGTAGAATTTGTTTTTTTAAATTATCAACAATCAGTTTGTGCCTCCCTTTTCAGGATCGATCCATGTGGCCCTGAAGCACCTGATAGGGATGTATGTGGTGCTATCCACCACTCATACGCTCCTTCGTCCCGAAATATATAGTTTGTCTCTAGATATAGTTTAGTTCGGTGAAATAGATGCCCCCAATTTAACAGTCACTAATTAGTTAAAGGGCCATATTGTCTGGCATGTTTGATTTTACTATCATCTAATCATCTCACAACACTATTAATGATTTCAATGTATTCCTTGTCCCCACAAACATACGGTTAGACATCCAAATTATCATCCTAGAATAAATACTGTAGAAGCTTTATGGGATTATTTGATGAGGCAACCATCTTGGACGCCATTCTTGAATTTCTCAAAACGCTTAAGAGTGACCAAGGTTCACCCGGCAGATTCTGAACGAGGAGACACCCTAGGCTACTAAAATCAATCACAAAAAAACTTTGTACCGGGTATATGTTTTCCAGGTTCACTCAAAAAATTGGGTTTGGCTACTGCACTTAAAGTGGTGCTGTATTCGTGACCCTTTTGATGAATGTTATATAGTTTATTTTGTTCGTATAACAGTGTGGGTTGTCCCAATCCATGAATATGTGATGTAGTGGATTCAGCCTCCCCGAAAACGTATATATCGACACAAAACTTGATCCTTTTATAAAATTCAAATTTTTCCACTTAAACTGACCGCCATCTTGAATTTTTTTTTTGTCATATGAACTCATGGGTATCACCAATCACCAAATTGGTTATGGAAATGGATTCAGCAACCCTGAAAACATATATTTTGATACCAAACTCGATCATATTATGATAATTGGGGAAAATTAGACTTTTACCTCCAAAACTGGCGGCCATTTTGGATTTGGGCCAATTTGACCCATTTGGGCAC
This sequence comes from Patella pellucida, assembly GCA_917208275.1. Classification (NCBI taxonomy): domain Eukaryota; kingdom Metazoa; phylum Mollusca; class Gastropoda; family Patellidae; genus Patella; species Patella pellucida. Next base: position 35,693,701 of record OU795036.1, read on the forward strand.
GGATTTCGGACTGGGACTTTTTTTTGGTGGTAATATACTTCTTGACGAGCCATAAACCGTGGTCGACATTTCTATTGCAGCAACTGCCCGATATGGTGCAAAATTGAGCTAAAATGCCTGGCCTATGACTGGGCTAATGAAGCAGGGCATTCGCCATACAGTAGCACTACAGCCTACTCTTATATCATATTCCAACTGCCAAGGGTTCTTTGAAGTGCACGCCAATATATACATGGCATGGACTATAGAAAATGACTGAAACTAGATCTGATCCTTCGGTCATTTTGCAAGCGAAAAAAGTGTATATTCCTAAACCCAATTTTCGAAGATGGCTACGATCAACCTCTGCATTCTATAGCCTGCACAGAATAATGCACACATATAGAGTTGTAGAGTTGTATACATAGTGAACAGATTATACTGATTTCTGTGCTGATAATTAATGATGAATGTCTTGTAGTAGAACAAAATATGTTAATTGTTCTGTCAGAATCTTATCAATGATGAGAAGTGGTCCATTGTCAGCCATCTTCTATTTGGGCACCCGAATTTGGCCATGTGTCTTCATAAGAATTTTCTAGAACAAAGTGGGAATACCTCAATTACAGTAACACACAGTGTAAACAAGAATATTATGATCTTCACAAAAAGGGCAATCAGATATGAATTGGCATCCTTTGGGGAATTAAAATATTCAAGATGGCCATCATGAGGCATTTTCTGGTTATTTACTTTAATTTAATGGCGTACGATTCGGGACAAATTCTCTCAGACCTTGATATGAAGGTGGTTTCTGTAAGAATGAGCTCAACCTGGAATACTTTTTGGTTGGAACAAATAAATGACACCTAAAACCTATAGTTTAATACAGTGCTGGGATTTTGCCTGTATATTCTGGACTTGTCTGAATCTTTTTTTTTCCAAACACCTTACTGGAATTAACCTGCTTTTTAGGGAGAAGTATCCAAGTTCGTTGGATTCAGTGGGTCGAATTCTGATAGTAATCACCTTCATACCAAGGTCCGAGAGAATACGTCCCAAATTTTACCCCACTAAATTAAAGAAAATACCTCGCGACGGCCATCTTGAATTGTTTAATTTCCTCAAGGATGCCAGGTTGGCATCATCCAATTCCGAAACTACACATATTGAAGATATATAATACACCAAAAACCTATATTTCAATACAGTGTTGGGATTTCAAAATTTTAGCTGTCGGACATTTTTTCACGAAAATAAAGGGACACAACTCTTATCGTTATTTAAGCAGAATTTTCAAACCACAGTTAAGAATCACGTGTCAACAAAATATCCAAATTCATATGTAATAAAAAAAAATAGGTGCACCTCGTTAATTTTTATGTTTAATTCCCGTATGGCAATCAAATTTATGTCAACATTATTCCTAAAAAATCACTGTATTTTTCTTGTCATAAGTTGATAAATTTTCAGCAAAGTTCGGCATCTGTCTTCTACTCTGTTTCGATTTATATACGGAAGGTAAAAAAATGACATCCCTAAATTTATTTGGTCGTAAACTGTGGTAAACTTCACTTTAATACAACTGCTAAATAGTCCCATTCCACTCTAGCAGCATGCGCTATCGTCTAAAACAATTAACTACATAACGTTATTCCAATCGAAATATTCAACATTTCTTAGGGTGTTTATTTTAGGGTGCCACACGTCTCGCGAGATTTCTAATACCTGTTAAGTTCTCATGCTTTAACCCATTCGGCAAACCTCAACACATTCTACGCATCTAATGTAGGGTATCGGAATCTGCCAAGTGGCTTTACCTGTATCAAGCTTTTTTTCTGTCAAGTTTAATCAGAATTAGTTCAAACAAAGAAACTTTGCTCTGAAAATTCCAAACACGCTTCGAACGACGCAATTTCTATCTCAAATCGTCAAGTTCCTTGACATATGACTTAACGTCATACAGCTGAAGCTAGATGTAGAGTGACGTTATCTGACGAGGTTTGCCGATTGCTGTAACCATGTGCGATAAGAACGAAGTTAGCAATTTCTAGTATTTTTCGGATATCTGTGTGTGTGAAATAGCTTTATTTAACGCTCGCTTCCACCGAAGTGATATCGCAGACAAATTATAATGACTGTCTATTGATCTGGGCGTTGTATACTCTTACAATATGTGACATCTATGGCTAGTTTATACATATTGTCGGCTCACATCAATGCGATTAAAACGTCCGACAATGCAGAAACCATGTGGTTTAGACGAAGATTAAAATCATAAACACTTGATGGATAGTCAGACAAAGGATAAAGTCAGTCAATCAAGGCAGAGTAAGTAATCAATCAGGGTAGGTTTTTAGTCGGTATAACACGATAAATACGTTGATCACTTAATTACCTAATCAATCCAGCCTATTGTCAACGATAATCGGGTTGAGTGGTAGTTATACTCTTAGTACTAGTCAGTACACTATATATTAATTTTGGAATTTTTAATATTATTCACCATGTCTTGATGTCCGAATGGGCATATTCACGGTCGGACAATAGAGTGCGTTTGGAAAAAAAATTCGGACACGTCCGGAATATACGGCCGAAATCCCAACACTGTTTCAATATATTACACACCTTTTTCGGGAACTTTATAAGTTTCCAGTCAAAATAAGCCTCCAATTTAAATTAGCCATCACCTTTAGGGGGAATAGCCAAGCCCACTGGATTCGATGGGTCAAATTCTTATAAAACCCATTTTCAAACCGAGGTCCGAAAGAATCTGTCACACATTTTACCCCACTAAATGACCAGAACATCTTGAATATTTTGATTTCCCCAAGGGTGTCCGGGTGACATCATCTGGATTCTTAATCTACACATAGAGAAGACATATAATCCACCAAAAAACCTTAGGTGGACTCTATTTCCATGTTAAGGCTTTAAATGGGGTTTGGCAACTGGACTAATATAGGTTAAAAAGTGAAAACTATTACACTAGTACATGTAGAATTGATACTGAAGTATTTATTAACTCAATCTGATTAAAACACAGATCCAATTTCGTTTCGTTTTTTATAGTTCAAAATTTTGTTTTACTTTTTACTACACTCTAGGATCTGGGAGGATTGTTATTTAACTCGCGTTCAGCTTGAAATGAGGGGTCAGCCAATCAAATTGTCTGTCGAATCGGGAGTTTGAACTCTCTTGCACGGAACTGTGGGTAGACATGAACTCCGACAGAAATCAAAACAAAGCAAAAGTATAGCCACTTGCAACAACGATTCTGATTGGTTAATCGAATGACTGACCTTATAGGGTCAAATGTCGTTTGCTACGTCATAGAACGTGACCTCCCACTGTTAGTTGTTAGATCTACATGAGCGAGGCCATCGAAAGTATAAAAAAACGAAACGAAATATAGATCTGTATTTTAATTAGATTGTTATTAACTGAAATTTTTGTTAGTAAATGTATGTAGAGAATTGACCCGGGAGTATTTATTAACTGAAATTTTTGTTAGTAAATGTATGTAGTCATATCCCGTAGACTATTTTTAGAAAACACTATGAAGGAGAACATTATGAGTCTTCGTATGTGTTTCACTGGATTCTTTGACCTATAAAACATATTTATGGACATCAAGATCAGTACAATCAGTGCACTTGCAGACATTTTATGGAAGATAACATGTTTTATTACGTCCATAATCAACTCTCGATGTCATCGCTAGCAACAATATTTACTGGATTAGAATCTCATCTGCTGCTCAACGCTCATTGAGACTATGTTTTTTTTTCGTACTAACCTTAGTAATGATGATCGAGGCTAGGCCTAAAATTCAATCACTAAATTCTCAGTTCAGAATGGATCATTTGACTGAAATTTACAGCAAATTCCCTTTACATTATCTAGTTTTTAACTATTATAGACGTTAATTAACTGATCCAGGCCATAATCAACTCTCAATGTTATCCTAAGCCTACGATCCTTAGTGAATTTAAATATATTTTGTGATAATTTAACGTAAACATACGCCCACAGCAGCTTAATCATCCGAGCGTTCGCCAAGGGTTGTCAAATATTTATTCTTTCGTAAGTAATTTCTTACAGATCAGATTATAATTTGTGTTGTTTGAGGGTTCACCAGGAGGGACTTAATTCTGGAAGTAATTTACATAAAATTTTGAAATACAGATCAAATGATAACTTTTTGTCATTTGACATTCACAAGGTTCACAAAGTAAAACAAGAGCCATAACTCTAGAAGTTATTGAAGGAAACTTCTGATTTTTTCACAATTTAAATGATGCATGATGCATATATTTAATACATATCGGATGATAACTTCCATTAATGGAACATTAACAAGGTTGAAGAAAGTGAAACAAGGGCCATACAGGGCTAGAAATTCACACAAATCTCCGAATCTAATTCGCGCAAGGATATCGCAAGAGCATACGGTGCGAATCTATAAGGATTCGCGAAATATTTTTGTAAAACAACAAAAAAAAAATCGCGGAGAATTTTCGGGTCCGACTATTGAATGTCAGTGAAATAAGGGTGTTTTGAATCAAAGTTGTCTTTATAGCATACTACATGTATAATAAAATAAAATAATCGTTGTGTTTTTGTTTTACTTTTTACTTCTAACTTATAATTTGGACGAGTTTCTGGCTGGTCGTTAATTGCCTTTGTTATGTAATAAATTGTGTCGAAATTTCCACGATAGTTTTGGATTCCAATAGTTGTTAAATTGGGTCATTCCAATTCTATTTTGTCACTGTCAAGGTCGGCCACAAACTCGATGTGGCATGGAATTCTTCACCTTCCATATTAGGCATGGCTTACTACGAAATGTGTAAAATGGTTGCTTTTGGCGCGAAATAGCTGTCCAAAGCCACGTACCCCAATAACAGACCAAGGACCTTATAATACATGGACTTAATGCATGCCGCATGAGACGGGGAAGTTGGCAATGCCTTTTTATGAGCGATAAAATTTCTCATGTATAAATTAATTTTAAATCCAGTTGTAATATTGTTATTTAATTCACAATCAGAATGTGACGCTACTGTGACCGAGATGACAAATAAACCATTCCTCAATCGCACATTACTAGCTTGGAGGGTCTTCTATTCTCCTCCCTAGACATACGTTGCCAATTTTTAAAGACACGTGGTTTTCTCTTATTTGTCACGTCTTGTGCGGGTTCTCTTGTTGATTTTCTTCAATACGATTATCGCTATATATGTTAAAATATTATGTACGGGAATTGTTGTACTTGTGAATTGTAATTTATTGCCAGTATTGGGCAGTTAAACGGTAGCCGTAGAGCTAAGTCAGAACGCGGGGATGTCTTGTAATACATCAACATGTATTAAAATAATATACGGTCAGCTATATCCAGTATTCACGCATATCAACGCAGTACAATGACATTATTAGCCATGACATTATAGAATTTATATATGGTATTCGGCCGAATTACTGATTCAAGAATTTTGTAATCGTGACGTAACACTAGTGGATATTTTCCCGATGGAATCTTGCAATGTTGAATTTCAATATTGACATCTTGGTAGGAATTAGGTCAATGAACCAGTTCTAAATTTGCGTGTACCGGTATGATTATTTTATTTTATACACATGCTAACAGATGCTTAATTTTTGTAATATTATTGAAGGATATATCCTAGTCGTAGGCCTACTGAATTTTACTTTATAGCAATTGCAGCTATGGTTGTCACATGATCATTGTAACGTTTGTGTACTAATAGTATCATCGACGAATGAATAAACCAGCGGCTGCCAGGCAGGATACGCCCACATTTTCGAGAGATGGATAGAGAACAAGCAAAGTGATTTTCCCTACAATCAAAGGCCATAATTCATTAAGTTACAATTTGATATGCGCAAATATCGAAAAGTATCAAGATATTTAGGTTATAAACACGCAATTGAAGTTTCATCAAAATGGAAATTAAAATTGTGACCTCTACAGGGGTCCACAACCTTGAAATACCATTTTTTAACAGAATTCGCGTACAAACAGCAGCCATTTTGTATTGTAGTTTTGGTCCTATTTTCCCGAAATTTGAACTCAACCTTCCTTAGCTTGTAACGGTGATATAATCAAACGATTTTTTAAATCGGATAATAATTGTGCCCTCCAGAGAGACCACAAGCTAAACAAAGGCGATTTTGCGTATAATCAGGGGCATTAATTCAGGAAGTTACAATCCGATATGCGCAAATATCAAAAGGACCCAAGATCTTTGGGTAATATCCATGCATTTCAAGTTTCATCAATATCAAATTAAAATTGTGACCTCTACAGGGTCCACAACATTGATATACCATTTTAAACAGAATTCGCGTACGATCGGCGGCCATTTTGTATGGCAATTTTGGTCCGATTTTTCGGAAATTCAAACTCAACTTTCTTTAGGGTGTAACGGTGATATAATCAACCGATTTTTTAAAACAGATAATAATTGTGACCTCCAGAGGGACCACAAGCTAAACAAAGGCGATTTTGCGTATAATCAGGGGCATTAATTCAAGAAATTACGATCCGATATGCGCAAATATCAAAAGGACCCAAGATCTTTGGGTAATATCCATGCATTTCAAGTTTCGTCAAAATCGAATTGAAATTGTGACCTCTACAGGGTCGACGACCTTGATATACCATTTTTCAACAGTATTCGCATACGAACGGCGGCCATTTTGTATGGTAATTTTGGTCCAATTTTTCCGAAATTCGAACTCACCCTTCAGTAGGGTGTAACGGTGATATAATCAAACGATTTTTCAAATCGGATAATAATTGTGACCTCTAGAGGAACCACAAGCTACACAAAGGCGATTTTTGCGTATAATCAGGGGCCATAATTCAGGACGTTACGATCCGATATGCACAAATATCGAAAGGAACCAAAATCTTTGGGTTATATCCCTGCATTTGAAGTTTCATCAAAATCAAATTAAAATTGTGACCTCTACAGGGTCCACAACATTGATATACCATTTTAAACAGTATTCGCGTACGATTGGCGTCCATTTTGTATGGCAATTTTAGTCCGATTTTTCCGAAATTCAAACTCAACCTTCTTTAGGGTGTAACGGTGATATAATCAAACGATTTTTAAAATCATATAATAATTGTGACCTCCAGAGGGACCTCAAGCTAAACAAAGGCGATTTTGCGTATAATCAGGGGCCATAATTCAGGAAGTTACAATCTGATATGCGCAAATATCGAAAGGAACCAAGATCTATGGGTTATAACCTGCATTTCAAGTTTCATCAAAATTGAATTAAAATTGTGACCTCTACAGGGTCCACAACCTTGATATACCATTTTTTAACAGTAATCGCCTACGAACGGTGGCCATTTTGTATGGTAATTTTGGCCCGATTTTTCCGAAATTTGAACTCGACCTTCCTTAGGGTGTAACGGTGATATATTCGAACGTTTTTTTTCAAATCGGATAATAATTGTGACCTCCAGAGGTACCACAAGCTAAAATAGGTGATTTTTCGGACAATCAGGGGCAATAATTCAGGAAATTACGTTCCGATAGGCGTAAATATCGAAAGGAACCAAGATCTTAGAGTTATAAACACGAATGTAAAGTTTCATCAAAATCGGTTCAAAATTGTGACCTCTATAGGGTCCACAAGCTAAAAACATGATTTTTCATACAATCAGGGGCCATAATCCATGAAGTTTTGATCCGATACATGCCAATATCGAAAGCAGCTGAGATCTTTGGGGGATAAACCTATATTTTAAGTTTCCTCAAAATCGGGTAAGAATTGTGACCTGTAGAGAGTCCACAACGGACGGACAGGGGCGACGACATAATACGTCCACATGAAAATGTGGGCGTATAAAAATTGTGCAAGTTAAGTGATGGACAAAAGTCTACCAATTGTGTTATAAAGAAATAGCATGGTGTCCATGGACAAAAGTCTACCAATTGTGTTATAAAGAAATAGCATGGTGTCCTATCAGGTTATTTTGGCTACTGAAATATCTGGATATATATTACTTTGTACACTATTTAAGTGTTTACCAAAAATTCTATCTGGTTGTTTTATTTTTATCATTGTTGTTGTATTTTGGTGTTTTAGATTAACACAAAAAACAAAATTATGTTTTTTAGGCATTATTATAAATTAAGATTCAGAGGATTCGCGCAGATTGCATATATGAGAATCCTCTTAGATTCTTGCAAAAAATGACGAATTGCTAGCCCTGGCCACCATAACTCTAGAAGTAATTGTTGTAAATTGCTGAAATTCTTTTAGCTTCGTGATTTCACCAAAGCATATAAATTTAATAACTGTTGGCATTAGAGGGTCACAAGGTTCAACAAAGTAAAACAAGGGCCATAACTCTACATGTAATAAAAGGAAATTGCTGAAATTTCACTAATTTAAATAATGCATATAAATTTTACAAAGATCGGAGGATAACTGTTGGCATAAGAGTGTTCACAAGGGTCATAACTCTAGGCGTATTAAACGGAAATTGCTGGATTTCGATCAGATTCTTCTCTTTACTAATTCAAATGACACATATAAATTTCATACAGATTGGCAAATAACTTTTGATGTTAGAGTGTTCAAAAAGTGAAACAAAGGCCATAACTAATGGGAACAAAGTATATCAATTTTAAAACAATCGCCGGATGATAACTTTTGGCATTTGAGCATTCACAAGAAATTGTGGACGACGGACAGACAACAATGGATTATCGAGACTTTGTTTGTTATCATACAAATGTTAGCAATGACAACTAAAATTAAATGGCTAGAATCTTGGTTCAGAGTGAAGCAATTTGACTTAACATTTTCATCATATTTTGTTTTCATTACCGGTACCTACTTTTCAATTATTGTAGCGAGAACTGTCAGACCATTATCTAATCTTACCTAGTGCTCCTTTAATAAATAATTAATAATCAATTCAGGATGTAGTGATGATTTAATGGAAAAGTTACAATTTTAGCTATATTAATCATTTAAAACAATACTCCCCATTAATTTATATAATTGAAGATTTCAGGCTCTACTGACGTAGACAGAGAGCAAAGAAAATTGTCAGTTTGAGCTAGATAGTGAACGGTAGTTTCAATATAGTGTTGTTTTCTTAATTAGTCATGCTTTTGCAAATTTCTTTCGCCGAGCGCCTTACTAGTGATCTGTTAGGATTAACTCATGTTCTTTTTAGATACTCACGCTATTTTTACATACTGACACACGTAAGGAATACTTACCAATTAACTAAAATACTCACCTTATGAATATTTCTGACCATTTATAAGAATACTGATGTACGTTTCAAGAACTAACAGGTTTAAGCGACTACTGACAACACATACACTTCTCATGAGTTTCCATAAATACTAACCACAATTAACCTATTCTACTGGATATGACGACATTCTAACAATAAGCCCAGTTAATAAATATTCCCGGAACGGTTCTACACACTATGCATGTACCAGGGTTAATAGTTTTAAACAAAGCAATCAACTAATAAACTTACTGCTGTAAAAATATCAATATTTTCATTTCCTTTTTCAGCCTGTCCAGCTACTAGCATTAGTCGACTTTGTAGATCCATTAATTTACCATATGTATATTTACCCGAACCATGTTCTTTCTTTTCTTTTAACTCTGTTACATTTAGTGACAGCACTTTACTTACTTCCTGAAAACAAGCCAACAGTGAGGCTGATGTCCCCTGCCGAAATCCCAAAATAAATAGATGACATATATCAATTTATCGCACATTTATTGTTTTCAAAAGTATCGAGCAATAAAACTATACACAAAGTTTCAACACTTTCTATCAGAAAGAATTAGGATTATCTTAGTCAAGTTATTGATGCAATAAAGCTATACACCAAGTGTCCTCACTCTCACTTAATTAGAACTAAAGTTATCGTGTCCCAAAGTATCAACCAATCCCCCAACCAATGAAGTTTTCCCTTAATATTGATTCAAATTTTGTGAAAATTTGTCAAGAAGTGAACTAACTATATGTGAGAATTTAGTGAAAACCTGTAGAGGGAGTACCAGTACCACAATGTAATTTATCAACAATCATATCAGTCATATACTTCTGGGATTGCTTTTGTGTGTAGTGTAGTGTTCTATTTAAGAGTTAATAGAGATTGTTCCATACCTGAACTGTTGCTATTCCTGATAAAATGAAGTCTGTAGACAAGTATGAGCACAGTGGTACATTTATAAATAATTGTCCAGTCATAGGCCCAAACATTTGTAACTACTTAAGTGAAAAAAAAGTGAGTGCAAGTGTGAACAGACAGACAGGGATTACGTCAATAACCAACCAATTTATAATATATGAGCGATTAAATGAACATATAAAAATACTCACCAGTTGTGTTTTGCTCGTCTTATCTTTGGGGAAACCAATTTTATATATTCCTTGAGCTACTATCATTTCTGCCTGTTTTAAAGATGTTACTTCAACAGAACCATGAGACTGCCTGACAGCCTTAAACCAATCTAGCTGATTATTTGTATCATGCTGAAATTGATGTATTCTTAATTAATATAAACACAATCACATTTCTAGTATCTATTTAGTTATAAAATATCTTTTCATTTCCAGTTTTAAACCATGTTAACTACTTGTTTTTTAAAAGTAATAATGACTTCAACTGCTAGTTTAGAGAAACTGCAATTGTTCAAATAATTAATCAGTTAAAATATTAATAAGATAGTAAGCTGGCACTGCCAGGCAGGATACGCCCACATTTTCGAGAGATGGTTAGAGAACAAGCAAAATCGAAAGTGATTTTTCCTACAATCAAAGGCTATAATTCATTAAATTACAATTTGATATGCGCAAATATCGGAAAGAATCAAGATCTTTAGGTTATAAACATACATTTCAAGTTTCATCAAAATCGAATTAAAATTGTGACCTATACTGGGTCCACAACCTTGATATACCATATTTTAACACTATTAGCGTACAAACGGTGGCCATTTTGTCTGGCAATTATGGTCCGATTTCCCTGAAATTCAAACTCAACCTTCCGTATGGTGTAACGGTGATAGAGTCAAGTTTTTTAAATCGGATAATAATCATGACCTCCAGAGGGACCAGAGGCGATTTTTCGGACAATCAGGGGCCATAATTCAGAAAGTTATGATCTGATATGTGAATATAACGAAAGGAACAGTATTCGCGTAAAAATGGTAGCCATTTTGTTCCTTAGGGTGTAACGGTGATATAACCAAACGATTTTTTAAATCAGATAATAATTGTGACCTCCAGAGGGACCACAAGCTAAACAAAGACGATTTTGCGTATAATCAGGGGCCGTAATTCAGGAAGTTACGATCCGATATGGGCAAATATCAAAAGGAACCAAGATCTTTGGGTTATAACCGTGCATTTCAAGTATCATCAAAATTGAATTAAAATTGTGATCTCTACAGGGTCCACAACCTTGATATACCATTTTTTAACAGTATTCTCGTACGAACGGCGGCCATTTTGTATGGTAATTTTGGTCCGATTTTTCCGAAATTTGAACTCAACCTTCCTTAGGGTGTAACGGTGATATAATCAAACGATTTTTTTTAAATCAGTTAATTATTGTAACCTCCAGAGGGCCACAAGCTAAACCAAGACGATTTTGCGTATAATCAGGGGCCATAATTCAGAAAGTTACGATCCGATATGCGCAAATATTGAAAGGAACCAAGATCTTTGGGTTATAACCATGCATTTTAAGTTTCATCAAAATCGAATTAAAATTTTGACCTCTACAGGATCCACAACCTTTGGGTTATAACCGTGCATTTTAAGTTTCATCAAAATTGATTTAAAATTGTGATCTCTACAGGGTCCACAACCTTGATATACCATTTTTTAACAGTATTTGCGTACGAATGGTGGCCATTTTGTATGGCAATTTTGGTCCCATTTTTCTGAAATTCAAACTCAACCTTCCTTAGGATGTAAAGGTGATATAATCAAACGATTTTTTAAATCGGATAATTATTGTAACCTCCAGAGGGACCACAGGCTGAACCAAGACGATTTTGCGTATAATCAGGGGCCATAATTCAGGAAGTTACGGTCCAATATGCGCAAATATCGAAAGGAACCAAGATCTTTGGGTTATAACCATGCATTTCAAGTTTCATCAAAATCAAATTAAAATTGTGATCTCTACAGGGTCCACAATATTGATATACCATTTTTTAACAGTATTTGCTTATGAACGGCGGCCATTTTGTATGGTAATTTTGGTCCGATTTTTCCGAAATTTGAACTCAACCTTCCTTAGGGTGTAACGGTGATATAATCGAACGGTTTTTCAAATCGGATAATAATTGTTACCTCCAGAGGTACCACAAGCTAAAATAGGTGAATTTTTTGACAATCAGGGGCCATAATTCAGGAATTTACGTTCCGATAGGTGCAAATATCGAAAGGAACCAAGATCTTTGGGTTATAAACATGCATGTAAAGTTTCATCAAAATCGGTTCAAAATTGTGACCTCTATAGGGTCCACAAGCTAAAAATGTGATTTTTCGTACAATCAGGGGCCATAATCCATGAAGTTTTGATCCGATACATGCCAATATCGTAAGCAGCCGAGATCTTTTGGGGATAAACCTATATTTTAAGTTTCGTCAAAATCGGACAAGAATTGTGACCTGTAGAGAGTCCACAAACAATTGTGGACGGACGGACGGACAGGGGCGACGACATAATACGTCCACATGAAAATGTGGGCGTATAAAAAGAGGAATGAACTTACTAATTTATTGGTAAGATTTTTATCATTTTGAAGTTCTTTCCAAACAAGTTTACATTTATTCATTACTTCATCAAATTTGCTATTTTGTTTCAAATCAAATATTAATGGTGCAAAGGCTGATGTTACTGCATGAAAACAATTCACTTTATCAATGTCCAGGTCACCTTCACCAGCTGATATAAAGGCTAGATCTACAAACACCTTTAACTCCTTTAAACCCCCTGAAGAATGAAACATTCTATAGTTAGGGGTGTAAGTCAAATCATAGTACATGTATTTCATCCTTTGACAAAGCGGTGTATAAGACAAATGATTTTCAAATCCATTGAAATCTTGTATTGATCGTAAACTATTACTGTGTCAATGTATGTCCAAAATTTATCAATGTAAAATAACTAGTTGCTAAATGAAGGACCTATTCGAATACTTAAAGTTTAGTTCTTGGTTCATTTGAAACATCTTTATTTCAAAATATATAATAGTCTTTCACATTGCGATAACATCTCGACATTAGAATAAATATAAAAGAAATACGTCTATAGTTTCAACATTCTTTATCTTTCCGAAGTAGAATTGTAATGACTGGTCAATGTACAGAAAGGAACATACAGTACATTTCTCGCAAAGTAAAGTGAGTAATGTGTTTTCTCTAATTTGATTGCAGTTTCTAGACTGCGTTTATTTACTAATTTTAATATAGATTTTGCTATTTGTGCTGACAGTCAAACACAAAATCAGTTATATCTGATCACTTACTTTATCTATGAAACATATCAACACATAAAAACTATTGTATTTGGATCTAGCCATTTTAAGCGGTGCACAATCAGTGCACATGTAGGTTTTGATTTTTTAACAATCTCAGTAAACATAGAGAAAGAGTATATCATATTCAAAAACAGTCACAAAGAGGAAGGTGCTACCTTTTAAACGTACAACAAATTTGAAAATAAATGGTCTAGAAAAAATATATGTCTTGGTAACACCCTTGAGGTATTTTGGGATAAGTTTGTATTACCAAGATCAAATAACTAAAGGTACATTTACAATATATATCACACATTCAAGCAACTGAAATCTTCTTACCTGTCATGGTTTCTTTTAGCCATTTTATCATTGGTTCTGCTTTTCTGAAATCTTCTAAACATTTGATTTCATTTTTTTTAATTTCCTTCAATTGGCCCAAAGCTTGCAAAACAGATTCATTTATTTCTTTCATTGATGTTTTATTATTGGTAGCCTGAAATTATCATAAATTATATATAGATAACTACCGGTACATTATACAGAACATGCTGTAAGGCCAACAAATTTATTGGAAGAGTTTCGAGAATAAAAAAGTGTCCCAAAAATCAAATAATCGTTGACCGCTGTTAAAACAGTAAACAGTAGAACTCGCAACACCTATTATTTGGACCTGCCAAGACAAGACAAATGACAACTGGACATTAATCTAGTTGTATTTGAGTGTCCCTAAAAAGAAGACACTCATTAATTAATTGAACATCTAATACTAGCATTTAACCTAAGCAATAAATCTCATTGCAGAGGCATGCTGGGCAGGTAGTCAATTGCCTACCTGGCTCTCATAAATGCAAAAGCAAAAGAAACTGGAAATGGTGGAAAATGCGATTTATCATCAATTATAAAGGGAGGCGTGGTGGCTATGTGCCACCTCTTCCGAAAATGTGCGCTTGAATTTCGACAGAGTTACCTTAAAGGCCCAATAACACTCTTGTTGTAACTGAATAATTTGTCCCAATCATTATTCTGGTCAAAAAATTGTACTATTTTACAATATTCCAATTAATTGATGATACAAATTTCATCTTAACACTACGAATTTAAAAAATTGGAAAAATTCAACTACATATGGTTTGAAAGGCTTTACAGAAACCTTTTCAAATGCAACTTAGATTTTAAATATTTTCGAACCCTCTGGACAAGTAAAATAAGATGTAATAGATAATTTACACAACAGGTAGGACACTTAAACATCTAGTAATTAGAAAATTGCAACAAGAGCGACAATAACTAACTTCCTTGGCCTGGCTTAAAGTGTATCCTGATCCTCTTCTCGTTCTCGTTGTTGTCAAGACTAATATCACTTCTACCACCTACCCCTCCCCTCATTAGGAACAGAATGGAATGAAACTTGGCAGGTAGCCTTTGTAAGCAATACCAGTCCTTTTTTATGCTTGTTTTTTTTTACTCACAGGTCATTTAGTTCTTGATTGCAGCTGACTATGTCAATGTGTGGTATGTAATGGCTTCTACTATGTGCAACAGAACTCATAATTTCCCGATCCAGCCCCACCCCCTTCTAAAGTACCATAACTTTGGCATCCCTCATTCGGTGCCCTAGCATGGCCTTGGCTCATTGTCGAACTTAGTCATGACTTTACGCCAATTTTTACTCTGTACTAAATGCTATTCCTTAAAATTGGTATCTACGCTCATTATTGGACTTAGGCCAGGGATCTTAATCGGCTCATTACTGGCATGTTCAGGATGACGGTAGGCAGTTCATTTTCAAATGGTTCACTGCATATCTGACAAAACAGACTATACTGTATTCATCTCTATCTCTAGATTTGAATCAGTTTGTGACATGAATTTGCTACATGCTTCAATAGGTTTGGCCATCTTGGCTCAATTTTTGAGATTGGTGGTCGAAATCGGAAAGGCCCACAACACTGTGTCTACTGAGCAGTGGTTGGCCAAAGCTTCTACATGAAATGTAGTTGATGCTTGATAAATGCCATCGTATTAGATCTGAGGAAGACTCGACTATAGGCCCTACTCCTACTCTCAAATCTCCAATTTCCACATATTTTGAGCCAGAGGAACCAGTTAATTACCAAGATGAACACATGTGTTGAATTTTCCCGCCAAAACTAACCGCCATGTGGAATCATTTTCCAATATTGAATCTGCGGTATATCTCATCACCAAAATTTGTATGGAAATGGATTCAGCTGCCCCGAAAGGATATATTTTAAAACCAAACTCGATCAAATTATTATAATAATAAGTGGATAAAACTTGGCATATTCCAGTCAAAACTGGCTGCCATTTTGAATTTTTGCCAATTTGACCAAATTGGGCACAGATTTCGGCATTTCTATTGCAGTAACTGCCCAAAATGGTGCGAAATTGAGCTAAAATGCCTGGACTATAATAGCCTATTGGTAATCATTGAGTTGTTTTCTTACCTACATTTAAATTGGTATTTCTAAATATTTTGTGGTATGGTTCATTGATTTTTTTTAAACAGGTTAAAATGTTCACTGGGCCCCAAAGGAGAACTTTTTTTAAATCTAAATATGGCATGCAATAAATACTAGCTCAGTGTAAACACAACTAATGTGTTCTTTTTTTGTGGTCAAAACTATGTATCCAGCATTTATATATTATAGCATCAAAGCCAAAGTTTTAGATGGAGAAATAAAAACTATATACATACTAATCTTGCGATCTTTGAACACATCTCAAAACTATCAGTTAAATTTAAGAATTTTTTTATCTTCAACAGCTCATTAGATGCTTTCTGGCAGGAACTCACAATATGATATGTCTCAATTTGGCTAATTCTCTCCTTTACTATTTCTTTATCTTTTAATACCCTCATCATTTCCTCCTCTATACTATCATAATTTCCTTCTAACACTTTAATATGATTCTCCATACTTTCAAAAGATATGTCACCTGCTTTTAACTCTTTTTGAAATTTTCCCCAGTTCTCAATTGCCTGTTGCCAGATTTCTCCAATTGAATCAAAAAAAGAATCTGATGTTAAATTATCAGCATACTTTTTCCAAATTTCCACGAACAGTTGACTTTCTTTTAGCTCATGAAGTTTTGGTAATATCTGAAGAATGTCACGTGGTATTTTAAATGGATTAATAATTGGTGTATAGATGTCTATTTGTACTTTTCTATAGTCTGGGATGTTTGGTATATTGTAAATTTCTGTCAATTTTTTTTCTGAATCACTCTTTGTCAAGTCATCAAATTCAGAGACCAACCTTTTGTATTCATCAGTATCATAAACTGAAAGAAATAAGACAAGACATCAGTGTACAAATATCACAAATTAAAATGGCTTAAGTAGTCAAGAATATGTAAACAGATAAAGATAGGTTGCAAGAAAACAAAACATACGCCCACAGCAGCTAAGTTGTCCAGACGGTCAACAAGTGTTGTCGCATATTTTTTCTTTTGTCATTAATGAGAACAAATACAACACATGAAAATCTGATTACGAGTAATAACCCATGAAGTAATTACCAGAAAACATTAAAATTTGTTTCAATTGTTTGTTTCATGACCTGAAACAATTTATATAAACTTTAGCCTCTAGCAGACCTGTCAACCCTACTGCATCACACGTTAAAGTGTCGCTGAGAGGCCTCATGTACCGCTCTACTGCGTGGTAATAAATTTCTAAAGCATTTTCATACCAAGAGTATTTTTCATTTTCTGGAACTAAAAGGAAGCAATTCTTTGCATGTAAACAAAAAAGATAGTAAGCTGGCACTGCCAGGCAGGATACGCCCACATTTTCGAGAGATGGTTAGAGAACAAGCAAAATCGAAAGTGATTTTTCCTACAATCAAAGGCTATAATTCATTAAATTACAATTTGATATGCGCAAATATCGAAAAGAATCAAGATCTTTAGGTTATAAACATGCATTTCAAGTTTCATCAAAATCGAATTAAAATTGTGACCTATACTGGGTCCACAACCTTGATATACCATATTTTAACACTATTAGCGTACAAACGGTGGCCATTTTGTCTGGCAATTATGGTCCTATTTCCCTGAAATTCAAACTCAACCTTCCGTATGGTGTAACGGTGATAGAGTAAAGTTTTTTAAATCGGATAATAATCGTGACCTCCAGAGGGACCATAGGCGATTTTTCGGACAATCAGGGGCCATAATTCAGGAAGTTATGATCTGATATGTGAAAATAACGAAAGGAACAATATTCGCGTACAAACGGCAGCCATTTTGTATGGCAATTTTTTTTAATTTTCCCGAAACTCGAACTCAACATTCCTTAGGGTGTAACGGTGATATAATCAAACGATTTTTTAAATCAGATAATAATTGTGACCTCCAGAGGGACCACAAGCTAAACAAAGACGATTTTGCGTATAATCAGGGGCCGTAATTCAGGAAGTTACTATCCGATATGCGCAAATATTGAAAGGAACCAAGATCTTTGGGTTATAACCGTGCATTTTAAGTTTCATCAAAATTGATTTAAAATTGTGATCTCTACAGGGTCCACAACCTTGATATACCATTTTTTAACAGTATTCGCATGCGAACGGCGGCCATTTTGTATGGTAATTTTGGTCCGATTTTTCCGAAATCTGAACTCAACCTTCCTTAGGTTGTAACGGTGATATAATCAAACGATTTTCTAAATCGGTTAATTATTGTAACCTCCAGAGGGACCACAAGCTAAACCAAGACGATTTTGCGTATAATCAGGGGCCATAATTCAGGAAGTTACGATCCAATATGCGCAAATATTGAAAGGAACCAAGATCTTTGGGTTATAACTATGCATTTTAAGTTTCATCAAAATCGAATTAAAATTTTGACCTCTACAGGATCCACAACCGTGATATACCACTTTTTAACAGTATTTGCGTACGAATGGCGGCCATTTTGTATGGTAATTTTGGTCCCATTATTCTGAAATTCAAACTCAACCTTCCTTAGGGTGTAACGGTGATATAATCAAACGATTTTTTAAATCGGATAATTATTGTTACCTCCAGAGGGACCACAGGCTAAACCAAGACGATTTTGCGTATAATCAGGGGCCATAATTCAGGAAGTTACGATCCGATATGCGCAAATATCGAAAGGAACCAAGTTCTTTGGGTTATAACCATGCATTTCAAGTTTCATCAAAATCGAATTAAAATTGTGATCTCTACAGGGTCCACAACCTTGATATACCATTTTTTAACAGTATTTGCGTACGAACGGCAGCCATTTTGTATGGTAATTTTGGTCCGATGTAACGGGTGTAACTGTGATATAATCGATCGGTTTTTCAAATCGGATAATAATTGTAACCTCCAGAGGTACCAAGAGCTAAAATAGGTGAATTTTCGGACAATCAGGGGCCATAATTCAGGAATTTACGTTCCGATAGGTGCAAATATTGAAAGGAACCAAGATCTTTGGGTTATAAACATGCATGTAAAGTTTCATCAAAATCGGTTCAAAATTGTGACCTCTATAGGGTCCACAAGCTAAAAACGTGATTTGTCGTACAATCAGGGGCCATAATCCATGAAGTTTTGATCCGATACATGCCAATATCGAAAGCAGCCGAGATCTTTTAGGGATAAACCTATATTTTAAGTTTCGTCGAAATCGGACAAGAATTGTGACCTGTAGAGAGTCCAGAAACAATTGTGGACGGACGTCCGGACGGACAGGGGCGACGACATAATACGTCCACATGAAAATGTGGGCGTATAAAAATCGCAACTTTCGGTTATCGACATCGATTTGGGATTTGTAAGGTGTAATTTAGCTAAGAGAATTGTTCTCAAAAATCTTTTTGACCTATTTTAGATGGTAATTTGTTCTCCATGATTTGAATGTAACTCATGCTGCACATGCTGTTTACCAGGACCAGCCCTATGAAATGCACCCCAATACCTGGTTGAATTATTTACACTATGTCAGCAGCATGCCACGACTACGGCAGTTCAGAGGAACCTGGCACTTGGAAGACTTGACGCTGGTCACACTGCCCAAGCCGTTGCTAATCATTTCCAGGTCAATGTTCGGACCATCCACAAGCTTCATCAACGCTTTTGGGCCACCAACACCACGGATGATTGCACCCGAACTTGTAGAACAAGGGTTCTAGAATGATTTGATTAAAGTGCCTCTCTGATTTTGAAATCGTACTGACAGTTTTTTTTATGTTTAGTATAGTTGAAAATCAATAGGCTTCTTCGTCTCATGACCTTAAACACTGTGTATAAATTTAAAGTCAATCGGATATTAACTTTAGCTTCTAGCTACAGCGTTCACAAGATTTTTCAAGGTGATCAAGGGCCAAAACTCTGGCAGTAATTATCGGAAATCGCTGAAAATCAATGGGCTTCGTGGTCTCATGTATGTGGGCATATAAAAATCTAGAAATATGTCTCCCAATCTCATTCACAACCTGTCTTATTTTCACATTTCCATTTGAGCCTCACATTAAGTAACGTGTGTTTATGTACGGTAAATCTGTCTCTAAAACAACTTTGCCCTTCAATAAATATACAGTGACATGAGGTCAACTGCAACATTGCCCTAGGTTCATTGGAGGGCGAAATGAGCGATTGGTTGCCGACTATTTAGCCCATGTCGCGCCCTATTTCTAGCCCTGTCAAGGACAATAACCTATTTCTAGCATGGACATAAACAAATTGTTGAAAATGAACAAGCATCTTCGTGTGATGAACATAATGACTGCATAATTGGATGATAAACTGAACCTCTAGCACATCTACTCGATGAACCCCAGACAAGGGATATAAAACCAGAAATTTTAAAACGTCATATACAATGGATTTCCAGTATAGGGGAGTTAAAAGAGTTAACACATCATTTAGATCATAAATAAACATCTATTTTCTAAACAGAATTTGAACCCATCCTTATTTTCAGATAAAATATCTTGATAACTAAATGATATCAAGAATTCAATTCTTATTGCATTTTGCGAATTGAGAATCAGGGTAACATAAGACTGCCACCAACATACTTATACCATAAACCGTGTATAGATGGACAGGCAACATGCACAAAGCCTTTAGGATTCTGTGCCGCAGCAAAAAATAGACCTGACAATCGTGACTAAAAAAAAATTCCTCCCCTCTCGCAATTACCAGTATAAAGCAAAGAAACAGAAATTAATTCATAATATTTTTATCAATCTTACTACTCTTTTTTTTTAACCCATACATAAAGGGAATACTAACTGATGAGTAGGGTGTAAATGTATAAACACATCGTCTTTGTTTAATACTTCGGTAGCACCCATGTGAATCCGAAGAAAAAAACATGTTCGAGTTTTAATTAAAAACAAACCTACTAAAACACTCTTTTAATTTGTACTTTTGCACAATTAATCATCGATCCGGACAGTATTATACCTGAACTTCATTTTCATAATTTAAAGATAGTAAGCTGGCACTGCCAGGCAGGATACGCCCACATTTTCGATATATGGATAGAGGACAAGCAATACCGAAAGTGATTTTTCCTACAATCAAAGGCCATAATTCATTAAGTTACAATTTGATATGCGCAAATATCGAAAAGAATCAAGATCTTTAGGTTATAAACATGCATTTTAAGTTTCATCAAAATCAAATTAAAATTGTGACCTCTACAAGGCCCACAACTTTAATATACCATATTTTTACACTATTCGCGTACAAACAGCGGCCATTTTGTCTGGCAATTATGGTCTGATTTTCTAGAAATTCGAACTCAACCTTCAGTAGGGTGTAATGGTGATAGAGCCAAACGTTTTTTTAAATTGGATATTAATCGTGACCTCCAGAGGGACCATAGGGGATTTTTCGAAACAATCAGGGGCCATAGTTCAGGAAGTTACGATCCGAAATGCGCAAATATCGAAAGGAACTAAGATCTTTGGGTTATAACCATGCATTTCAAGTTTCATCAAAATCGAATTAAAATTGTGACCTCTACAGGGTCCACAACCTTGATATACCATTTTTTAACAGTATTTGCGTACGAACGGCGGCCATTTTGTATGGCTATTTTGGTCCGATATACCCGAAATTCAAACTCAAGACATTCGTTATGGTGTAAGGGTGATATAATCAAACGATTTTTTAAATCGGATAATAATTGTGACCTCCAGAGGGACCACAAGTTAAACAAAGGCGATTTTGTGTATAATCAGGGGCCATAATTCAGGAAGTTACAATGCGATATTCGCAAATATCGAAGGGAACCAAGATCTTTGGGTTATACCCATGCATTTCCCGTTTCATCAAAATCGAATTAAAATTGTGACCTCTACAGGGTCCACAACCTTGATATACCATTTTTTAACAGTATTCGCGTACAAACAGCGGCCATTTTGTATGGCTATTTTGGTCCGATATACCCGAAATTCGAACTCAACATTCGTTAGGGTGTAACGGTGATATAATCAAACGATTTTTTAAATCGGATAATAATTGTGACCTCCAGAGGGACCACAAGCTAAACAAAGGTGATTTTGCGTATAATCAGGGGCCATAATTCAGGAAGTTACAATGCGATATTCGCAAATACCGAAGGGAACCAAGATCTTCGGGTTATAACCATGCATTTCACGTTTCATCAAAATCGAATTAAAATTGTGACCTCTACAGGGTCCACAACCTTGATATACCATTTTTAAACAGTCTTCGCGTACAAACGGCGGCCATTTTGTATGGCAATTTTGGTTCGATTTCCCCGAAATTCGAACTCAATCGTCCTTAGGGTGTAACGGTGAAATAATCGAACGGTTTTTTAAATCAGATAATAATTGTGTCCTCCAGAGGGACCACAAGCTAAAATAGGTGATTTTTCGGACAATCAGGGGCCATAATTCAGGAAATTACGTTCCAATAGGCGCAAACATCGAAAGGAACCCAGATCTTTAGGTTATAAACATGCAAGTCAAGTTTCATTAAAATCGGATCAAAATTGTGACCTCTATAGGGTCCACAAGCTAAAAACGTGATTTTTCGTACAATCAGGCGCCATAATCCATGAAGTTTTGATCCGATACATGCCAATATCGAAAGCAGCCGAGATCTTTTGGGGATAAAGCTATATTTCAAGTTTCGTCAAAATCGGATAAGAATTGTGACCTGTAGAGGGTCCACAAACAATTGTGGACGGACGGGGGCGACGACATAATACGTCCACATGAAAATGTGGGCGTATAAAAATCCTTTATACATACGGGAATGTTGAGTTTTAAGCAGAAACAAAATTCTTACAAAAACTACGAAAATATTGAAACCAATAATTTCACAAGTTTCAACTGTTGCATTTGGAAATTTAAAAGTTCTAAACTGGAAAAATTTGACACTACCAGATAGGAATACTTATCAGGTTGAACAATTATCGTGTAACTATAAGAATACCGTAAAATCCAACGAGGAGTTCAAGAAATGAATCTGTCCATCTATATATACGGTCCATGCTTATACTATGGCCTGCACATGATCCTTAAATACACACTAGAAAATATATGGTTAACAGAATTTTATACCACCTTTTTAATATCAATTGAGTTAAATACTACCCCATAGATACATACTTGCTTCGGTGTATAAACAGATATGTATCAAAGATTGGACACATTTCATATAGTCTTCATAAATTTCCAATTCCCTTCGTCTCAGTTGAAATATGAAATCCAAAGGACTTTCTTCAAAAGGTATCTTAATAAGAGGACAGGATACATCATGCTTTTCCAAAATACTTTCTATGACTTTTTTTCTTATTCGGCCCTTTTCTATCCTTTTGTGGTAATCTTCTAGTAAAGAAACAATACAAATTATCTGTTCTTGAACTTTTCCAATTTCTGGTAATGGCCCAGAATCTTCTTGTTTCTGACCACCTAAAACAATGAATATTAGATCATTATTGTAAACCTAATACCTGTAAAGGCTGTAACAGCAATCTAAACAAGTGGTTGCCATGCAAGATACCGCCACATTTTGCAAGAGATGGACAGAGAAAAAGCTAAAGAAGCTTACAATAAGAGGCAATATTACAACATGCATCAATATCAAAGGGGACCAAGATATTTGGGATATGAACACATTTTAAATTTCATCAAAATTGGATAAAAACATTGTGCTCCAGAGTGACCCCAAACTAATAATACAATTTTTCTTACAATCAGGGTCCATAATCAGATAAAGATTCTGGCCTTGAGGATCTCCAAGCTAACAAGAGCTTTGATTGATATTGTACTTTTCAAAATGAAGAGAGCTAGGCGTTTGGTTTATTTTGCCAAATTTACAGGTGGTAGGGGCATGAACCAAAATAAACAGTTGCTGACTTTACGGTATAAGGAATAACAAGCCAACATTAAGGCTGATGTCAATCGCCAAAATCCCAAAATAAATAGACGACACATATTAATAAATGCACATTTATTTTTTTTCAAAAGTATCCAGCAATCAAACTATACATTAACTTTCATCAATCTCTATTAGATAGAATCAAGCTTTTCCTAAAGCATCGACCAATGACATCATTAGCTCTGCTTAGCCTCAGATCAAAATGTTAATCAGTGAATTTAGTCAAGACATTCACCTAAGGAACATCTACACATCAAGTTTAAACATTCTACCAGGGTTCTTAATCCATTTTGAAAAAAAAACAGTCACGGGTAGGCCTAACAGATAGTCGTATTTTTAACAACAGACATGTTGTTTTATACCATTTATGCATACTTCATTCACGTCAATAATTGAATAAGGTATTTAATTAAAAGCAGAGTTATGTTTTTATTATTTTTACAAAATTTATATAGCGCCCCTTTCACAGGTGTGTTCAAGGGCACTTTACAGTGTAACAAAAACATACATTCAAAACGTAAATAACACCAAGAGTGTTAGAAATACATTAAATAAGCATAAAAGAACTACGATAGACAAAAATATTAGAGTTGTTACAATTTGTTATAATTATAAGCCTTTAAAAATAAGAAAGTTTTCGTCTATTTTTTAAAAGTAACTAGTGATGATGAAATTCGAATATTTAAAGGTAATTGATTCCGTAGATTAGGCGCTTGATAACTAAAAGAACGTGCCCAATAACCAGAGAGGTTTACAATTTTTTGCTTTAAAAGTAATTTATCAGATAAACGTAGGGTTCTGTCTGGGGTATATAATTTTAAAAGTTCAGATAAATACTTTGGTGCTAAATTATGAAGGCATTTGAAAGTTAAAAGTAAAATCTTAAAATCTATTCTATATTTAATGGGCAACCAGTGCAGCTGAAAGAGAACAGGGGTTATCACTTGTATATTTATTCGTCAAGGTTATTAATCTAGCAGCAGTATTTTGTATTCGTTGGAGTTTGTTAATAAGTTTAAGGGGTAAGCCAGCTAATAGAGGGTTGAAATTATCGAGTCTTAATGTCACAAGGGAGTTAATAAGAGATTTTGTTCCTAAGTCTTGACCAATCAAATTGCTCATCGCTCCTTAGCCTAAACAGAAAGTTTGCACCAACAAACTTAGTCAAGGTAATGATATAATGAATCTATATTCGGAGTTTCACCCGCTCACCTCATTATAACAAATGTTATCGTGCCCCAAAAGCATCAACCAGATCAGATTGCTTATCTCTACTTACCATAAGCAGACAATGTTCATCATCGAACTCCATCAAGGCATTCACCTAATCAACGCCTACACTCAGTTTAAACATTCTAGCTCAATTAGGAAGAGAGTTATTGTGTCCCAAAAAATGTGATAGATGGACAACGGACGGGCCGAAACACGAACCCATTTTAATAGTCCCCTGCTTTCTTCAAAAGGTGCGGAAAGAGCAATTTTATTTACAATCAGGGGCCATAATCCAGGAAGTTACAATCTGATATGCGTGTATATTGAAAGGAACCAAGATATTTGGGACATAAAGATATATTTTAGGTTGTATCAGTATCAGATAAAAATTGTGACTTCTAGAGAGGCGTGGCCATTTTGTATGACAGTTTTGGTCCGAAATTCGACCTCAACCATCATTAGAGTTTAATGGTGATATATCCACAGTTTTTTTAATCGGATAAAAATTGTGACCTCTAAAGGACCCACAAGCTTATAAAGGCAATTTTTCGTACAAGTTCATCAAGATTTTCCATTGTGGTTTCCCTTGTCAGTGATAAAGGATAGGGGTCCTGACAAGGACAGCTGTCGGTGATTTTGCATACAATCAGGGGCCATAATTCAGGAAGTTACAATCAAATATGCGCAAATATCGACAGGAACCAATATCTTTGGGTTTTGAACATGCATTTTAAGTTTCATCACAATCGGATCAAAATTGTGGCATCTAGATTGTCCAAAACCGTAATATACCATATATCTACACTATTTGTGTACAAGAGGCGGCCAGTGACATATTCAAACAGTATTTTAAATCGGATAAAAAATTTCACCTCTAGAGGACCACAAGCTAAAAACGTGATTTTTCGTACAATCAAGGGTCATAATTCAGGAAGTCATGATCTGAATCAAGATCTTTGGGTTATGAACATGTATTTCAAGTTTCATAAAAATTGGATGAACACTGTGACCTCTACAGTATCCATAAGCTAAAAGATAGTAAGCTGGCACTGCCAGGCAGGATACGCCCACATTTTCGAGAGATGGTTAGAGAACAAGCAAAATCGAAAGTGATTTTTCCTACAATCAAAGGCTATAATCCACTAAATTACAATTTGATATGCGCAAATATCGAAAAGAATCAAGATCTTTAGGTTATAAACATGCATTTCAAGTTTCATCAAAATCGAATTAAAATTGTGCCCTATACTGGGTCCACAACCGTGATATACCATATTTTAACACTATTAGCGTACAAACGGTGGCCATTTTGTCTGGCAATTATGGTCCGTTTTCCCTGAAATTCAAACTCAACCTTCCGTATGGTGTAACAGTGATAGAGTCAAGTTTTTTTAAATCGGATAATAATCGTGACCTCCAGAGGGACGATAGGTGATTTTTCGGACAATCAGGGGCCATAATTCAGGAAGTTATGATCTGATATGTGAAAATAACGAAAGGAACAGTATTCGCGTACAAACGGCAGCCATTTTGTATGGCAATTTTGTTCCGAACTTTCCTGAAATTCGAACTCAACATTCCTTAGGGTGTAACGGTGATATAATCAAACGATTTTTTAAATCAGATAATAATTGTGACCTCCAGAGGGACCACAAGCTAAACAAAGACGATTTTGCGTATAATCAGGGGCCGTAATTCAGGAAGTTACGATCCGATATGCGCAAATATCGAAAGGAACCAAGATCTTTGGGTTATAACTGTGCATTTCAAGTTTCATCAAAATTGAATTAAAATTGTGATCTCTACAGGGTCCACAACCTTGATATACCATTTTTTAACAGTATTCGCGTACAGACGGCGGCCATTTTGTATGGTAATTTTGGTCCGATTTTTCCGAAATTTGAACTCAACCTTCCTTAGAGTGTAACGGTGATATATTCAAATGATTTTTTAAATCCGTTAATCATTGTAACCTCCAGAGGGACCACAAGCTAAACCAAGACGATTTTGCGTATAATCAGGGGCCATAATTCTGGAAGTTACGGTCCGAGATGCGCAAATATTGAAAGGAACCAAGATCTTTGGGTTATAACCATGCATTTTAAGTTTCATCAAAATCGAATTAAAATTTTGACCTCTACAGGATCCACAACCTTGATATACCATTTTTTAACAGTATTTGCGTACGAATGGCGGCCATTTTGTATGGCAATTTTGGTCCCATTTTTCTGAAATTCAAACTTAACCTCCCTTAGGGTGTAACGGTGATATAATCAAACGATTTTTTAAATCGGATAATTATAGTAACCTCCAGAGGGACCACAAGCTAAACCAAGACGATTTTGCGTATAATCAGGGGCCATAATTCAGGAAGTTACGATCCGATATGCGCAAATATCGAAAGGAACCAAGATCTTTGGGTTATAACCATGCATTTCAAGTTTCATCAAAATCGAATTAAAATTGTGATCTCTACAGGGTCCACAACCTTGATATACCATTTTTTAACAGTATTTGCGTACTAACGGCGGCCATTTTGTATGGTAATTTTGGTCCGATTTTTCCGAAGTTTGAACTCAACCTTCCTTAGGGTGTAACGGTGATATAATCGAACGGTTTTTCAAATCGGATAATAATTGTAACCTCCAGAGGTACCACGAGCTAAAATAGGTGAATTTTCGGACAATCAGGGGCCATAATCAGGAATTTACATTCCGATAGGTGCAAATATCGAAAGGAACCAAGATCTTTGGGTTATAAACATGCATGTCAATTTTCATTAAAATCGGTTCAAAATTGTGACCTCTATAGGGTCCACAAGCTAAAAACGTGATTTTTCGTACAATCAGGGGCCATAATCCATGAAGTTTTGATCCGATACATGCCAATATCGAAAGCAGCCTAGATCTTTTGGGGATAAACCTATATTTTAAGTTTCGTCAAAATCGGACAAGAATTGTGACCTGTAGAGAGTCCACAAACAATTGTGGACGGACGGACGGACGGACGTCCGGACGGACGGACATCCGGACGGACGGACGGACAGGGGCGACGACATAATACGTCCACATGAAAATGTGGGCGTATAAAAAGTGATTTTTCGTACAATGAAGTTTCGATCAGATACATGTTAAATTGCCAATATCGAAAGGAAACAAGATCTCACACTCAGGGGCCATAATTCATGACGTTACGATCCATTACACCCCAATATCAAAAGGAAACCAGATCTTTGGGATATAAACCTGTAACCTGTATAATGTCCACAAACAAAATGTGAACGGATGGACAGGGGTGACGCAAATATATGTCCACATAAAAATATTGGCATATAACATGGAAAAAATCGAGAGATAGTACCTGTTTTTGCAGGTATTCATAGCATAGATGGTATATACTATTCAGAAGTTATTGTGACCCAAAATCTCGACCAATGAAGTTGCTTATCTCTACTTAATATCAGCATATTCTAGATTCTTAGAAGCTACTATTTGTGTTAAAGAGGGGCCATATTAAGCTATGGTGAGATTTTCAGGAAATTTGATCTCATCTGTGATTGTTGAGAGAGAGTCAAATCCACTCAACAAACTATTTTATTTCAGGACTAATATATGGTTTAATTTTTTTTCAATAATATTCTTTAGCGTAGAGGTTTCTAGTATGGGTTATAAGCAACGGACCTGTTGAGAAGTAATAAGGCAAATGGAACCACTTTACTTACCAAATCGTTTCAAGTACCGTATTAGTGGTTTCCACTCAAATATATAAAATTTATCCTTTTCATATTTATTCCAAAATTTTTCCCAAGATCTTGAAAACAGTTTTTCTAGTTTAACAGAACTTCTCTCCATAGTTGACTCGCTCTAAATAAAATAAATGTTAACATTCATTACCAGCAGCTTTGTTATCTCAGCCATATAAAACAAGTCGTTGCCATACAAGATATTCCCAAATTTTGCAAGAAATGGACAGAGAAAAACAAAACATACGCCCACGGCAGCTAAATTGTCGAAGCGGTCGACAAGGGTTGTCGCATATATAATTTTTTGTGGGTAATTGGGGGCATTTACAAGACAATTTAATACAGATCATATTATAACGTTGGTCGTTGAAGGTGTACAAGGCTCTACAAACTGATACAAGGGCAGTAACTCTAGAAGTATGCATACAAATTTCATACAGACTGGATGATAACTTTCGTCATTCGAACGTTCACAAGGTTCAACAAAGTGAAACAAGGGCCATAACTGACAGAAATTGCTTCTTAGTTTCACAAATTCAAATAATGCATATAAATTTGATACAGATTCGAGGGTTCACATGGTTCGATAACGTGAAACTAGGACCATCAATAGGTTTCTTCGCTTCACTAATTTAAATGATGTATATAAATTTCGTACAGATCAGGTGATAACTTTCGTCATTCAAAACGTTCAACAAAGTTAAATAAGGAAGAAAACTCTTAGAAGTAATTATTGGAATTGGCTAAAATTCAATGGAAATTGCAGAAATTAAATTGGCTTCTTTGTTTTACTAATTCAAATGATGAATATAAATTTTATAGAGATAGGATAACTTTTGTCAGGGCGTTTAGCCATAACTCGAAACAAAATTATTGAAATAAAATAGGCTTCATCCTCGCTCTGATATAAACAACATATATGTCACGGGGTCGTTATTTATAACACGCCAAAGACATGTAAAGGTTCTTTTATTTAGAAATAAATGACCTGCAATACAATTAACACCAAATGCAGATACACATTACAATATTACGGAAAATAATATTATACATAACACAAATGCACTACTTTAAATGATAGCCGTTCATACTGTACTGTATACTATACAAATATAGATGGAACACGTTATACTTAAACTAATCAACAACTGTTAAGCTATTGATGATAAATATATTGATTAAAATATATTGAATATAATGTTACCATTCAACGTGTGGTCTTATAATTCTAATGCATATGGAATATGTATTATAAATACATACACATGTAAATGTGTTTATTCCATATGTCTGCTCGATACGATGTTCAGTAGTGCAATGCAATTGAATATCCGTGCATTTCCCGGGTGGAGTTAAAAACCAATCAAATCACTCACACCATCACATGTGACGGATACACCCAAACATACAGACAAAGAACAAACTATTATGGATAACCTCAACACACAAAAATAAAACACGCGGGCGCAATATTAATATACTGTAAATATTAACCCTGCGATATATCAATTTCAAAACAATCAGATGATAAATGTAGGCTGTAGATTGTTCACCAGAAATTCTGGACTACAGATGGACAAAGGGAAAGGGTAACAGAAATATCTGACCACATTTCCATTTGGGTGTATACAATCGATTTTATGTATAATCAGAGAGCGTAATCGAGGAAGTTACGAAAGAAATCCAGATCTTTAGGATAAAAATTGTAACCACTTTTACACATTCATCCCAATTGTATTTCTACCATCAAAGTCGCTTTGGAAAATCAAGTATCAGGTAATTGTGTCATTGAACCAATTAAATGTCATGGTGCTGCTTCTTCCTGCTATCTGGATGTGGGTTGTTTATCTGGAGTGAAACATTGTATAGATACGAACACTTGCCTCCAGTAAAACTACCTATGAGAAGGATCCCACTTGGATTTGCACAGGAAGAGGAGGAACAGCCAGATAAACTTCTTAAAGCAGGTAGTCGATTCCATATATGACTGGAGTTCACCGCCAGTTCTTTTCAAGAAAAAAGATTGTAGTTGTCGTTACTTCATTGACGATCGCGCTCTAAATGACACAACCGTTTTAAGATAATTTCCCTCTACCCATTATCGAGGATTGTTTGGATACCTTACAGGGTAAAAAGTTATTCTGTACTTTGGATATGGTTTATCAAATCGAATTAGATTCCGACTCGCAGAAGAAAACTGCTTTTATTACAAAGTATGGACTGTTCGAGCATGTTAGGATGGGATTTGTTTTATGTAACGCGCCAGCCATTTTCCAACAGGCTATGCAGCTGGTTCTTTATCTTGTAGATTTTTGTTTTGCATGTGGTGCGGTCCTCCTGCACTTACTATTAGTGGATTGACCTGGAAACATATTCTAGTCTATATTGATGACATTATAGTCTTGGGTAAGGATGCACAAACCATTGAAAATTGAGAGGAGTGTTTTTTATTTAAGACTGAAGTGGAGTTTCTGGGTAAGTTGGTCAATTCAAAAGGTGTCTCTATATCCAAGAGTAAACACCTAGAGGTGAAGTTGTATTTGAAGATTTTAGTTGTCAACTTTTTCGCTGGCTATTTCCAGTATTATGCGGTTCGTTACAACCTTTGTGAGTCTGGATTTTAAATACTGGAACAGACTGAATGTCCGAAATGACACGAGATTAGCACTCTCAAACACTGTTCCGAGAATAAAAAAAAAATCGTTTGTGACAATCACCAGGAGCAAATTTCGCACTGAACTGGAAACAACGTATTTTCATTAAAATATTATAAAATATAATGATTATTGAATCTCAACTTCGATCCGTATTCATTCCATATTCAATGTCAATGTGGTCAGGGGTTGCAAGCCTGTGCAAGGATCCGCTGTTCATGTCGGGTGGCTTCTATAGAAAAAGGCCATTTTCAACTGAAACGCCTGGAAGAGTGCATGAAATGGCTGGAAATCCCGTTTCTGGGCTCCAATTTGGGGGGGGGGGATCTCCAGCCCCCTCTCGACGGGCTTCGCACCTACGTCGCATGCGGTGACCGCCTTCGGCGTGGTCAGTAACCTCCTCAAAATTCTGGGGGTAAATGGGTTCGTTGAGAATTTATTTAGGGGTGGGCGGTAAGAAAAGGTTGAGAAATGAGGCTCTACAAGGTATTACATACTTTTACACTATTTGCATTCAAGCAGCGGTCATTCTATTGGCAGTTTCGGCCAGTTTCTACAAAATTCGGACTCAACCATTATCAGGGATTAATGATGAAATATTTAAACGATTTTTAAAATCGGATAAAAACTGTGACCTCTAGAAGTTCCATAAGCTAATAATAATAATAATATGTCCATTTATACAGCGCCAAATCCACAAATCGTGCCAGAGAAGTCACAAAATGTAGTTCAATTGGGGGTGAATTCCATCTTTCAGTGGCAGCAACAGCAAACGCTCTTTGTCTGAAGGTAGCAGGTTTCCACTTCAGTACCACTAGCTTATTAAGATTGTTTGAGCGCAACTGTCTTCTTGGAATATACCGTTTAATTAATTTGCAGAGATAATCAGGAGCCTCTCCACTGACACACTGATATGTTATGCAGAGTACTTTAAAGTTTATGCGGGTACTAACTGGTAACCAATGAAGGGTGACATTGATATGGCTTTCTTGTGACCATTTTTGCCGTAACATTTTTGGATTTGCTGAAGACGATGTAGTTGATTTTGGGGTAGGCCAGTGAGAAGACTATTACAATAGTCTAGTTGCAATAGAATTAATGATCGGGCCACAGCTGATGCCGAATCTTGTGTGAGAACATGACGGCTCAAACTGATGTTCTTCAGATGAGAGTCGCATTTTCTACACAGATCATCAACTAGGTTTATAAAGGTCAAACCACTATCCAATAATACGGCTAAATTTTTTACCACTTATTATATTGGCGGGAATTCCATAACTCCCATGTCGATTTTAAACTTGAAAAATCCGATAATCGAGTTTTGGAGCCTAAAAGGATAACTTCGGTTTTATCTGCATTTAATTTCAACCGATTTAAATTCATCCAGGTTTTATTTTGTCCGACACTGGTAGCTGGTAGTCATTTTTGTGAGCACCTCTGTTTGATCTGATCCAATCAGGAGAAAAGGAATCTAAGAGTTGGGTATCATCTGCAGCATAAAGATGACATACAGAATTTTGATTTAGAACATCTCCAAGCTGCTTTGTATACATGGTTAATAAAATAGACAATCACAGACTTAATATCATGAATTTTTCAATTATTCAGGGGCCATAATCCAGTAAGTTAAAGTTAAATATATGCAAATATTAACCTAGATCGTTGGGATATAACACGTTTTAAGTTTCATCCAAATCGGACCAAAATTGTGACCTATAGAGGGACCACAATCTTGATATCACATACTTTAACATTATTTGAGTACTTGGAGTGGCAATTTTGTTCGGCAGTTTGGTCTGATTTTCAAGAATTGTGACCTCAAGAGTGTTTACAAGCTAAAAACATGATTTTACATACAATCAGGGGCCATAATCCATGATAGATGCCGATTTCAAAAGGAACCTAGATCTCTGGGATATAAACCTATATTTCAAGTTTCGTCAAATTCGGATCAAAATTCTGACCTGTACAGCATCTACAAACAAATTTAGATTGGACTGACAGATGGACGAACAGGGGCAACAACAATTTATGTTCAAATGTCTAAAATTGCTTTTCAAAATGATTTGTATTTTACTTACCTGCAGCTGCCTATCAAAGGCTATAAAGGCCCTCTCACTTAAGATATCTTGAATCTTACCACAATATTCTTCTTCAGAGCGATAAATATCCAAACACTCATCATCCGTTAACTATAAATGAATTATTGAAAATCACTATATGAATTATGAATTGTAACATGCTTTTAAAGGGTAAATCTTGCTTTTTGATTGGTCAATTAGACACCATCTATTGCACAATAACACCCCTCTAAATTAGAAAAATCACTGCGTATTAATATTAGGCGTACTACTTTAATGGAGATAATCAATTTTGATCTCGGTAAATTAGATGAAATATTCGGAGATATGTCCGAAGATGAACTTGAAACGCCAACCTCCTTGTCAGGTAACAGCTACAAACAATAAAATATACCAAAAAATATTACCAAAACATTATTCTTATTTCAAAAAGTACTTCTAAAAAAATGAAGTGAGGATTCTAGTTTCCCTTGTGTGTGCCATACTCATACGGCTACTATAGCAACTAAGCGATAAGCGAGCCAAATCTAATGAGAGCAGCCTGTTATCCAGTTACATCACAACGTTTTCATTACGATAAAATGGTTTTTACGTCACTAAAACCGATTTGCAGTTCACACAATAAAATAAGTTCGTTTAAAATGTGGGCGTATAAAAAGGTGCATAAGTCTAGAACCAAAGGTTGTGGATTGCTGAATATTGACAGGGATCTTCCTTTCATGCTTTACACCTGGAGGAGCATATATGTATAACTCATTAAATATGAAATCCTACTAAGTGCATGTAGATACGTACTCATATGTTAATAACATAAACCAGATTTAAATACTGATCAAACACAACATTTTAAAGGTATGGCAAGTCAAATATAATTCAACATTAACCTATTCAGACTTGAATGGATGACACAAAAATTTCATGCTTTACTTAACATATTATGAGTGAATTATATTCAAGCTGACCTTTTGTAAAAACTGATTCATAAATCCAATGATTACATCATCCCATAATGTCTGTAGATTGGATGACATTTTCAACTGTAAGAGTTGATTGATTTTCTGAAAAAATATTAAGTAAAAATATCAAATCATCAAGAGGATATACCGGTAAATGAAATGAACAGAGAATATAATCATTCAAGCTAACAGTGATGCGAATGTCCCTCGCATTATAGATGACACATTATTAATTAAAGATACATTGTGGGAGATACGACCACAGTAGTTAAACCGTCCGGGCAATCAACAAGAGTTGTCGCATATTTAATTTTTTGGGGTAATGAAACATTTAAATTAAACTAAATTCTGATTAAGAGTAACAACTCATTAGGTAATTATCAAAAATTTATTAGAATTTGTTTGCCTTTGATAAAGTTCTCCTCCATGCTGATGTTTTGTATACGAAACATTTACCACTTACATCATCTTAAAATGTTGAAATACCAAACCTCTCAGAATAACAATTGTCGTCAATGAATCCGAACTCCTTTCTTCCACATCGGCCCATGTGGAAGACAAAGTCTGTCTTAGAATCCTGTCACAAACATTCCCGTGGTTTAGATATAATATTCCTACACAAAGATGTATTGTCAGTGTTTTTTTTTTAATCCTTTTGATTTCTTTCATGTAACAACTGATTGACGTTACTTTACTTGACACAATGAACTTTTTACGCTGGACATGCTATTGAGTGAAAATACTAGAACGATATTGTTTGAGCTCCCCAATTTTAATATTAATACGAGTTAATATATCAAAAAGTTAAAAAAGTATGTTAATTGATGTGCATTGAATAACATTTGTGACCCATCATGGCAAAACCAGGCATAATGACCCAAACTTCAAAATTAAGTTAGTTACTGATTCATAATCTGTATGAAATTACAATTCGAATGCTTTTTATTTCATCAAATTATCTTAAATAATAAGTTTTTAATGACAGTTTGAAGTTCGGCGATCACATAAGGTGCTCTGAGTTCTAAAGCAGAGAAATATGACCTTAAAGTCATCATTCGTTTTAAAGCAAATTTCCATATCAAACATGCATGTACATTAAATGTTATCCAATTGATGTTAAATTTTGCTCAGAACTGGCCTATGATATGGACTTCAAGAACATGTCAACTTCCATGCATTATCATAATATTTTTCACACACAATAAATAAGCTGGAAACCAAGTAATAGGTTTTCGGGCTTTGGACTCTGACACATAATCAATTCTAGGGTAGGGGTACTAGATACGTACTTATACTTTGGAACATTAAATAGTCT
Organism: Patella pellucida; assembly: GCA_917208275.1. Taxonomy (NCBI): domain Eukaryota; kingdom Metazoa; phylum Mollusca; class Gastropoda; family Patellidae; genus Patella; species Patella pellucida. Next base: position 35,729,603 of record OU795036.1, read on the forward strand.
AGCGGCTAAGTCGAAAAATATTTCAGTTTGTGGAGAAATTATGAAACTTGGCACACTTATAGGGGACCCCTGTAGGATCATTTTTCGATTAGGACCCAACTCTGAAACGCCCCCTGGTAGCCGCCATCTTGAATTTCAAGATGGCCGCCATATTTGACATACTTTTGCCAACAACTTCGAAACTAAGGCACATAGAAATGTGATTTCAGTGTCTACCCCCATTTTTTCGGGCCAAGGAATCAAGTAAATTCATTTGTTTGAACTTTCGATGTCGGCCATATTGGATTCCAAGATGGCCGCCATATTCTACATACTTTTGCCAATAACTTTGAAACTAAGGCAGATAGAAAAGTAATTTCGAGTATACCCCACATTTTCAGGGTCAAGAAATCCAGTAAATTCATTAGTTTGAACTTTCAATGTCGGCCATATTGGATTCCAAGATGACCGCCATATTTGACATACTTTTGCCTATAAGTTTGGAACTAAGTTAGATAGAAATGTAATTTCAGTGTTAGCCCCCACATTTTAGCGATCAAGGAATCCAGTAAGTTCATTGAATTTCCACTCAATTTTCATTTCTTCTCTAGTCAATATGGGGTGATATTTCTTTTTTAAAAGTTATATTTATTTTGAACACTGCCGCCAATGTGAGGGCCTATATTTGTGTTCTAATTTTAAAAAAAATTATTAGGGGATAATTGTATACATTATTTTACCATTATGAGAGAGAAAAATCATAATTTTAATGGAACTGATTTTTCAATGATATTTATAGTTATAAAATTTCTATTTTGTACAATTGAAATTTATATCATTAGAAAGAACACGATAATCTGCACCTTTTTTTTAACAGAGTCTGAGTATTTCTATGTATAGAAAATAATTTTTTTAGTTATTTGCAATTTTGTAGAGGGTATTAGGATTAACAACAATCCACTAATTGGCTTAGGGAGAAGGGCCCTGCTGATTTAATGAGCTTAGTGTGTAGATAGCTAATCTTTTAATTGGCTCTAGGGTTAAATGGTTTAAGCGAGAGAGAGAGAGAAATGGGGTTTAACGTCCACTCAACAACACAACTAGTTCATTTTGCGACTAACATATGGTTTAATTTTTTTCAATAATTCGCTTGCGCATAGGGGTCTTTGGCAGTGGGAGGAAACTGGAGTGCCCTGAGGCAGACCTGTCAACTCTACCGCATCACGCGGTAGAATGCCGCGAAATGGCCTCCTGTACCGCTCTCCGTGCTGGATAGATTTCTACCGCATTCTTAAACAAAGGGTTTTTTTAATTGTCTCGCCAAAACTTTGGAACTAAGGGAAGCAACTCTTTGCATGTAAACAAAAAAAGATTGCGACTTTCTGTTATCAACATCGACTTGGGGTGTTGTAAGGTGTAATTTAGCTAAGAGATTTGTTCTCGAATTCGTTTCAACCTTTTTTAGAGTCAATAAAGTGGATATATTATTGCCAAGTGTTCCAAATACTCTTAAAATATGTAGCGATAAACTAAACGAATAGCGACCAATTTACGGCAGCAATGGCTGACATTTTTGAACCTGGAACTTTAATTTCAAGATGAGAATACGTCTTACATTGAGGGCTCCCTCGAATAATTTAAAAGCAGGTTTACAGAATTCCGTGAGAAAAAATCCTGTACACTGAATTGCATTAGAGGATAAACGTCACAGTATGAAAAGCATGCAAAACTAATTTTTTTAGGCCCTCCTCTCTCTATTCCTAATCAAGAATTGCTGTAGAATCTATATAATAAGTACAATTATCTTACATTAAATAAAATAAACAAAAACTGTCGGAATAGGAAACCCACGTCAGACGAGGATTTTTTTTTTAAAAAAATCATACTAATACTAATAATAGTAATAAGTTAAAACAAAAGAAAAATGGTAGAATCTACTGCCAGTGTAGGCCCACTACTGGACTGCTAATTTTAATTATTTTTTCTTTGCAAATAAATACTAATTATTTCTTTCTGTAGGGTACATATTCAATTTTGGTTTAATAAACAATTTTAGATATGGCTCATTGCTAATGTACTGTGTGTATTTTATTTATTACCCATTTAATGGAATTTTTGTTTTGTTAGGCCTACAATTCAATGTATCATTTGACATTTCCAAATTAATTACCCTAAGAAGTGCGAATTTACGCGTTTTTGGAAATCTACTGCCAAATCATGGTTTCTACTGCCTTTTTTACACTACCCTACTGCATTTCAGCTCTGAGGGGTTGACAGGTCTGCCCTGAGGAAACCCACAAAGTTGGAGAAGGCGCCCCTATCTCCATGCCACATATGATCACACCAGGGCTCGAAACCACAGTCGCAAGCCAGAGGTGGCCGGCCAGCTAGAGGTTGAAATACGGCACTCTAGACCACTAGGCTATCCCAACCGCCCAAATGGGTTAAGCAATGAATATAGAAATAGTTTTGTTTTGACTTTCTTTGAAAACTCCAACTTAGTTATACATTTTGAATACCATTAGTCATACATTTCGAATACCATTACCTACTGAAGGAACAATTTGAATATTATATGAAGTCTCTTAATTTCAAATATAGAAATAGTTTTGTTTTGACTTTCTTTGAAATCTATATTTTGAATACCATTAGTTATACATTTTGAATACCATTAACTACTGAAGGAACAATTTGAATATTATATTAAGTCTCTTAATTTCGAATTTTTAAATTAACCTTTTTTCTAATAAATCTGGCATATTCCCACATTTTAATTAATAATTCTTTTTACTATTTTATCTTGAAATTTGTAACTCAATAATCACAGACCGAATTTTTCCAACTTATAACCACTTCTGAGATATAGCCTGCCCACAGATTTGATCTAGAGACATAAATTGACCTACTTTCAGCAAATCATTGCCAGCACCATAATAATAATAATAGCTGTAGGTTGGCCCCTTTAGATATGGATCAACAATTCTCCGACTTGTTGCTCTAAATGCATCCATAATATCTATTGAATCTTTGTCCACAGACAACATACATTTAAAGACAGCAAAAACGATCTCCAGACTTCCACATGTGAAATCATTAGCATAGCGATCAGTAATCACTTTGGACAGATCTTTTACAATATTCAGTAGAGCTGATAAGTCCTTCAACAAATTTTCACTGTAAGAAAAACATATCGATTATAAATAAACAAGCCCGCTGAAATCTCAAAATATATGACACATATTAATTAATAATCAGTAGTAGAAGATGACAATAACTCTCATAAAGTAGGTCTAAAGTAGCTGGAGGCTAGTATCGGAGGATATCTAACTTGGATCTGCTGAGCGATACACAAGGGGTTCAGGAAGAAGATGAAATAAGAAGAGAAGATAGATGAACTCCTAGGTGGTGATAAACCAATTTATTGTAGACGTTTCTGACTAAAGGTGTGCTTTTACTGAGGAAGGGCCCCTTTAGTCTGAAACGTCTACAATAAATTAGTTTATCAACACCTAGGAGCTCGTCTATCTAACGTGATTTTTCATACAATCAGGGGCCTATCCATGAAGTATTGATCCGATACATGCTAACATCGGAAGCAGTTGAGATATTTTAGAGATAAACCTGTATTTCAAGTTTCGTGGAGAGTCCACAAACAATTGTTGACAGACGTACATATGGACAGACAGGGGTGAAGACAATACATGTCCACATGAAAATATGGGTGTATAAAAATGCCAGACAGTATGGCTCTTTAACTCGTTAGCGGTGGTTGAAGGCCATTATTTCACCAAACCAAATTATTTCTAGAGATAAACTATATATTTCTGGATAACGGAGCATATGAGTGATACGATAGCACCACATCAGTGTTGGGATTTTTCCACGTATATTCCGGACTTGTCCAAACGCCCCAAGTTGTCCGACTGGCAATATGCCCAATCTGACATCAAAACATGGTGAATAATATTCAAAATTCCAAAATTAATATAGTCTACTGAGTGTGTAACTATCACTCAACCAGATTATCATCAATAATACGCTGGATTTATTAGGTAATTAAGTAATCAACGATTCATCGTGTTAACCGTCTACACACCTACCTCAATATTATGTTGACAGTGGCACTTTCCAACGATCACATGCGCTGCACGAAATATTGCTTAACATGTTAGGCAGTGCTTACTATATGAAGCTGTGTGATGTGAGTCACGTACGCCATATCGTGGGTGGGGAGTCAAAAGGTCGTATGTGGCATATTATGCGATATTCACTTTTTTGCTTTTTCGGAATGAGAATTTCCGTGCGCATCTTTTAATCTGGTAGTCGTATTTCTAAGCCAATAAAAAGAGGTTTTATAGTCTCCATAGATACTGTTTCAAAAAGTCGTATATCGGGTGTTAATTTTTTTATTTTTTTTTGAAGTGAAAATGTCGTATTTTCTTGACAAAAAACAACTTTGTGTCTAATGAAAGCATTGCAATCAAACGAAATATGGCCAGTGTCAGTTAATGGTTGAATATGTATTATTGAAATTATTGTTGAGGCTCTACTGTATAAAATCTATGAAATTGAAGCAGGTAAAGGTAAATATTTTTAGGACATACGTCTTTGCTTTATAATATTGCAAATAACTAGCTTTCACTCCTTATTTCTGCACTAGATGTTGAGCTTGATACGTTCGGATCGTTACATACTGTTTAAATGGATACACATACATTTTGTAAATAAATATTTGAGAAAAGCTTCAGAAATACAACATTTTACATACGACATTTTGACGTGACGGTTTTATTCGACATTTTGATTCTTAACCTCGTTATGTTTTTTGGCTCTCCTGGACAATTTCGCAAAACCCACATACGACCTTTTGACTCCCCACCGACGATATGTTATTCTCTATCATCCAGAAAAATATTCTACGAATGTATGCTGATGACTTAGGTTCTGAGTGACCGAGGCTAGCCATACGTCAGCTATGCCTTTTGTCATCACCACAAGTATTATTTCGAACCCTTTTTTATACGCCCACATTTTCATGTGGATGTATTATGTCGTCGCCCCTGTCCGTCCGTCCGTTCACAATTGTTTGTGGACTCTCTACAGGTCACAATTCTTACCCGATTTTGACGAAACTTGAAATATAGGTTTTTCCCCAAAAGATCTCGGCTGCTTTCGATATTGGCATGTATCGGATCAAAACTTCATGGATTATGGCCCCTGATTGTACGAAAAATCATGTTTTTAGCTTGTGGACCCTATAGAGGTCACAATTTTGAACCGGTTTTGATGAAACTTTACATTCATGTTTATAACCCTAAGATCTTGGTTCCTTTCGATATTTGCGCCTATCGGAACGTAATTTCCTGAATTATTGCCCCTGATTGTCCGAAAAATCACCTATTTTAGCTTGTGGTACCTCTGGAAGTCACAATTATAATCCGATTTAAAAAACCGTTCGAATATATCACCGTTACACCCTAAGGAAGGTCGAGTTCAAATTTCGGAAAAATCGGGCCAAAATTACCATACAAAATGGCAGCCGTTCGTACGCGAATACTGTTAAAAAATGGTATATCAAGGTTGTGGACCCTGTAGAGGTCACAGTTTGAATTCAATTTTGATGAAACTTGAAATGCATAGTTATAATCCATAGATCTTGGTTCCTTTCGATATTTGCGCATATCGGATCGTAACTTCCTGAATTATGGCCCCTGATTATACGCAAAATCGCCTTTGTTTAGCTTGTGGTCCCTCTGGAGGTCACAATTATTATCTGATTTAAAAAATCCTTTGATTATATCACCGTTACACCCTAAAGAAGGTTGAGTTTGAATTTCGAAAAAATCGGACCAAAATTGCCATACAAAATGGCCGCCGATCGTACGCGAATACTGTTTAGAATGGTAAATCCATGTTGTGGACACTGTAAAGGTCACAATTTTAATTTGATTTTGATGAAACTTGAAATTCATGGATATAACCCAAAGATCTTGGTTCCTTTCGATATTTGTGTATATCGGATCGTAACTTCCTGAATTATGGCCCCTGATTATACGCAAAATCGCCGTTGTTTAGCTTGTGGTTCCTCTAGAGGTCACAATTATTATCCGATTTAAAAAATCGTTTGATTATATCACCGTTACACCCTAAGGAAGGGTGAATTCGAATTTCGGAAAAATTGGACCAAAATTACCATACAAAATGGCCGCCGTTCGTATGCAAATACTGTTGAAAAATGGTATGTCAAGGTCGTCGACCCTGTAGAGGTCCCAATTTTAATTCGATTTTGATGAAACTTGAAATTCATGGATATTACCCAAAGATCTTGGGTCCTTTTGATATTTGCGCATATCGGATCGTAACTTCCTGAATTAATGCCCCTGATTATACGCAAAATCGCCTTTGTTTAGCTTGTGGTCTCTCTGGAGGTCACAATTATTATCTGATTTAAAAATCGTTTTATTATTTCACCGTTACAAGCTAAGGAAGGTTGAGTTCAAATTTCGGGAAAATAGGACCAAAATTACAATACAAAATGGCTGCTGTTTGTACCTGAATACTGTTAAAAAATGGTATTTCAAGGTTGTGGACCCTGTAGAGGTCACAATTTTAATTTTGATTTTGATGAAACTTAAATTGCGTGTTTATAACCTAAATATCTTGATACTTTTCGATATTTGCGCATATCAAATTGTAACTTAATGAATTATGGCCTTTGATTGTAGGAAAAATCACTTTCGGTTTTGCTTGTTCTCTATCCATCTCTCGAAAATGTGGGCGTATCCTGCCTGGCAGCCGCTGGTTTTATTTGCTGCCGTATAAACCAAGACATCACAAACTATTCTTTTTTCATTTGCTGCCGTATATAAACAAAGACACGTATTTCTAAAGGAATATTATGGTTGTGAAATTGATGCCGAAGCAGGATCGGCACGCTTTCATTCAAAGTATTTAACTATTAAGAAAATGGTTAATTTTGTAGCACATTTACAGACATAAATTTGTCATCACCACAAGTATTATTTCGATTGCTTTTCTTTCATTTGCTGCCGTATAAACCAAGACATCACAAACTATTCTTATATCTGAAATTCTGCATTCATTTGCTGCCGAATAAAGAATTACAAAAATGGTTAATTTTGTAGGACATTTACTGACATAAATTTGAATGCCGCTCAGGAATTGAGTGGGAATAAAAGCGACATGTAATTTTTAATTGTGGTATTTAAGTATGAAAAAAAACGGGGTTCACCTAATTTAATTACGTACGTGATTTGAATATTTTGACAACATGTGACTTTTAATTTTGGGATGAATTCGTCTGCTTAAATAACAATAAAAAGAATTATGGTCCTTTATTTTCTGTAAATGTCCGACAAGAAAATTTTTGAAATCCCATCACTGCACCACATACATGCCTGTCAGGGATTCCAGGGCCACATGGACCGGCCCTGAAAAAGGGGGCACAAGAATAACCCCCACAAAACTAGGTAATACTAATATACAGTTTAATCTGTGAGTTGTGTGTCTTGTTCCACCCTGCGACAACCCTAGAGCAGTTACAGGTGTCACTCTTGCATCCACATCTGACAAGTCACTGGAGCAAGTTGGCCGATTGTAATGTTCTCAATTTAGTGTTTTTAACCCAACAATACAGTTCCGGATCAAGTTCCGGCGGATTATGATCTTCCAGTGAACGCTACACAATAGCATGGTAGTGACATTTTTTACGTTCCCTAAAAATGTATTATTCCTAGGAGCAAGACTATATGTTTTAGGTGGGGATGATGACAATATATTTTCAGTTTTGGATGACTATATCCTGCCAGCTCATACTCTTACTCAATACAAGTCAAAAGTGAGGCTGATGTTCCCCGCTGAAATCCCCAAATAAATAGATGACATATATTTATTAATCGCACATTTATTTTTTTCACAAGTGTTAAGCAATCAAACTATACACTAAGTTTCATCACTCTCCATCAGATAGAATTAAGATAATCTTTGTCCCAAAAAAGCATCGACCAAAGCAATTGATTACCTCGGCTAAGCTTTCGCTCGAAAGGTTAATCATTGAACTCAGTCAAGACATTCACCTAATGAACGCCTACACCAAGTTTGAACATTCTACATCATTCTACCCAGTTATTGTGTTCCAAAGTCTTGACCAATCAAATTGCTTACCGCTCCGCTTACCCTAAGCAGAACATGCTCATTATCGAAATTAGTCAAGGTATTGATGTAATGAAACTATACACGTCCAAGTTTCACCACTCTCACTTAATTAGAACTAAAGTTATCGTGTCCCAAAGCCCCAACCAATCTAATTGCTTATCTCTGCTTTCCCTAAATGCCCATCTTCGAACCCCATCAGGGCACTTACCTAATAAACACCTACACCAAGTTTGAACATTCTGGTTCAAATAGAAGGAGGGTTAATGTGTTCCAAAGTCTCGGAAAATCAAATTGCTTAAAGGACCTTCTTCGAACTCCATCAGGGCACTAACCTAATAAACACCTACACCAAGTTTGAAAGTTCTGGCTCAAATAGAAGGAGGGTTAATGTGTTCACAAGCCTCTGAAAATCAAATTGCTTAAAGCTCTTCTTACCCTGAGCAGAAAATAACCAATATCGAACTTAGTCAAATTGCTAATCTCTACTTTGGCCTACCATAAGCAGTAATGCTCATCTTTAAACTTCATCAGGGCATTTACCTATTAAACACCTACACCAAGTTTGAACGTTCTACCTCAATTAGAAGGAGAGTTATTGTGTTCCAAAGAGTCGGCCAATCAAATTGCTCAAAGCTCTGCTTACCCTGAGCAGAAAATACTCATTATCAAGAAATGCCCATCTTCGAACTCCATCACGACACTAACCTAATAAACACCTACACCAAGTTTGAACGTTCTAGCTCAATTAGAAGGAGAGTTATTGTGTTCCAAAGTGTCGGCCAATCAAATAGCTTAAAGCTCTGCTTACCCTGAGCAGAAAATACTCATTATCAAACTTAATCAAGGTATTGATGTAATAAAACTATAGACCAAGTTTCATCATTCTCACTTAATTAGAACTAAAGTTATCGTGTCCCAAAGGCTAAACCAATCAAACTGCTTATCTCTGTTTACTCCTAAGCAGACAATGCTCATCTGCGAACCGCATCAAAGTATTGTCCTAATAAACACCTACACCAAGTTATAACATTCTACCTCAATTAGGATGAGAGTTATTGTGTTCCACAATGTCGGCCAATCAAATTGCTTAAAGCTCTGCTTACCCTGAGCATAAAATGCTTATTATCGAACTTAGTCAAGGTATCGATGTAATAAAACTATATACCAAGTTTCATCATTCTCACTTAATTAAAACTAAAGTTATCGTGTCCCAAAGCCTCAACCAATCAAACTACTTATCTCTGCTTACCCTAAGCAGAAAATGCTCATCTTCGAACTCCATCAAGTTATTGTCCTAATAAACACCTACACAAAGTTTGAACATTCTAGCTCAATTAGGAACAGAGTTATTGTGTCCCAAAAAGTATAACAGACGGACGGACGGACGAGACAGACAGACGGACGAGACAAACAGACAGACAAGACGGACGGACGACGGACGGACGACGGACAAGACAGACAGACAGACAGACAGATTTTAATAGTCCCCCTGCTTTCTTCGAAAGGCGGTGGACAATAACACGGTTGGCAAAAGGTACAGCTTTTGAAGTGGTGAGAGCTTAATTGTAACGGGGATATAATCAAATGTTTTTTTTAAATCGGATAATAATTGTGACCTCAAGAGGGACCAAAGATATAAGATAGGTTGCCAGGCAACGAAATATACGCCCACAGCAGCTAAATCGTCCGTGAAGTCAACAAGAGTTGTCGCATATTTTACTTTTTTCGGTAATGAAACATTTATAATACTGTTGTGCACAAGACAGACAGATATGTGTCCACTGGTTAACCAGGACTAGGAAGTGGTATAAATACACCGTCGCCACCAAAATACGGTCTAGTTTTATGTTTACAAGTATTGAAGTAAGTTGTCACTGTTATCGCTGTCTGAGTTGGACTCAGTAATTATTCCCGAATCTAATTACATTGCTCGGTTCCACTTCAATGGTAGTGGGGATGAAAAAATAAATATTGTCTTTTTGTTAAATAAATAAATCATATTGTTAGTTTTGTTTATTCTAAGTGTGAGGGTTTGTATCGTGTGGGTGTCTCGCGGAGCACATACAAAATCGTTAACACATTTTATAGGTTAACGCACGTGCATTATAGCACGTTCTTCAACACGTGCTTTTAGATTTAGATAGTTATTATAAAGAATATTACAAGGTTGTTAGTTAACAATATTTATATACCCGATATTTAGTACGGGGTATTTCTATAGGGACTTCGAGTTCAATTTGATTTAAAATAAATTGAATTTATTTGAAGTTAGTGTTTGGCCTTGTAATGTCATATAGTAGGGGAGCTAGGTTCAGGTTAATTCGAAAATCGCGTACAAAATTTCTACTATGCCTAATGTGTGGGCAGCGGTATCGGATACTTTGAACCTCGATTCTTAAGTTGCGGGTCCCCTTCCCGTGGTGCTGAGGGGCCGTACAAAACGTCGAAATTTTGCGTTTTATTCGACTTTTGCGTACAACGATCAACTTTCGTACATAAGTCGACCAACCCCAGATGCCACCAAAAACATTACTTAAGAAGACCCCTGACCCTTCCTTCGTCCCTTAAGAACGCCCACTTTACCCCCCTCAGGGAAGACTTAATTCGACTTCCGCGTACAACATTAATTTTTTCGTTAAAAGTTTCACTATTGGTCCACTAGAACGTAAAACTAACTTAAGAACGCGAAATCCCCTTCTATCTCGGATAAGAACGACAAAAAGGGGGACCCAGGGGGTGAAATGACGATTTAATTCGACTTTTGCGTACAACGATCAACTTTCGTACATAAGTCTAACAATCGCAGACGTCACCAAAAACATTACTTAAGAAGACCCCCAACCCTTCCTTCGTCCCTTAAGAACGCCCCCTTTGCCCCACTCATGAATGAGTTAATTCGACTTCCGCGTACAACATTACTCTTTTCGTTAAAAGTTTCACTATTGGTCCACTAGAACATAACACTAACTTAAGAACGCGAAATCCCCTTCTATCTCAGATAAGAACGACACATTAGGGGGACCCAGGGCTGAAATGACGATATAATTTGACTTTTGCGTACAACGATCAACTTTCGTACATAAGTCGACCGACCCCAGATGTCACCAAAAACATTACTTAAAAGGACCCCCGACCCTTCCTTCGTCCCTTAAGATCGCCCACTTGACCCCCCTCAGGAAGGAGTTAATTCGACTTCCGCGTACAACATCAATTTTTTTTTCGTTAAAGGCTTCACTATTGGTCCACGAAACTTAAGAACGCGAAATTCCCCTCTATCTCGGATAAGAAGGGGGGACAAGGGTGTTATAAAGCTGCTCTCGGATCTTGGAGATGATTTAGCTGATGGCCCTGAAAGCTCCCGATGTCCATTCGTATTCAGACGGATCTATATGTTTAGTTTTATTTGTTCCTTTAGTTCCCACAGTTTGTATTTTTCTTTCTATATAATTATATTATATTATTATAATTCACCACATGTCTGTCCGTCCAACTCTTCATACCGCAAAAACGGCTGCTCCGATTTCCACGAAATTCGGTGTGGGTGATTACCCAGCATTTCAGGATTCAACATTGTCATGTGTTAAAGAAATATGCGCGTAACGGTCATATTCCATTAACATCTATCGGTGGCCTAAACTCTGCCCCGTGGCACGCCGAAACATTTTTACCTGTATGCATGTTTGAGAGATGGATTATGACAGTTGGAGGACTCGATACTGCCACCGGGTACTTGGGTGAGAAAATTTATTATGTTGTGAAATTATTATGATATTAACTTTAGTGTCTTGAGTTCCTTTGTGCGGGATTCGTTTATTTAACTTATCGTTGTATTAGGTGCCTACTAATAGATGATGTGTTGAATCACTGCTGGTATCGTCGATGAATATTTGTCGATAGATGGAATCGTTGATGCATGGTCTTGCCGATGGGTGGACAGTTTTTGTTATGAATGGTATAGTCTAATGATGGTCGCCGATAAATGGTATCGTCGATGAATAGTCTGCGATAAATGGTATCGTCGATGAATAGTCTCCGATATGGTATCGTCGATGTTTGGTCTTGCCGATGGGTGGTCAGTTTATTCAATGGTATCGTCGGTGAATGGTTGCTCATAAAATTAAATGGTATTGTCGATAAATAGTCAAAAGAAAAACCGTTTTATGACTAAAAACGCAATATCCAAATATTATTCGAAGGTCTCAAAATTACCATACGTAGGTACTTATCATAAAATTCCATAAGAGATACGTATAATGCATTATCATCTGTATTTTTCAGGTATATAAAGCCCCCGGACTAAACTAAAAATGGCATCATCCTCAGAACAAGCGGCCCCGGAGCCAGAACTATCTGTGTCCGAGAATGAACTGACATGTATAGTTCATATGGATGATACGGATCAGAATGTAAACGAAGAAAGAGAATCAAAGTCCTGTGCCTTAACTCCGAAAAAGATCCCAACGGTGGGTGTTTTGCGCGCAATGGATACCTCAAAATAGGATTCATCAAAATATGCTGCCGTTGTTAATAATTTGCCCCAGAACTATGAAGCCCATCATGGATATCACGTCAAGAGCTACAAGAACTTCACCGCTATACAGGCCACTGAAAAAACTCTAAATGTTCAAAGCTTAAAATTGAGATCAGATATACAATCTAAGCCTGGTAGTAGCAGAGCACAGTCACACATTGAAGGACCAAACGGCATCATCTATTCATCTGTAATAGGTTTAAATTGTGGGTAAAAGGAACAACTGAGAGACCTCGCACACAACTGATCCTAAAGAAATGAAATTACGAAGTGCGGTAGCGGAGTTGGTGTCGCATGACAATGAAATGGAAAAACACAATCATCAAATATTTAACGAAAAGACGGTGCCCTCCCACCCAAGCGATTTTTCGTCCGCCCTCCCACCCAAGCGATTTGTCATCCTTATCCGAGATAGAGGGGGATTTCGCGTTCTTAAAGCCCCAATACCACTCTTGTTGTAACTGAATAATATGTTCCAATTTTTATTCAGGTCAACAATTTGTACTATTTTACAATATTTCAATTGAAAAATGATACAAATTTTATCTTAACACACCTAATTTTAAAAATTGGAAAAATTCAACTACATGCCGTAACATGGTTTGAAAAGCCTTACGTAAGCACTTTCAAATGCAACTTGGATTTAAACATATTTTCGAACCCTCTGGACAAGTAAGATAGGTTGTAATGGATAATTTACACAACAGGTAGGACACTTAAACATCTTGTTGTTAGAATAAGGCTAATTTTTTTTCCTGGACCTGTCAAGCCAGCAAGAGTGTTATTGTCCCTTTAAGTTAGTGGTTTGTTTTCGTTGACCAATGGTGAAACCTTTAACGAAAAGAGTAATGTTGTACGCGGAAGTCGAATTAACTCATGCATGAGTGGGGTAAAGTGGGCGTTCTTAAGGGACGAAGGAAGGGTCGGGGGTCTTCTTAAGTAATGTTTTTGATGACATCTGGGGCTGGTCTACTTGTGCACCTAAGTTAATCGTTGTACGCAAAAGTCGAATTGAATCGTCATTTCACCCCTGGGTCTTCTTTTTGTCGTTGTACGCGGAAGTCGAATTAACTCATCCATGAGTGGGGCAAAGGGGCAGTTCTTAAGGGACGAAGGAAGGGTCGGGGGTCTTCTTAAGTAATGTTTTTGGTGACATCTGCGATTGTTAGACTTATGTACGAAAGTTGATCGTTGTACGCAAAAGTCGAATTAAATCGTCATTTCACCCCTGGGTCCCCCTTTTTGTCGTTCTTATCCGAGATAGAAGGGGATTTCGCGTTCTTAAGTTAGTTTTACGTTCTAGTGGACCAAAAGTGAAACTTTTAACGAAAAAATTAATGTTGTACGCGGAAGTCGAATTAACTCCTCCCGGAGGGGGTAAAGTGGGCGTTCTTAAGGGACGAAGGAAGGGTCAGGGGTCTTCTTAAGTAATGTTTTTGGTGACTTCTGAGGCTAGTCCATTTATGTACGAAAGTTGATCGTTGTACGCATAATTCGAATTAAATCGTCATTTCACCCCTGGGTCGCCCTTTTTGTCGTTCTTATCTGAGATAGAAGGGGATTTCGCGTTCTTAAGTTACTTTTACGTTCTAGTGGACCAATAGTGAAACTTTTAACGAAAAAATTAATGTTGTACGCGGAAGTCGAATTAACTCCTCCCTGAGGGGGGTAAAGTGGGCGTTCTTAAGGGACAAAGGAAGGGTCAGGGGTCTTCTTAAGTAATGTTTTTGGTGACATCTTGGGTTGGTCGACTTATACACGAAAGTTGGTTGTTGTACGCAAAAGTCGAATAAAACGCAAAATTTCGACGTTTTGTACGGCCCCTCACCCCCACGGGAAGGGGACCCGCAACTTAAGAATCGAGGTTCAAAGTATCCGACACCGCTGCCCACACATCTGGCATAGTAGAAATTTTGTACGCGATTTTCGAATTAACCTGAACCTAGCTCCCCTACTAATACAAGGTAGACATTAATAAATGCTCTATTGAAGAGTTATTGGACATAGGTATTAATGCTAACACGGCAGAGTGCATATATGCAGCAATCTCAAGTTGTGGCGGTTGCCTAAATACAAGTGAGTTGTTGCAAGTTCCAGGGGTTCTGGATCTCCCCACAGCAATTTACTTGAGACTTACGTGTTCAAGTGAGGAAGGGGGGAATAATACTAGTTATAGTAGTAAGAAAACTGAGAAAAATTATAATAAACGTTCAGAAGTACGAAACGATACATCGGGAATTTCTGGGGCATCCTATATGACCCGGTCGTATGCGGGTGACAATGTCCGGGAAGACCGTAGACAACGTCGTGCGTCCCTTACACCTAAATCGTTATCTTTCGATGGAAATTCAAGTTGGCAGGCTTTCTCGAACAAGTTTACACGATTTGCAACGTTACAAGGTTGGTCGGATCTCGAAACTAGGGATCAGTTATGCTTTTGCTTGGAGGGTAAAGCAAGCGAGTTCTTTACTAATATGACAGAGAGAGATGCGAATTTAACTTTTTATGAATTAAAATCAAAAATGGAAAAACGGTTTGGAAACCAGGAGTTGCCTGAAACCGCTATGATGCAGTTTCAAAATTTGCGACAAGGGTATGAAGAAAGTCTCTTTGAATGGGCCGACCGGGTGTTACTCATAGCCTCGCGGGCTTTTAGTGATTGTTCTGATGATCATATAACCCGTCAAGTTATCATGAAATTTTGTCAGGGTTGTCAGGATAAGGAAGCAGGGCAATATGCTTGTAATACGCGCCCCAAAAACGTTGGATACGGCTACTGATGCTATAAAATGGTTTAGACATAACAGCACTGCTATTTATGGACGTTCGGGGCGGAAGGAAACTAGATATAATAGCCCGAACAGGGAATATGAGTCGACAAGGGTACGGGCAGTTACCCGATTTATCCGCACGGGTTGAGAGTACGGAAAAGCGTCTGATTAAAGTCGAATTTAAAGTAGATACTATGGTCACAAAAATTGATGAATTATCAGAGTCTTTCCGTAGATTCACGTTAGCTTTAAATAGATCACGATCGCCGTCTAGGTCTCCAGCACGAGAGCCTCCTACTTGTTTTCATTGTGGTAAACGTGGCCATTTTAAACGGGATTGTCCCCTTCTTGATCCAAAACAAAGTACTCCCAAGGCGGGTAAAAATGTAAGCGAAGACCGACACGTGGGTTTCGTGAGCAGTGATGACGAGTCGTTAAACTTCATAGGATCGAGCGAGTAGGCGAGCGGTCGATCCAAGAGCAATTAAAGGTTTCGCCAAATAGAGAGAAATCAAACGACGAATTGAGTATTTCATATAAAGTGATTGATACCGTTCCCGACGGTGTCCCGGTAAATACCGTTATCCAAGAGCAATTAAAGGTTTCGCCAAATAGAGAGAAATCAAACGACGAATTGAGTATTTCATATAAAGTGATTGATACCGTTCCCGACAGTGTCCCGGTAAATACCGTTATCCACGGTTCTAAAAACTCGCGAAATACGATGTCTGGCGGGAAGGGGGGTGATGTAGATTTAACACAGGAAGTTAATAAAAGGGGTACGGATTTGAATATTCCACTTATTCGACGGGTACATTCAGATGCAATGTATAAAATCAAGCTAAAAGTTCAAGGCCAATCGACCTCTTCAGTAATTGACACGGGGTCACAGGTCACGATACTTTCCAATCGCCAGTATGAGAAACTGGAGAAAAAACCTCCAAAGCTTCGTGACGTAAAACTGCATACCGCGGGTCGGGAATTAGTTTTTCCCAGATTTATTGTTGGACCCGCTAATCTAGATTTTGGGTCATTTAAAGTTCAATTAAACCAATTATATGTAGCTCCGATAGAAGATGATATGTTATTAGGTTTAGATTTTATGAGATCGAATAAAGTACATATCGATCTGAAAACTGATAAAATGTATATCGGAGGCGTTAGGTTTGATTTGTTTTGTGGGAATGTAGATGATCAAGTAGATCACGCCAACTTATTTGTCGCCAAGCGAATAGCTGTTCCACCGTTATCTGTAGCACGAGTACGGTGTAATATGGATAATAATTTATCCCAGTTTTTGATCGAACCTTTAAATCACCCTAATCTATTAATAGCCCGATCGGTTCACTCCCACATAGAAACTGAATTCCCGCGTATATGTTTGATAAATCCAACACAAGAAAGTGTTATTCTTGAGACTAATCAATCTATAGCTAAAGCTATGGAGTTTGACGAACGTGATATATTAAGTCCGATATCTTCGGATGGGACAAAAACTGAGGATGACGGAGATATTCCTGAGCATTTAAGAAATTTATATGAACGTTCTAAACAATACTTAGATCAAAATGAGCAGGCCAAAGTTAAAAATCTATTAATAGATTATCAGGACGTTTTTGCTAAGGAACAATTTGACTTGGGTAATTTTACTGCTATCGAACACTGTATTGAGACAGGTGATGCCAAACCCATTAAACAACGCATGCGGCGTACACCCGTTTGTTTCGAGGGGGAGGAAGAGGTACATTTAAAGAAAATGTTAGAAGCAAAAGTTATTCAACCCTCTATGTCAGAGTGGGCGTCTCCTCCAGTTTTGATACGGAAAAAAGACGGAACCGTACGTTGGTGCATAGACTATAGGAAGTTGAATGCGGTGACATCTAAGGATGTTTTTCCAATGCCATTGATTGACCAATGTTTAGACGCATTGGCGGGAAACATGTGGTTTTCTAAATTAGATGCTAATTCAGCTTATTGGCAAATTCGCCTTAATACAGATGATAGGAAAAAAAACGCTTTTATTACTAAGTACGGTTTGTTCGAATTTACAAAAATGGGATTCGGTTTATGTGGGGCACCAAATACCTACTCCAGGGCAATGAATCTTATACTTCATGGGTTAGCATGGAATATTGCCTTAGCATTCTTGGACGATACTCTTGTTTTAGGAAAAACTGTAGATGATCATTTGGGAAATTTGCGGTTAGTTTTAGACCGGTTTAGAGAATATCAAATTAAATTAAAACCAAAGAAATGTGAATTGTTTCAACAGGAAGTTGAGTTTTTGGGTAGATTAGTTAGTCAAAACGGGATCAAAGCGGGGAATAATTTAACTGAAACCGTTGATAAATGGACGGTACCCACTTGTACCAAGGAGGTAGAATCTTTCCTTGGATTCGCGAACTATCATAGGAGTTTTATTAAGGACTTTGCTGAAATAGCTTTCCCGTTGTATGCGATTACGGGTAAACTGGAATTTATTTGGAACGAAACTCAACAGTTAGCTTTCGAACGACTCAAACGTTTGCTTGTAACAACACCGGTATTGGCGTTACCAAATAATTCAGATCAGTTTATTCTTGATTGTGACGCGAGTATGAACGCGGTGGCCGCGGAATTGTCACAGATTCAGGACAACCAGGAGAGAGTAATTGCTTATAGTAGTTTTTCGCTAACGCCGGAACAGCGTCGTTATTGCGCTACGCGACAAGAACTTTTAGCGATTGTGCGTTTTACAAGACAATATAGACACTATTTGCTTGGTAGGCCATTGACAGTACGAACCGATCACAGTAGCTTGACATGGCTTTTACGCTTCAAACACCCGACTGGCCAACTGGCCAGGTGGCTAGAGGAATTAAGTCAATATGATATGAAAGTTATACATCGCCCGGGTAAAAAACACCAAAATGCCGATGCTTTGTCGCGTATGAAGTTGCCTGATAAACCGTGTCTGGATTTTACAATGGATGTAAAATTGACGGATTTGCCATGCGGTGGCTGTCGATATTGCGAACGTGCGCACAATAATTGGATTGATTTTTCTGATAACGTCGATGACGTCACACGCTTGCCCTTTAAATCGGGTGCAAAATATAAGTTACCGTTAAACAATGACCCGGATGATAAACCCGTTACAGGTTAATATTGTTACCCTCGACGAAAATGACGATGAATCTGGGGAAGGAATCTTATTAAGTAATTATTCGGCTGAATCATTAAGACAAAAACAGTCGAGCGACCCGGCATTAAATATAATTTTAGAGTGGCTTAAATCTGGTCGCGAACCTAAAGAGGAGGATTTAATGTTAAAAAGTCCCGCGCAGAAGTATATGTGGATTAATCGTAATCTTTTCGTCCTCGATAACGCCGGTATTCTGCGGGTTAAAAGACCCAGCGATTTAAATGAAACACAATTGGTTATTCCGGAGGAGTTAAAAATAGAAATTTGTCGACTTTGTCATGATATTCCGTCGTCTGGACATCAGGGAATTAAGCGAACTAAAAGCCGTATCCAACAGCAATTCTATTGGTATGGAATTACAAATTATGTGCGGGCCTACATTGCATCATGTGCTATTTGCAATAAGAATAAAAATACCCAAAAGAAGGCCCGTTTTAAATTAAATAAATACCATGCTGGGTCTCCCATGGAAAGGGTCCATTTAGATTTTATGGGTCCGTTGCCACGGACGATAGCTGGAAATGAATACATTCTGATGATGGTCGACCAGTTCACCAAATGGGTCGAGTGCGTACCGTTACCGTCACAGACAGCAGAAATTACTGCCAGAGGGGGGTGAATGAGTTTTTCTCGCGATTCGGGTGCCCGTTCCAGTTATTTACTGATCAGGGACGAAACTTTGAGAGCAATTTATTTGTATCTTTATGTAAACTGTTACAAATACATAAAAGTCGTACCACACCCTACAGACCTAGTTCGAACGGCCAGGTTGAGAGGTACAATTTGACCCTGGTAGAAACCGTTAAATGTTATATAGATGGTCATCAGAATAATTGGGATATTCATCTTCCCCAACTCGCGAGCGCTTTAAGGTCTAGTGTTAACCGGCAGACGGGTTTCACGGCAAATAAATTAATGTTAGGTCGAGAAATAAATCTGCCTGCAGATTTAATGTTTCGTTCACCCGTTTTAAAAGCTGGTGACCCAGAGAGTTTCATCGGGAGACTCGAACAAACGTTAATCGAAACCCATGAAATCGCTAGGGATAAATTGAATACAAATCAGGAACGAATGAAAAAAGACTATGATTTACGTTCGAACGTGAAAGAATATCAATTAGGCGATGCGGTGTACATTCTGGATACTGCTGTAAAAAAGGGAAAAAGTCGAAAATTGTCGGCAACCTGGAAAGGACCGGGTATAATAACAAAAGTAATCACTCCGTATTTATTCCGGATAAAAACTGGAAAAAAGGAATCAGTTTTAAATCACGATAGGATTAAGTTGTGTCGAGATAGGGAACTGCCAACTTGGATAATAAAATTTCGAAAACAGGGTATAAATCCAATCACGGTTGACCCGGGTGAAATAGAGCTATTTTGTATTTGTAGGAAACCCGACGATGGGACTCAAATGATTTGCTGTGATAATTGTAGCGAATGGTATCACTTTAATTGTATGGGTATCCCTACCGATTCTGAGTGGGATGACACAGACTATATTTGCCCCCGTTGTATGACGTAGAGGGATACAGACTATTGTAATAATTAGTTACTGTCTTTACCGATTTTTATACGGTAAAGGCAGTGATAGGTTTTTTTTTTGTAGATATGGATAATTCAATTGGTTACGGGTGGAATGTGTCCACCTTTAATAATTCGAGGTCTGGACAAAGGAGGGGTGACTTAAATCAGAGGGGACCCAGGATAAGCCGGGGACAGTATGTTCGTCCCGTGGGAGACGGGGACTTCAGTCCTAGACTGCAGTCTAGGCCTAGGCCTACTAGGGAGGAATCTTCTGGGGTGCCAGCGCCCAATGTGTATGGAAATACCAGTTTGCCTCTGCCGGCAACAATGCTGACTGCCCCACTCTATATAGTCCCGCAAGCAGAACTCTCAAGCAACACACCACCTTTTGTGAATCGCCTCCAAAGAACGCAAAATAGATTACAAAAATGCCCTTTAATAGGTTACCCGGTAGTCGACCGCAAAATTAAATTTCACTGCTTCCGGGCACACCTCCCTCCATATTTCTCGGAGGAACGAACATTAGACCCGTTTATTCTGGGTAAGCAGGTAGAGGCGCTTGAAACTCTGTGTAAGCGTTTAGGAAACACCCCCATAGGACTGGGCTGGTTATTCAACCGATGGTCGTGGTTGCCGGAGTCCTCGGAATTAAGAGTAAACACGTTCCCGGCTCTCAGGAAGATTTGTCGCTTAAGGGGGTGGCCCCAGCTTGAACGCTATACATTGAGGACATTAAATTCTCCAGTATGTTTAATCTACTGGAGATGTCTGATAATCCTGTTGAACCATTTGGACCCGGTAAGTCAGGGTGAATTCACAAATTATTTACGTGGCCCCGCACAGCCAGTTCAGTGGGAGGAGACCACTTCGGCCGAGGATTGGGACTGTGAAACCGAGGTAGTCGCGGAAACCGTGGCGGTCCTGGACAATCTGGAACCATCTTCTGTGGAAGATTGGGACCAGGACGTAGATGTGCAGGTGTCATAAAAAAAAATAAAAGATAGTAAGCTGGCACTGCCAGGCAGGATACGCCCACATTTTCGAGAGATGATTAGAGAACAAGCAAAACCGAAAGTGATTTTTCCTATAATCAAAGGCTATAATTCATTAAATTACAATTTGATATGCGCAAATATCGAAAAGAATCAAGATCTTTAGGTTATAAACATGCATTTCAAGTTTCATCAAAATCGAATCAAAATTGTGACCTATACTGGGTCCACAACCTTGATATACCATATTTTAACACTATTAGAGTACAAACGGCGGCCATTTTGTCTGGCAATTCCCTGAAATTCAAACTCAACCTTCGGTATGGTGTAACGGTGATAGAGTCAAGCTTTTTTTCAATCGGATAATAATCATAACCTCCAGAGGGACCATAGGCGATTTTTCGGGCAATCAGGGGCCATAATTCAGAAAGCTACGATATGATATGCGCAAATAACGAAAGGGACCAAGATCTTTGGGTAATAACCATGCATTTTAAGTTTTATCAAAATTGAATCAAAATTGTGACCTATACTGAGTCAACAACCTTGATATACCTTTTTATAACAGTATTCGCGTACATGCGGCGGCCATTTTGTATGGCAATTTTGTTCCGAATTTTTCCGAAATTCAAACTCAACCATCCTTAGGGTGTAACGGTGATATAATCAAACGATTTTTTAAATCGGATAATAATTGTGACCTCCAGAGGGACCACAAGCTAAACAAAGACGATTTTGCGTATAATCAGGGGCCATAATTCAGGAAGTTACAATCCGATATGCCCAAATATCGAAAGGAACCAAGATCTTTGGGTTATAACCATGCATTTCAAGTTTCATCAAAATCGAATTAAAATTGTGACCTCTACAGGGTCCACAACCTTGATATACCATATTTTAACAGTATTCACGTACGAATGGCGGCCATTTTGTATGGCAATTTTGTTCCAATTTTACCGAAATTCGAACTTAACCTTTCTTAGGGTGTAACGGTGATATAATCAAACGATTTTTTAAATCGGATAATTATTGTGACCTCCAGAGGGACCACAAGCTAATCAAAGACGATTTTGCGTATAATTAGGGGCCATAATTCAGGAAGTTACGATCTGATATGCGTAAATATTGAAAGGAACCAAGATCTTTGGGTTATAACCATGCATTTCAAGTTTCATCAAAATCAAATTAAAATTGTGATCCCTACAGGGTCCACAACCTGAATATACCATTTTTTAACAGTATTCGCGTACGAACGGCGGCCATTTTGTATGGTAATTTTGGTCCGATTTTTCCGAAATTTGAACTCAACCTTTCTTAGGGTGTAACGGTGATATAATCGAACGGTTTTTCAAATCGGATAATAATTGTGACTTCCAGAGGTACCACGAGCTAAAATAGGTGATTTTTCGGACAATCAGGGGCCATAATTCAGGAAATTATGTTCCGATAGGCGCAAATATCGAAAGGAACCAAGATCTTTGGGATTTAAACATGCATGTCAAGTTTTATCAAAATCGGTTCAAAATTGTGACCTCTATAGGGTCCACAAGCTAAAAACGTGATTTTTCGTACAATCAGGGGCCATAATCCAGGAAGTTTTGATCCGATACGTGCCAATATCGAAAGCAGCCGAGATCTTTGGGGGATAAACCTATATTTCAAGTTTCGTTGAAATCGGGTAAGAATTGTGACCTGTAGAGAGTCCACAAACAATTGTGGACGGACGGACGGACGTCCGGACAGGGGCGACGACATAATACGTCCACATGAAAATGTGGGCGTATAAAAAATGGAAAGAAAGGGTGTGTATGGGTGAATGCACGGTGTACTTCGTATACCGCTACCAGAGTGACTGGGCGTGCGTGTTACTGTATATATATATATATATATATAAAAAGAAAAAAAAGAAAAAAAAAAAGAAAAAGAGTTTTTTTATTTTTTTGAGATATAAGAAAAAAAAGAAGAGAGAAAAAAGGGTGTTTAGGAAAACGCCTTTTTAAATGAAATTAGATGTATAGGTTTTTTTCAGCGGAAGAAAAAAAAAATAAGAAAGGGAGGAAGGTTGTGCCTGGATGTACAAGACAGACAGATATGTGTCCACTTCCGTTTTATGCCGGACTGGTTAACCAGGACTAGGAAGTGGTATAAATACACCGTCGCCACCAAAATACGGTCTAGTTTTATGTTTACAAGTATTGAAGTAAGTTGTCACTGTTATCGCTGTCTGAGTTGGACTCAGTAATTATTCCCGAATCTAATTACATTGCTCGGTTCCACTTCAATACACTAAAATCTGATTAAAAGTAACAACTCATTATGTAATTATCAGAAAATCATTAGAATTTGTTTGGCGTTGATAAAGTCCTCCTCCATGCTAACGTTTAGTATACGAATATTTAATATCCTGGATTTAGTTGTTCAAGTTATCAAAATTCATTTAAACTCACTGTACGTTTTCGACTTTAGACCTTAAACTCTGTGTATTAATCTAAAGTCAATCCGATACTAACTTGAGCTTCTAGAGCGTCCACAAGATTTTTTGAAGTGATTATCAGAAATCGCTGAAAATAAAAAGGCTTCCTCGTCTCATGACCTTAAGCACTGTATATAAATTTAAAGTTAATTGGATATTAACTTCGCTTGTGGACGCCAGACGGTTGGATGGACGGAGGCGACGACAATATAAAAAGGCGGATAAAAAGGTGATTTTGTGAACAGTCAGGGGCAATATACTTGCTCGTCTCATGACCTTAAACGCTGTGTATAAATTTAAAGTGAATTGGTTGCAAATTTTTAGAAGTGACCAAGGGCCATAAATCTGGCAGCATTTATCCGAAATCGCTGAAAATCGATGGGCTTCTTCATCTCATGACCTTAAAGGAGCTAAATCGCTAACATTTGGGACCTAGAAATTGTCAAAAATGGGTCCCAACGCATATAATACTGTAATATGAATGTATATAAACTGATTTACATTCAATGGTTTCCACTTTTTCCCCAATTTGAAATCAGTTACGTTCGGCGAAATAAGCCATGCAGTCTCAATCTAGTGCAAATTTCTATAGCGTCTGGTTATTCCAGTCAACATACGCCGTATGGTATGGTGCAATATGTCTAGCCTCGCTCCTAAAGTCTCTTATTTAAACTGGGGCTGAAGCGCATTATGGTATACGACTCGTGTACCAATGTTAAAAAAAAATCTTTTATCTAAAATATAGGATATCATCAGAAGCCCATTTTTTCCCGGTAAGTTTACAACATCAATGTTGATTTAAAATGGCCAATAATTTGTGTGTTCGATGTTAAATATTTTGGAGGATTTTGAGTTACTGTGTATAAATTTAAAATCAAACGGATATTAACTTTGGCCTCTAAAGCATCCACAAGGTTTTTAAAGTGATCAAGGGCCATAATAGGCTTATTCATGTCACGTCATTAAATACTGTGTATAAATTTAAAGTCAATCGGATTTAATTTTGGCCTCTAGAGCACCCACAAGATATTTTGATCAAGGGCCATAACTCTAACAGTAATTATCAGAACTTGCTAAAAATCAATAGCCTTATTTGTCTCACTACCTTAAACACTGTATAAATTTAAAGTCAATCAGATATTAACTTTTTGAAGTGATCAAGGGCCATAAATCTGACAGAAATCGCTGTGTATAAATTTAAAGTCAATAAGATATTAACTTTAGCCTCTAGAGCGTCCACAAGCAATTGTGCCTGCCGGACAGGGGCGACAACAATATATACAACCACATTTCAATCAGGGGCCATAACGCATGACGTTTCGATCCGATACATGCCAATATCGAAAGCAGCCAAGATCTTTTGGGGATAAACCTATATTTCAAGTTTCGGCAAAATCGGATAATAATTGTGATGGACAGACGGAAGGGGGCGACGGCATAATACGTCCACATGAAAACGGGAGTGGCCAAAAATTTATAAATGAACTGACTGAAGATCTATTTGCATCTGCAGAGATGAACTTCCTAATTTTACCAATACTGTACATATATAGCAAGGTTATTGACGTCAGCTTCCATATCTAATAGTAAGTGCAGGAGGACCGCACTACACGCAAAACAAAAATCCAAAGTTAGCATCACAAGTCTGACGAGCAGCCAGACAGTTGGACAAACCTCTTTTAATAGCCCCATGCTTTAGAACAAGGGTGAATTGAAAAACTATCTGAAATTTTATAAATTTTATAACAAAAATATATATACAAATACCGTTTTGCATTAATATATGATTTTTCAATCTTCTCAGCTGTTATTGAGAACATTTCTAAATAGGACTGAAACAAAAAAATGAATAAAAGCCACTTTATAAATTTTTTCAAGATTTCTGACTTTGATTACAACTTTTGTGGAGTTTGAGTAAAGTTTTGATGGCAGGTAAGTAATTCAGTACGCCTCATAACTTTTATACAGTTTATCCTTATGACTAGTCAAAGGTGAGTTAGGTGTGATCAGTAAATTGGGCTTCCACAAGAAGAATGTTTTATTAGTGAACGAAACATAACCCTACATTTACCAGTCAGATTGTATTTTTTATTAAATTTGCACAGATGGCATTGTTATTCAACTCTCGATGTCAAAGCTAGCCTGCGATATTAACTGGATTTCGATCCGATTTGCTGTTTTTTTATCGTACTGACTTTAGTAATAATGATTGAGGCTAGGCCGAAAATTAAATCACTAAAATCTTGGTTCAGAGTGGATCAATTTGACTGAAATTATCTTCAAATTCCCATTACATTATCTAGTTTATAACTGTTATAGTGAGAACTGCCAGCTCTCTATCTAATCTCCCATCATGTATCTTTTATAGTTTAATATCAACCAATTAATTGCAGTAGCTAGACTAAGTTAAAAAAAAGTAAGCTGCCAGTTAACACAACAGACGTCCACAGCAGCGTTTGAGCAGTCTAGTTGTCACATATGTTTTTCTTTTATCAGTAATGAAAAAGCATTTACAACACACTAAATATGATTACGAAATTATCAGAAATCATTAGAATTTTTTGTATGCTTCTAGTTCTGCCTCATATGATCGCTCAGTATACAAAACATGTAATATATTAAATTTAGCTGTATTATTTATTAGAAATCGTTGAAAATCAATATTAATCAGAAACCATTGGTAATCAATAGGCTTATCGTTGTCTCACGGCTTTAATCACTGTGTATAAATTTAAAGTCAATCGGTTGATAAATTTGGTCTCTATAGACAGTGTCCACAAGATGAGGCATCATGGTCTCATGACCTTAAGTACTGTATAAATTAAAAGTCAATTCAGATGATAACCTCAAAGTGATCAAGGGCAATAACTCTGAAAATCAACAGGATTCTTTGTCTCGTTGCCATAAACACTGTATATTCCCAATAGCTGTGAATGTCTTTATTTACGGCAATTTAGAACAATTTCGCTGATCGAACACTTGAATAATAATCAGTAACAGATCTACATGAACACATAAACTACCTATTTTGTTTTGCCGAAATTAAAGAAATCGTTATCCGTTTATATCCAAGGAGTAATGCACTAGGTTGATAAACTTGTTCACATGGCGAATGAATACATACTTTGTATCAATTATGTCCCCAAATTTATACATGTAGATTATATATTTATGCACCATAAAATACATTAATTCATCAGGCATGAAAATGTTATCATTAAAATATGCTTTAATTTCTTAGTTCATTAACAACAATAAGCTACATATAGGTAGCCTGTAGCATTGATTGATGGCCATTTGAATGTGTATACTTACTTTTTTAGTTCCTGTGTCGAGATAAGAACTCCTTGATTCATTTATATGATAGTACAAAGTGGCACAACATATTTCTGGTGGTATTAATCTAGTTCTTATAACACTAAAAACTTTTTTCCCGGGTAATGCAGCAACGAAGATTCTTGGTAGTAAATAATCAACTTCAAACAAGGGTGATATTTTTTCCAATATTTTCTCCTCAGGCCTGAATTCAAGACAATCAAATAGACATCCATAAGATCTAAATCATCCCGGCAAGCAATCAATAAAGGGTTTTCCAATATAATTTAGTTTTTGTCTACTTTAAATGACCATTTAAACAATATTAAAAGTTGCCAAAGAAATCAAGTTAACCAAGCAAGGGCAGTAACTCTGAAAATAATGGTAAGATAATGATGAACATCAATAGGTTTCTTAATCTTAACAAGTGATAAAAGGTTAATAACTGCAATAATCAGAAATTGAAAATCAATAGGTTTCTTCGTCTCATGGACTGTGTAGAGCTGGGTAATATTTCGTTTTCTTGATATAACAATCAATTACCAAGCAAGATACACCCACAATTTGCAAGAAGTAGACAGGGAACAGGGAAAATCAATAGGACTCACCCTCTCATTGCCCCAATGCTTTAAATTGAATTTAAAAAAAGAAAATCAATTAAAAATAGATTCAAGATTCACCATTACAATTCAGTCTGCTAACAAAGCTTCAGATTAAAAAATAGTGTCTAATAGGTCAAGGCAAGAAGAGCCTTATATATAGAGAGTCTGGCCAGATAGAGCCCAGACCTGTCAACTCTACCGCATCATGCGGTAAAGTGCTGCGAAATGGACCTATATACCGCCCTACCGCGCGGTTAATGATTCACGGCATCACCTGACTTCGGTCGCCTTGGGTTTCCCATAGACCAAGTTTGATTGAAAATTGCTGACCCCCAGGGTTATCATTTTTTTCAATCTTTGCATGGTAATCTCGAGGACGCATTCTTAACTCTCAGACCCTTCCACCCCAAAATCATCAAAACCTGGCTGAAAATCTATATTCAAACCCTTTTTTTCGATTCTACACCAAAAAATCAACAAAGGGAAAAGAAAAGAAAGTCTTAAAAAACTTTCGTCCTTGACAGCGTAGGATTAATTGGTGAGCTGTGTCCAATTTGATTTTGACTAATTTTTCGATGAATTATGTGTTTTAAAAGACTAAATACAACGGATGTGCGACCTCTTGTAATGAACGAAAATGACGAAGATACTGATGTGTCGGATTACGGCAATGACGGTGATTTTGAAAGTGAATATGATCCAGATTCTGACGTTTATAGCAATCGTAATCAAGTTGTAAATAATGTTGATCTACGTCTACGTGCCTGATGATTAAAATATTTGAATAGGACATGGTCGCGGTATTAGCAGAGTTGAAAACTGTTGGAATGGTTGGCATTCCAAGGTTGTGTTTTGGAGATGAAATTAAATAAAAGTTAAATTTTATTGTTAAATATCTTTGTTTCATAATTTCACACAATTGTAAACACGTATAATAACAAATTCACACCAAAAATTTAGTTCCATTGAAAATGTCTTCATTTTTTCAAAATTGTGTTACAAAGTTAGGGTAGGGTTTTTTGTTGCACCTAAAAATTTTTACGGTTCAAAGGGTTTAGACACATGTATACAGTTATTTTTTCCGATACTTACCAAAACCAATTCTTTGTTTTTAGTTCTTCTTTTTTTTTCTCAAATTCTTTATCAAACCACCATTGTTTAGTATTATGTTTAAATGTTAATGCTGGTTGAATGAATGGCTTCGAATTACCATTTAAAAAATTGAATAAAGGAACTGCCAACAACCAGGAAGATTCATATTCAGTATCATATCCTTCAACACCAACTGGACTTAATATAAACATTAAAATGGATCGGGCAATAATCCTAAAAATAGAATAACACATATAAACTCTTAATAATATATGATCCTCATTGTAAAACCAGAAATCTAAAGTGAGTAGGAAATTACAGCATTATACATTCCATTCTACCTGCTCCCATTCAGATTAACTTCAAACATAGATTAGGCTTGTCGGGTCTCTCATAAGCCCACCAGCAGCAAATGACACCTATTGAATCTATTAAGCTGGTAATCAATTTTTGATAAAAACTGGAAAATGAAGTAAATGGTTCAACATGCTTGCAAGACAATGAAACATACGCCCACAGCAGCTAAGTTTTCTAGGCAGTCAAGAAGGGTGATCACATATTTTTCATCTGTAACTAATGGAAATATTTACAACATACTAAAAGCCCATTAAGTAATTATCAGAAATCATTAGAATTTGTTTTGATTGTGTACCTCAGCTTAAACACTGTGCATAAATTTATATCAGCCTCTAGAACATCCACAAGATTTATCCAGTAATCATGGAACACTACTCTGGTAGTAAGTATCGGAAATTATTGAAATAGGCTTCTTTGTCTCATGACCGTACACACTGTGTATAAATTTAAAGTAAATCATTTATTAACTTTAGCCTCTAGTGTGTCCACAAACGTTGAAAATCAATAGGCTTCTTCGTCTCACTGTGTACAGATTAAGGGTCAATTGAATATTAAGAATTAGTTTCGCAGGAGAACCATGCAAAATTTTTAAAAAATTGACACAAGCGGTATTTGGTGACTTTGATCAAACTTGGCAGAAATATGAAGGTCACCAACCTTGTACTTATGGAGAAAAAAAAATGTCATTTAAAAAAAAATCAAAAAAAAATCCCTAAATTCAAATAATTCCCATAAATTGCTTATTGATTTTTTATTTTTTAAAATTATTTTTTATGTATGATCTCATCTACTACCGGTACTTCAATATATATGACTATTAAGTTTTTCAAAAACCAAAAGGCTATGAGGAAATTATTTTGAGACGCAGTTTTGCTATATATGCTAAAACCTATAAATTTGATGATGCTATATCTCACCCACTGCGGGGCTGAGGACAATTCCTTTAATAATGGTAGTTGAGGACTACTAATACTAATATTTGGTTTTGTCAAAATGACTGGCATAGATTTCTTTCATATTAAATTTGATGGTCAAACTTGAGGAAAATGACTTCATTTTTGACATCATTTTCCCAATAAAATCATTTCCTGGGGCCGTATTCATAAAGATTCTTAGAGTTTTCATAACTTTTACTCTAAGACTTCCTAAAACAACATTTAGTTAAAAGTTACTCTTTAGAAGTATTTATAAAGGGCCTTAGAGTTACTTTTAACTTAATGTAAGACTTGGGTCCTAACCAAACTAAATCTGTCACAAAAACAATCTCACCCATGTCCATTCGATATCTCCTTATCAACTCGTCATTGTTGAACTCCACTAAGATATCTCTTCTTGTTTTAAGCTCTCTTAGGCGGCATACATGGACGGCCATGTTAACCAAGATACGAGTACTTTTAACAAGTTAGGAGTGCTACAGGAGGACTCCTAAATATGTGTCATAGTTAGGAGTAATTCTTAAAGTAAAATGTTTTATAAATAGGTCTTAGGAAAATCTACAAAGTTAGGAGTAATTTTTGACAGTTAAGAGTTGATTTCAACTCTTAGAATGTTTATAAATACCGCCCCTGGATTATAAGGCCCCATGCAAATGCCTTCTAGCAACCCTGTGTAGGGCCGGTACAAATGATTCAGGAGTTCCATAAGGATTAGTCCCTGGACCTGTACTCTCTGTAATGTATACTAAGAATGTAGGAAAACTAATCGATAATCATGGTTTTTAGGACAACATTCTTTTACAGATGATACATAGCTGATCGCAAATTACTACCTTTCAAAAACTTAATTATTCGGACACCAAATTGTGTACACATGACATTAAGATAGGATGACAAGAAATATGTTGTAATTAAATGTAATTGAAATAAGTAAATCAGAGTGTAATTTATTTGGTCCAAATACACATCTAAAAGATAGTAAGCTGGCACTGCCAGGCAGGATACGCCCACATTTTCGAGAGATGGTTAGAGAACAAGCAAAACCTAAAGTGATTTTTCCTACAATGAAAGGCTATAATTCATTAAATTACAATTTGATATGCGCAAATATCGAAAAGAATCAAGATCTTTAGGTTATAAACATGCATTTCAAGTTTCATCAAAATCAAATTAAAATTGTGACCTATACTGGGTCCATAACCTTGATATACCATATTTTAACACTATTAGCGTACAAACGGCGGCCATTTTGTCTGGCAATTATGGTCCGATTTCCCTGAAATTCAAACTCAACCTTCCGTATGGTGTAACGGTGATAGAGTCAAGCGTTTTTTTAAATCGGATAATAATCGTTACCTCCAGAGGGACCATATGCAATTTTTCGGACAATCAGGGGCAATATTTCAGGAAGTTATGATCTGATATGTGCAAATAACGAAAGGAACCAAGATCTTTGGGTTATAACCATGCATTTCAAGTTTCATGAAAATTGAATCAAAATTGTGACCTATACTGGGTCCACAACCTTGATATACCCATTTATAACAGTCTTCGCGTACACGCGGCGGCCATTCTGTATGGCAATTTTGTTCAGAATTTTTCCTAAATTCGAACTGAACCATCCTTAGGGTGTAACGGTGATATAATCAAACAATTTTTTTAATTGAATAATAATTGTGACCTCCAGAGGGACCACAAGCTAAACAAAGACGATTTTGCGTATAATCAGGGGCCATAATTCAGGAAGTTACGATCCGATATGCGCAAATATCGAAAGGAACCAAGATCTTTGGGTTATAACCATGCATTTCAAGTTTCATCAAAATCGAATTAAAATTGTGACCTCTACAGGGTCTACAAGCTTGATATACCATTTTTAACAGTATTCGCGTACGAATGGCGGACATTTTGTATGGCAATTTTGGTCCAATTTTTCCGAAATTTGAACTCAACCTTCCTTAGGGCGTAACGGTGATATAATCAAACGATTTTTTAAATCAGATAATAATTGTGACCTCCAGAGGGACCACAAGCTAAACGAAGGCGATTTTGCGTATAATTAGGGGCCATAATTCACAAAGTTACGACCCAATATGCGCAAATATCGACAGGAACCAAGATCTTTGGGTTATAACCCTGCATTTCAAGTTTCATCAAAATCGAATTAAAATTGTGATCTCTACAGGGTCCACAACCTTGATATACCATTTTTTAACAGTATTCGTGTACGAACGGCGGCCATTTTGTATGGTAATTTTGGTCCGATTTTTACGAAATTTGAACTCAACCTCCCTTAGAGTGAAAAACGGTGATATAATAGAACGGTTTTTCAAATTGGATAATAATTGTGACCTCCAGAGGTACCACAAGCTAAAATAGGGGATTTTTCGGACAATCAGGGGCCATAATTCAGGAAATTACGTTCCGATAGGCGCAAATATCGAAAGGAACCCAGATCTTTGGGTTATAAACATGCATGTAAAGTTTCATAAAAATCAGTTCAAAATTGTGACCTCTATAGGGTCCACAAGCTTAAAACGTGATTTTTCGTACAACCAGGGGCCATAATCCATGAAGTTTTGATCCGATACACGCCAATATCGAAAGCAGCCGAGATCGTTCGGGGATAAACCTATATTTCAAGTTTTGTCAAAATCGGACAAGAATTGTGACCTGTAGAGAGTCCACAAACAATTGAGGACGGACGGACAGGGGCGACAACATAATACGTCCACATGAAAATGTGGGCGTATAAAAATACATGTTCAAATGATGACGTCGTACGTGATGAAATACTTGTACCATGAGACACTGTGAAGAACTTGGGTGTCCTCTTAGAGTCAAATTTAAGCATTGACAGGCACATTACTGAAATTTGTCGAAAATGTTATTTTCAATCCAGGAACATTGGCCATGTAAGACCAGGAAGCAGCTGCTACACTTAGGTATTCTCAAGAATTGACAAATGTAACAGCTTGTTAGCAGGCCCGTATTTAGCGGGGGGGCAAGGGGGGCCTGCCCCCCCTGGGAAAAATCGGCGCCCTTTCCATTGAATACAATACAAGGCCATCGATTTACATGTCCATATCAGTATGAGCGCCCCATACAGCCGAGTAACAGGGCGCCCAACCAATGTCACTTGGTTTTATGGGAGCGTCATCAATCATGTCGTTATATATGAGGCGCCCCTCAAATGATGGGGCGCCTCACAATGAGTCACACGATAAACATCACAACTTGATGGGGCGTCAAATCGGTGTGATCTGTGTGCACCTTATCCCAGAGGACCTTCCATAATGACATGATTGCTGGGGCGCCTTATTATGACAATATATGATTGTTTGGCATCACATAATGCATAATACCTTTATCCATTGCGAGAAAAATGTAATGGGAATACGAAGCCACCGACTAACGAGTCCATATTCAGTATGGGCGCCCTTTAAAGCCGAGTGACTTTGGTTAGGCGCCTACTACTAGATTGATGGTACCCCTAACAATGTCACTTCTATTCATATCGTTATATATGAGGCACCCCGCCACCCAAATGATGAGGCGCCTCATAATGAATTACACGATTAACACCTAACTTGAGGGTGCGTACAAAACTGTGTGAGCTGTGGTGTTACTTATCCAAGAGGGGCACCAATAATGACATGTTTGGTAGGGCGCATTATAATGACAATGTATGTTTGTCGGTTCGCACATAATAAATAATGTCGAGCGAGATTGGTTGGGCGCTCACGACTTTGTCAATGGGGCGCCCAATACAGCATGATTGGGCGCCCCTTGAAGGGCTTGTGTTATATGCGCTCATTATACAGCGCACCCCCGCATGATCATGGGGAACAATTCATTTTATCTTGTGTTTATAGACTTGAATTCGCTTCGTATTGCTCAGCTAGTATCATAGGTCAGCAGGGGCTGTTCATGGTCTGCCACTCGAATTATTAGCGAATCTCACCATATTTCACTGGCATCCTTCGTATATTAGTGAATTCATTACAAAAATTATTCTAGATATTGAACTCGTTCAAGATACACATCGTACTTGTTGCCGTTTATAGCGCATTAGACAATAGATCTGGCAGGGTTGCGCTCGAAGGTGTCAGATACTGCCGCAAACCTGGGCGCCTTGTTTCAAGTATAGATTCAGCGCGCCCCCTTTTCTGGATTTTAAACATCCCTTTCGTATTTGTATTTCGGATATTATAGAACTTACTTTAGACTAGAACCCAATGAGTCCTAACCCGTTCTCCGCGGTATTTTAGAGAATTTTTAGAATTCGCGTTTATTTTTCTGCCCAGAATCTGTCGTTAAGTGTAAAGTAGCAGGAATTAAACTTTTTATTACTCTCAAGTATATAACGGTTCCCGATACATACAGCATCAATATTGTATAACGTGCAATACTAAACAGTGTGAAGACATGCCCCCGAAAAAGAAGTTGGGCAGTGTGGCGGCAGATATCTACAATGACGGAAACGCGACTAAACGACCACATACCGACGCCCGAAGAAAACCACTATAAGAAAGCCAACTGGAGATTGTAGGAAATATTCAGGTTAAATTCCCGATGGTGATGACATTGAATCAAGCCCGCGCCAGGAGTGATAATCTTCAAAATTCAAACAAGTCGCACTCTAACCCTATTCAAAACTTTTCGTTTTTCTCATAAATTAATATAGGTACGCTGAAGTCGTATTCCTTCCTTCAAATTTTTATAATGTTCATAATACGCCAATATCGCAAATTAAAATTTCTGACATTTTCATAGTTCCTCAGGTGCAAACCATATTTTCTAAAATTTTCGGGAGCTTGGGGGGGGGGGGGGGCTGGACCAATCTCCGTGGACCGTCAACTGTAGATACACCGGCGCCCCCAGGAGCCCCATCGGCGCCCCCAGCAGCCCTTGCCCCCCTAACATTTTTGGGCTAGATACGGGCCTGGTTAGTAGAAACAGCTAGTGCCAATATCAATATAAAATACAGCAGCTCAAATTGTTACCAGATCAATGCTTTCTTGTTTTAAATCATGACTTAAAACCTATCTGGTTGGCTTTGATGCATTAGTGTGTGAATGGCTTAATTAGCTCAAATATACTTATCCAACATTATGCAAATACAAAGTCCCTCGTATAACCTCTGGCCAAACACACCTCCATCATTTGTGTTGCTCAAGGTGGAAATTAAAATCATTGGGATACGGATCGTTCTTAGTTGATACGTCTAAACTGTTTGAAAATCTTCCACAGATCAATAAATCATCTCAAACTCTTTCTTGTTTTAAATCAAGACTTAAAACCTATCATGTTATCAGGATTAATTAAATTAATTTAATTGTATGTGCAAGGATATGCCTCTGTGCATGGAGTATGTGTGCTATATAAATGTACATATTATTAGGCTTTCACCCAAGATTAATATCATTATTATTATTATATATTTTTTATTGGGTGAGCCTATTTCTCAAAAACCTAAAGAGATAAAGGTCTGAAGTTTGGTTTTCTCTCAGGAAACAGGGTGGTGGTTAGTGCTTAAATGTTAAACGAAATTTGTGCGCAGAGTGGAAATGCCTCAAATCTTTAACATGAATGAAAATTGAAAATCAGCCATAATTCTGTAAAATCTCAGCCAATTTTTCTGGAGACATTTCTTGGAATTTTAAAATTCTGATCACATTTTTGGATAGCTGGTGTCTATCGGATTCCAACGATATAAGTTTTTTGTTAAATTCTGATTTTGATTTTGTAGATTTTTTTGCGATTTTGCATGCCGTAAAAATAGCATATTTTGTGCTAAATCATAAAATCCTTGACACGACTAAACTCTGTGCGTGTCGTGGTGTAAACCGTAGGGTGTAATAAAATTAACAGTGTTCAGTAGTTTACGAATTGAAGCCACTGCCAATCAATTATCCTTGTGTATATTGCTGTACTCACAATGAACGGGGGATCAACATCAAACAAATTAACGCTCAACATTTAATCAATTTACTTAGGTGTGTTTTTTTATAATTAGTAATATTGTGACCATTCTTTAAATTGAGTTGTTACAGCATATTTGCCGACTTTCATCAGCCGTGCGGCCATATTTACTGTATCAGCATCAAACAAATCAAAAACTTTTTCTTTTAATGTCTTCCCTTGATTAGGCCTACAAGAGTTAATCATTTCAACGTCGCGAATGTAAGAAATGTTAGCATTCTCTATATCATTTCAAAATGTGGAAATTTCTCACCTCCCAAAGTAACAAACGAAAGGGAGATGATATTGCCGTCAATGAATCCCACGAGGATGACAGTTCCGCTTCAAAAAACAAAGTTAGCCGTAAATCCTCTACTAAATGGTCACAAATATTTCCCGTGGTTAAGAAATGATATTCCCACACAAAAGACGTTTTGGAAAATTTTGAAGTGGAAGCCCTGCTATGAAGTCAAAGGACGAAACTAGTGCTTAAACTATAAATGAAAATCCTTTAATCACCTGAAGTGGACACGAAAAATACCGTATCCAAACTTTTAACAAAATTTCAAAAATTGGGTGTTTGTGCAAAAAATACAATAAGTACCGAATACTTGAATTTTTACATCGTTTAATAGCCAATTGAATTGTCATCATGTGGTACTAAAACAGCAAGTTTCTATCAAAATTTTAAAAGTTATGTGACTTTGATTGAAAATAAATGCTTTTTAAGCACGTTTCTCAATTGATATACAGAATATTTTCTTCGATGCTAATCTCATGGTCTCAAATGTAAAATCTGTTGAATTCGTTATAACCATCTGTTTCTCATGTGTTGATAAGTTTGCCCTATCAAGCAACCTAAAAGCAAGTCTTGTATCACAGAGCTCCATTCCACACCTTTTCTTTTTTTGATACTTTTGTTCAAATTCTATTATAAACTTAGCCATTGTCATCTCATCAGTTATTTTTAACACTTCAAAATTTGTGTAGGCTTCGTAAATAGAATCCGTAGTTTCCTGTTGAAATACTTTATCTAGGGCATCAGTCCAAACGTACATACCATTATCTTTGTTTCGGTCTTCAGATTTATTTTCAATGGCGATTTCCCGGGCCTTCCCCGTCCGCTAATGCTTGTTTTTCTTTAGGTAGATCCATTACTTACTGCCAAATTTTCAGTTTGTTTTTCCGCGTATCGTACCTTTTTCGCCAAATAGCGGCAAGAATTTATAAGTTGGCCATTCTTCCCGCTCAGCTACGAATGTTTATTCTTTTATTATCAAACATACTAACTATTTCATATTTCACGTTTCATCAATTACACATCAATTTTCATCCACAATCCTCTTTGTATCCATCAACAACCCGCAGCTCGCTTCCCTGGCATCAGAAGTTCTCTCTTCACATCTGCATCCAAATCAGCCAGAAACGAAAGTTTATTATGAAATAAACAGCGATTGATGGCAAGCGCGAAGCTGCGAATACTATTTTGTTAATAAAAACATTATAAACAAAACAAACATTTTTAGAAATCATAGTTCGAGGATCATAGTTTTCACATTTAAATGCATTACTAGCACACAAACAGTTATTTTTTTTTCAGCTTCAAATATTTCGAGGATATATCGATATTTACCAGCGGCTGCCAGGCAGGATAAGCCTACATATAGGAGAGATGGATAGTGAACAAGCTAAAATGAAAGAGATTTTTCCTACAATCAAGGGCCATAATTCATGGAGTTACAATTCGATATGCGCAAATATCGAAAGGAACCAAGTTATAAATAAGTTATAAACAAGCATTTAAAGTTTCATCAAAATCAGATTAAAATTGTTACCTCTACAGGGTCTGCAACTTTGACCATATTTTTTACACTATTCGGGTACAAGTGGCAGCCATTTTGTCTGTCAGTTTTGGATGGATTTCCATGAAATTCAAACTCAGCCTTCATTACGGTGTAACGATGATATAATCAAATTGTTTATTAAATCGGATAATAATTGTAACCTCAAGCTGAAAATGGCGTATTTTTGTGTAATCAGGGGCCATAATTCACGAAGTTACAATCTGATATGTGCAAATATTGACAGGAGCCAAGATCGTTGGGTTATAAACATGCATTTTAAGTTTCATCAAAAGCGGTTCACAGGTTTAAAACTTGATTTTTTGTACAATCAGGGGCCATAATACATGAAGTAACAGTTTGATATATGCTATAATCAAAAGGAACCGAAATCTTATGGTGATAAACCTATATTTCAAGTTTCATTGAAATCGGATAAAAATTGTGACCTGTAGAGTGTTCACAAACACGTCCGGACAGGGGCAAAGACAATATATATCCACATGAAAATGTTGGCGTATAAAAATCTGCATCTATTGCCAGCCTTAATTTTAGTAGATGTTATTACATGTTATCAATATAAAGATATAATAATTATCATAACATCATTTTTACGTCATATAATTTACTCACTGAGGGCATGACGTCAAAACATATCCACTTCCCAAAGAGTTTAACACTGTGTATAAATTTAAAGTCAATCGGATATTAACTTTAGCCTCTAGAGCATTCACAAACAATTGTGGGTGCCGGACGGACAGGGGCGACAATATACGACCGCACTTCAATGTGGATGTATAAAAATTGTGACCTTTAGTGTGTCGACAAGCCAAAACTGTGATTTTTGGTTCAATCAGGGGCCATAATCCATGAAGTTGAGGTCTTATACATGCCAATATCGAAAGAAACCAAGATCTTCAAGTTTCGTCAAAATCAGATAAAAGTTGTGACCTGTAGAGTGTCAGATGTCCAACAACAATATAATGTTGTATGCAGAAGTTGGATTAATTAATCTGGGGGTCGAGGGGTTGGTCTTAAGGTAGGAAAGAAGGAAGCAGTGTTTTTGATGACATCTGAGGTTGGTCGACTTATGCACAAAAGTTGATTGTTGTACAAAAAGGTTGCATTAATTTGAATTTTTTTTGACATTTTGTCGTCCCCCCCCCCTCCCAGTCCCATTTGAAGGGGAATGCAAACTTAAGAATCAAGGCTCAGAGTTTTGGGCACCGCTGTCCACTCATCTAGCATAGTGGAAATTTTGTATGCGATTTTCGAAACAACAAGAACCTAGCTCTCTTAACTTGAACCTAGCTTTCTTAACTTGAACCTAGCTCTCTACTACTATCTTTATATGAATCAGAAATAAAACCTTACACTTGATCAAAGTATTTTATGATAAAATCGATAGTATGACATTTCTTTTCTTCTTTGTCAACAGTAACCAACAGGCATTGGTAAATCACACTCCTCTGACGTCTTGATAGAATTATTTTATATTCATTGGTTATCTTCATGACAAAAAGTGCCAGAATTACAGTTATGTTATTGGTCACACTTTTATCAACATTGGTAATTATTGGTTCAATTATAAAATCCTGAACATGCTGAAACGAAGAACATCGGTTGTAATAACATATATACCAAACACATTTAAAGAAAAGTAATCTTACAAACAATTTCATAAATTATATTCTACAGTAGAAGCTTGAAACCACTAATAATAATAATAGT
Organism: Patella pellucida; assembly: GCA_917208275.1. Classification (NCBI taxonomy): domain Eukaryota; kingdom Metazoa; phylum Mollusca; class Gastropoda; family Patellidae; genus Patella; species Patella pellucida. The sequence continues at coordinate 35,769,071 of OU795036.1, forward strand.
ATAAATATTTAAATGAGGGAGCTATGTTAGCTCAGTGAGTAAAAGGCGCAGGCTCAATTAACAGGTGGTCAGCTGCTGGATCCTACTGTTGGCTATGAAAGGTCTAAACAAGCACTCTTACAGTATTGCCTCAGCAATACATGTTCCCTATCACTATCACACCAGGTCATAAAAGGTTGACACTGCTGATAAATTTCTGTGACTATATAACCCAAATACGCAATAAAAGCCAAAATAAATAGATGACACATTTTAATTAATTGCATTTACTTTTTTTACAAAAGCATCAAGCAATCAAACTATACACAAAGTTTCATCACTCTCTATCAGATAGAATCAAGATTATCTTGTCCCAAAGCATCAACCAATGAAATTGATTAGCTCTGCTAAGCTTTAACTTAAAATGTTAATCATTGAACTTAGTCAAGACATTCACCTAATGAAAGAGAGAGAGAAATGGGGTTTAACGTCCACTCGACTCAAACTAGGTCATTTTGGCACTAGCGTATGGTTTTCAATTTTTATTTCAAAAATTTGCTTGCTTGTAGGGGTCTTTAGCAATGTGAGGAACCCGGAGTGCCCGGACGAAAACCCACAAGGTTGAGAAGGCACCCCTATCTCCATGTCACATACGCTCACACTAGGGCTCAACACCACAGCCACAAGCCAGAGGTGACGGCCAGCTAGAGGCTGAAGCATGGCACTCTAGACCACTAGGCCATCCCAACCCCCCATTCACCTAATGAACATCTACATAAAGTTTAAACATTCTCCCTCAATTAAAAGCAGAGAGAGTGAAATGGGGTTTAACGCCCAATCGACATAAACTAGGTCATTTCGGGACTAACATGGTATTTTATTTCAATAATTTGCTTGGGTGTATTAATCTTTAGCAGTGGGAGGAAACTGGAAGACCCGGAGGAAACCCAAGAGGTTGGACAGATGACCCCACTCCTTTTCACGTGTAACTAGGGATTCGAAACAACGCCAGTTGACTCAATAAAAGCAGAGTTGTTATCTTCCAAAGTCTTGACCAATCAAATTGTTTATCACCCCTTAGCATAAGCAGAAAATTTGCACCATCAAACTTAGTCTATAACCAAAGTTATCGTGTCTACCATAGGCAGAAAATGTTTATCGTCGAACTCCATCACAGCATTCATCTAATGAACGCCTACACCAAGTTTGAACATTCTACCTCAATTAGAAGGAGAGTTGTTGTGTTTAAAAGTCTCAACCACTCAAATTGCTTATCGCTCTACCTACCCTCAGCAGAAAATGTTCATTATCAAACTTAATCAATGTATTGATGCAAAAAAATTATACAGCAAGTGTCCTCACTCTCACTTAATTCGAATAGAACTAAAGTTATCGTGTCGCAAAGCATTAACCAATAAAATTGCTTATCTCTGCTTACTCTAAGCAGGCAATGTTTATCATCGAACTCCATCACAGCATTCATCTAATGACAGGGCTAGAAATTCGTAATTTTTTGCAAGAATCTAAGATGATTCTCATATATGCAATCTGCGCGAATCCTCCGAATCTTAATTTATAATAATGTCTAAAAAACAAAATTGTGTTTTTTTGTGTTAAATGATCAAAAAAAAAACTATCAGATAAAATTTTTGGTAAACACTTAAATAGTGTAAAAAGTAATATCCCAATCATGCCGTAGCCAAAAAAAACTGGTACGGCACCATGCTATTTTTTTATAACACAATTTGTAGTCTTTTGTCAATCACGTAACTTGCGCAATTTTTTATTCATTTGTAGATGATACTATTGATAGACAAACGGTACAATGATCACGTGAAAACCATAACTGCAATTGCTATAAAGTAAAATTCAGTAGGCCTACGACTAGGATATATCCTTCATTACAAAAATTAAGCATCTGTCAGCATGTGTATAAAATAAAATAATCATAACGGTACACGTAAATTTAGAACTGGTTTATTGACCCAATTCCTACCAAGATGTCACGTGTTATTGGAATTCGACATTGCGAGATTCCGTCGGGAAAATATCTACTAGTGTTACGTCACGATTATAAAATTCTTGAAGCGGTAAATCGGCCAGCCAAAAATCGTATCCGTGCCGATTAATCGGATACCGTATATAAATTCTATAATGTCATGGCTAATAATATCATTGTCTTTACTGCGTGAGCGGCTACCGTTTTAACTGCCAATTAAAAATTCAATACTGGCAATAAATTACAATTCACAAGTACAACAATTACCGTACATTATATTTTAACATATATCGCGATAATCGTATTGACGAAAAACAACAAGAGAACCCGCACAAGACAGTATAAGAAAAATTAAAAACCATGTGTCTTTAACAATTGGCAACGTATGTCTAGAGAGGCGAATAGAAGAGCCTCCAAGCTGGTAATGTTCGATTGGGGAACGGTTTATTCGTCATCTCGGACACTGTAACGTCACATTCTGATTGTGAATTAAAGGGACAATCCCGAATTAAACAGGGGCTCAAAAATAAAAGTCTGAGAATGTATGAAAATAAAACGCCAAAATATAGGGGAATGGTGTATTTACCTTGTCTCAAAATTTCAACTCAAAATATTGAGTCGTTTGGACGTGAACGCCAAAACTGCTTATCCAGACACATAATCCTTTTGAGATTTCAGGTCAATGGTTTCGTTGGGTGACCTTGTAACCGATTACGGTTACTTGAGAGGGTTATGTAGTGAATAACCCATGTGCCGTACTTAATAGAGAAAGGCTAATTTCAACTACGCATTATTTTTATAAAAAAATGTTTGGTTTAATCCAGATACCTTGGGGCACCGGACTCAAATTCCAGATGAGGTCTGACGGATTTAAGTCTTTTGAAAACGTATCATAAATACTGAAGTAGTTGCTCGGCCCTTGACTCAAATATTTTAAGGGATTTTAACACAAAATTAAGCAGTTTTATTCCCAAAACAAATATCGGGATTAGCCCTTTAAATAACAATATTACAACTGGATTTAAAATTAATTTATACACGAGGAATTATATCGCTTGTAAAAAGGCATTGTCAACTTCCCCCGTCTCGTGCGGCATGCATTTAGTCCATGTATTATAAGATCCGTGATATGTCTGTTATTGGTGTACGTGGCTGTTGACAGCTATTTCGCGCCAAAAGCAACCATTTTTACACATTTCGTAGTAAGCCATGCCTAATATGGAAGGCGAAAAATTCCACGCGACATCGAGTTCGTGGCCAACCTTGACAGTGACAAATAAGAATTGGAATGACCAAATTTAACAACTAATGGAATCAAATCGCCGTTCGAAACGATAAAATCATGGAACCCAAAACTATTTCGTTTTAAAGGACCAATCCCGATAACTTTTTGGGGAATAAAACTGCTTAATTTTGTGTTAAAATCATTTAAAACCCATTATCTAAGGCCGATCAACTAACCCGATTTTTGTGATACGCTTGTAAATAACTTAAACCTGACAGTCTGCATCTGGAAATGGAGACCTTTGTATCATACAGTATCTGGATAAAACCAGACTTTTTCTATAAAAATAATATGTAGGTAAAATTTAACCTTGTGTTATCAAGTACAGTATATGGGTAATTCACTGTATAGACCTCTCAAGAAACGTAAATCGATTATAAGGTCACCACATGAAAGAAAATGACCATCAATATTAAAAAGGTTTACGTGTCCGGATAAGCAATTTTGGCGTTCACGTCCAAATGACTCAATATTTTGAGTTGAAATTTTGAGACAAGGTATATACACCATTCCCCTATATTTTGGCGTTTTATTTTCATACATTCTCAGACTTTTATTTTTGAGCCTCTGTATAATACGGGACTGTCCCTTTAAGGTAGCCATGCTAAAGTAGTTTCTTTTATTTTTTAAGAAGGATTAAAATAAATAAAAAGGAAATCGATAACTTTGTATCGTAACTGAAATATACATAAATACTCTACTTCTAAAAGTCGTCGCCGCGTTGTGATCGTGCAAGTTTCCAAACAAATTATTACATAACAAAGACAATTAACGGCCAGCCAGCAACTCGTTAAAATTTTAAGTTAAAAGTAAAACAAAAACACAACAATTATTTTATTATATTATACATGTAGTATGCTCTAAAGTAAGTCATACAACTTTGATTCAAAACACCCTAACTTCATTCAATAGTCGGACTCGACAATTCTCCGATTTTTTTTTCTTTCTTTTTTTTTCACAATAGTTTTACGCGAATCCTTATAGATTTGCACAGTAAGCTCTTGCCAGAATACTTGCGCGAATTAGATTCGGAGATTCGCGTGAATTTATAGCCCTGAATGAACGCCTACGCCATCCGTCATGGGTATCACAAAACCATCTTTTATACTATCTTACGTTTTGTAAGTAAAAACTTACTTCTTCAGAGAAGACAACTAAACAAATGAAATGATACAGTTGAAGTATAAGGTTAGTCATGGTGAGTGTTAGATAGTATGAAAGATGGTTTCGTGATACCAATGACTTTGTTTTTAACCACTCCTACTTCTCGTGTCATTATGACTTAGATCCCATCTAAGTCTATATTATTAAAATGGTTTTGGATTCCTCTCTCTTTATATTTATTTTGATTCACACATTTCCATGTGGGCGTATAGAATGATCAAGAAAATGTTGAAGTGCAAAATTAAGATGTATATATACCTTGTTGAAAACCTTTTCATCTATATAATTATTAGAGTAATCCACCATTTGTAATCTTAAACTATGTAAGATCATAGAAATATTTTCACCAATTTCTTGCAATATAATAGCATCTTCTTCCTGTACAAGACTAAATGCTTTCTTCATTAATGGATCAACAAAATACTGAACAGCTTCTCCTACTTCAGATTTCAATATATTTACATCCGTTGATTTGAACATGGCTTTAAACTGTGACCAATAATTACCCTGATGTTTTCTCTGATAACAAAATCCATCATATTGATGCCAGTTACCTGTGATATTGAAATAAATTTAATTAATCCAATCACATGGTAAAAGGGAATAAATATTATATTCTATATATTATTTTACAGGCCTATTAAAGATATTAAAGATACATTAGTTAAGATTTTAATAAAGAGTTGGCCAGTTATCAACGTTGCAAGTTTGGAGTACAAATAGGCATCAACTATCTCTGCACCGTCTCTACGAATTGATGATCATTTGAATGCAAGACAAGGTACTTTCTCAATGCCTACGGTACCCTTGATTATCAGTCTTGTTTAAATCCAAAGGGTACAGATTTGATTTTGGGCTTGTTATATAAATAAAAGTCTAATATAAGAGAAAAGATGGCTATAAATAAAAGTCTAATTAATAATTTCTGTAACATTTAAAGCCAAGGGCTCAAGCTTGGGGGCAATACAGGCAAATTAAAGCAAAAACTTGCGCCTTGAACACCTTGTAGCTTGACCATGGCGACTTCTTGATCACTTTGTGTTGCCAATTCATGTCAGATTTCATTTGCAATGTTTAGATATTATGATGTGTTTAATTGTGGGTTATCATTCAGTTTTGCCGCCAATTGTCTATTTTACTCCACGATGTTAGATTCGCTGAACGATGTTTAAATACTGTGAAATACTTTTCAGGATTCATCCGACGGCAGGTATCTGTATGTTTGTCATGTCATTGGGATTGTTTTTCAAGATCACTACGGTGAAACAGATGTTGGATTTTTATGGCGAAGGGACAAAGCAAAGCTCTCTAGAGATGCACATAACATTTCATCCACAATCATAACACGTGTATCTATATATCCATTTAAAACAGTATTTCCAACATGAATGACAAATCTCACGTATAACGTGATTTACATGTGTAAACGTCGACTCCCTGCCCTGATTAAATCCTTTAGTTTAACGACTATGTCTTCGCAATTAAGACTAGCAGCACTTGTATTGCACCAATCATATATTACATGATACAGGATCTATAGAAAGCATTTTGGGTTGAAGGGTAGTGCAATTATCTGGGGCAATAAAAACAGAAGGCTTGTAGAATTAATACAGAAGCTAACAATATGTCTAATGTGTAAGGCAAAATGTGAAAATAAACTAATAATTTGATCTCTTTATTTCTTTTAATATTATAACACAGCTCTTTTTCGCTGAAAATCAAATAATACCTACTAAATACATTTCATGTTTATATTAAGTTTAATTTTTAATAAAGCATGGAGATATTATAAGTAAGTTAATTCAATGTTTTTGTGGCATGTATTACTAAACAGATCGTAATATCTAAACATCGCATATGAAATTGGATCTTTGACAACAAAATTGAACACCTTACGTAATTGGACAACATGTCTAATTTTAATCACAGCTCAGGAAATTGAACAGTTCAACTTATCATTGATCAGCCATGATAATTAAGCGGGAGGCTAATAATCAAATACATGTCGCCAAATAATAGTTAATTAGACGCTTGGTAATCAAAATTAAAAGCTCAAATATAAATTGGATACCAGTACAAATTGTACAATATTAGTAGAAATTCAACTATAGTTATGTATATTTCAACATAGCAGAGAAAATAACAGTATTAATGCAAGGTTAAACGATTCCAAATTACAAGTGTAATTTGATGACTTCAATATCTAATAGTAATAATTAGCTCTTTGTATTTGAGTTGAAAGTACAAAAGTTGATTTGACAACATAGTGGCTGGCTCAATGTTTTACCTAGACTGGCCCAGTCTCTTCTATTTATTTTACATTTCGATTTATATAAAAGTATTAATTTTTAGTAAACCAACACTTTCGTTTCCATTTGTATTAAAAAGATTTTTTGAGTAAACCTGTAACCAGCACCAGAGACTGGACAATTTGCGAGCTTCACAATAAAATGGGCGTTCCTGTCATGTTTTACGTTGTTCCTTATTTGGAATGATTGACAGTTATCAAGCAAGCCCCGAGTCACGTGACATGAATCATGCGTCTCGAATGGAGTGCAAAGCAGACATGCTTAGTCCGTTTGAGGGTTGTCGTCACGTTGATGTCAGATATGTCGTGATCACGTGCACGACGTCACACGACCTACATAATGCAGGTTGACCTACTAGATGAGAATGAAGCTCTATTTGCCCAGTCTCTAGAAATTACGTTTTTTTTCGTTTTTTTTTTTTTTGGAGAGGACTGGCCAATTTTTGGTGTGTGGAGGAGACTGGCCACCAGTCTATGTTTTACCGTGTAGCTTATTAAAACTGGAAATGGCTATAGCTGCTTCTCATTCCCGATCCACATTCAATATAATCTACAACAATGAGTGTTTATATGTACCTTTTAGCGCTTTTTTCAAATCTTTAGGTATTCTGAATCTTCTGTTTGGATCTTCACCACTTGATCTCTTTAAAGCTAAATAATTTACATACTCGTATTCCAGTTTTTCGTTCCTATGTATAGCATATTTGTACGGGAAACCATGTTCTTCAAATTTTTTGGAAATCATCATCTCAATTTCGTACTCAAGGCAGTCACTATCTTCACTAATGAGATAAAATTGTTATTGGGTCAATTAATGTAAAAATAGGTTGCTGGGCAACAAAACATACGCCCACAGCAGTAATAAAGACGTCAAAACAGTCAACAAGGGGTGTTGCATATTTTTTGTTTTGGTGGTAACAGAAAAATTAACAACACAATAAAATCTGATTAAGAGTATAAATAACTGATAAAACAGGCAATATGCAATAGCTAAATCTGCCTATTTGCAGGTCTTTCTTTAAGCGTTAAATGTTATATAAACTATTAACATGATTGACAAGACCATAATCAAAGCTTGAAGCCATCTGATGGGTCTGATTTTCAACTGATTTAAATCCGATCTGAAGTTCAACAATTGTTGATGATTAACTAAAAAGATAGGTTGCCAGTAAAGAAACAGCAGCTAAATCGTTCTAGGGTTGTCACAGATTTATAAGGCTTCCTCGTTTCACTACTTTAAATGATGCATATAAATATCATGCAGATCGAATAACTTTGTCGTTCGAGTTTTCAAAAGTTCCATAAAGTGAATTAAGGGAAACAAGCCAACAGTGAGGTTGATGTCCCAAATAAATAGATGACACGTATTTATTAATCGCACATTTATTTTTTTCTTTTAAAAGTTTGAGCAATCAAACTATACACTAAGTTTCATCCCTTTCATCAGAAAGAATCAAAATTATTTTGTCCCAAAGCAACGGCCAATGAAATTGATTAGCTCTGCTTAGCTTTAGCTCGAAATGTTACTCAGTCAAGACATTCACCTAATGAACATCTACATTAAGTTTAAACATTTTACTTCAATTGAAAGCAGAGTTGTTATGTTCCAAAGTCTTGACCAATCAAATTGCTTATCGCTCCTTAGCCTAAGCAGAAAATTTGCACCATCGAACTTAGTCAAGGTAACCAAAGTATCCTGCCACAACGCATCAACCAATCAGATTGCCTATCTCTGCCTACCGCAAGCAGACAATATTCATCATCAAACTCCATCAAGGCATTCACCTAATGAACGCCTACACCAAGTTTGAACATTCTACCTCAATAAGAAGAAGTATTATCGTGTTCCAAAGTCTCGGCCAAATCAAATTGCTTACCCTAAGCAGAAAATGCTCATCTTTTCGAACTCCATCAAGGTATTTACCTAATAATTAAACAGCTTCACTAAATTTGAACGTCCTAGCTCAATTAGAAGGAGAGTTATTGTGTCCCAAAAAGTGTGACAGACAGATTTTAATAGCCCCCTGCTTTCTTCGAAAGTCGGGGGCAACAAGTGGTTGCCATGCAAGATACGCTCCTACTTTGCAAGAGATGGACAGAGAACAAGCTCCAAAAAAGAAGAAATTTTTCATACAATCAAGGGCCATAATTCAAGGGCCATAAGTTACAATCCGATCTGCGTGAATATTGAAAGGAATCAAGATCTTTTGGGATATAAACATGTATTTCAGGTTTCATCAAAATTGGATAAAAATTGTGTCCTCTAGAGGACCCACAACCCTGATACACAATATTCTGACACTATTGGCGAACGAGCCGCGAACGCTTTGTCCAGCAGTTTCAAACTGACTTTCACGAAATTCGAACTCAACCATACTGAGTAGGTAATGAAATGATTTTTTTAAATCGGATAAAAATTGTGACCTATAAAGGGTCCACCACATGCTAAAAACTTTTTTTTCAGTACAATTCAGAAAGTTATGGTCCGATATGCGGGAATATCTAAAGGAACCAAGATTTGTGGGCTATAAACATACATTTTAAGTTTAAACCAAATTGGATAAAAATTGTGATCTCTACAGTGTTCACAAGCTAAAAACGTTATTTTTCGTACAATCAGGGGCCATGATCCATGAGGTTACAGTCCAATACATGCCAATATTGAAAGGGTGATAAACCTATCTTTCAAATTTCATTGAAATCGGATAAAAATTGTGACCTGTACAGGGTTCACAAACAATTGTGGACAGACGGACAGGGACGACGACAATCTACGCCATCCGTCAACATTATCCTATATTTAGCTTCCATACAATATTTTGACCGTAACCATATTCCTGAAGGAATGGCCCGAGATTTCCCTCTCTGGCCATTGCTTGATTGGCTTCTGATACTTGAACTTTTGAGGAAGTGTGTCTATTCTTCTTTTTCAATCAAATCTACAACGTACAGTAACATGACAGTCCTTCGTTTAATCTTGGGTCTTCCCTAAAACTTTGGACAAAGATTTAAGGTATTAAAAACGGTGAAAGTCTGTTCGTTTCCATACAGTCACGCAATTAGTTTTACTGCAATATCCTGCTATGCGCTGGTTAATTTAGCATAAAAAATCGTGCAGTCATGATGTAACGTTATGTAAACACAGTTGGCCTTATTAGACGCCCTGTTTTAAAGGTAATACCTTTGTAATGAAGTCAGTGATTGGTTGATAATGGACCACTGACCAGTCATAATTAACAACAATAATACCAACTCAGTCCAGCATAGAGTAGTTGGATGAGCTCTAATCAAACGGAACACTGCACACATACCTGTTATTCTTCATGGTCATCTTGTTGTTCAACTCATTCCATCCACCCAAGTTTAAAGGCTCACATATAATATAGACACTATGTTTTTTGGGGTCTAGGTGAAAACTCTTTGATACCAAAACATGAAATACGACTTTTATTTTCTCTCTGCAAAACAAAATTCTTGAAGTTTTTTAATGCTGAAATACTCGACAAATGAAACTACTATAAAACAGGAAATTATTGCGACAACTGCGATTGAGGCCCCCTCGCAACAATTTCGTGCAAATTCGTTAAAATGTCGGTTGAATTATCCCCCCTACATTACTTTTCACAAAGAGTCCCAATTTGTAATAATATTAAGTAAAAAAATGTCGAATGTCATGTGTTTTATAGTCGTTTGTCAGCTTGGAGTTAATCATCAAGGGATTTAATTGAACAATAATTATTTTTTAAGATAGGTTGCCAGGCAATGAAACATACGCCCACAGCAGCTAAATATCGTCCTGGCAGTCAACAAGAGTTGTCACGTAATGAAACATTTCTAATACACTAAAATCTGATTAAAAGTAACAACTCATCATGTAATTATCAGAAAATCATTTGAATTTGTTTGGCTTTAATAAAGTTCTCCTTCATGCTAACGTTAATTATATGAAACATTTAATATTCTGGATTTAGCTGTTCAAGTTATCACAACTCATTGAAACTCAAAATACTTGTTCGTCTCATGACCTGCAACACTGTGTATACATTTAAAGTCAATTGGATATCAACTTTAGTCTCTAGAGTGCCCACAAGGTTTTTTGGAAGTGATCAAGGGCGATAACTCTGACAGCAATTATCGGAAAATCAATAGGCTTCTTCGTCTTATGACCTTAAACACTGTGTATAAATGTAAAGTCAATCAGATATTAACTTTAGCCTCTAGAGAGTTCACAAGATTTTTGGAAGTGATCAAGGGCCATAACTCTGACAGCAATTATCGAAAACCGATGAAAATCCATAGGCTTCTTCGTCTCATGACCTTAAACACTGTGTATAACGTTAAAGTCAACCGGATATTAACTTGAGCCTCTACGGCGTCCACAAGATTTTTAAAAATGATCAAGGGCTATAACTCTGACAGAAATTATCGGAAGTTGCTGAAAATCAATCGGCTTCTTTGTTTTATGACCTTAACCACTGTGTATAAATTGACAGTCAATAGGATATTAACTTTTAGGCTAGCGGTTTAAGCCCAAATTTTTTCCGATACCCCTACCTATGGTAGAACAAAGGTTTTTTGGTATGGTTGGAAAGGTAATTTTTTCGACATTATGAAATCGGTTCTTGGGCGATTTTCAAAACGGGCTATAATAGTTATTTCTCCTTGTTTCCATAGCAACTGTAAAAAATCATAGATATCAGCTGTATGTGTAAAATCCAACAATTGCGCCTCGATTGACGGATTTCGCGTTTCGATATGACGTCACAACTCCAAGATGACGTCATACTCAGTTTCTGGCCCATAGTACGCTACTATTTGATTATTATATGGTCGCACAAACACAACGGGGCCGTAGGCCATGTTTTGTATATATTTCTTCTGTGATTGAATACAGAGTTAAATTTATTCTGTAATATATATCTGCTAATTAAATTTAGTACATGTGATATTTTTAAAGTAACGGTGCCCGATTTGAATATCAATTTTCCCATGGCCTAATCCACGCTAATGGGTACTAAAATTGATTATTAACAAGATCAAAATAATTATCAACGCTAGCTTTTCTCCCAGCTTGTATTCAATCGGATTATAAACAGAACCATCATTTAGATTTCGCGAGCACGTTAAGATGGCGGCGGACGTCACCCAACAACAATCAGCCTACCGTTGATGACAGCTTACAATAAATATGAACCTGTATTGTGCGCAGATTATGTCGAGCAAAAGAAGTTACATGTAACATTTGCATGGGATTTCGCTTGATCATAATATGTCAGTCAATACCATGAATGGCATTTAACAATTTTTTTTATATCTGTATGTTGCCATTCTTCGGAAAAACGTTTAATTAGTAACTGGTACACTTAAAATTTGTTTTACACATTCCAACTATAATTATAACAAAGAGATCTTTGATATTCCGGTTGATCCGTAGCAAAGATTTGAAGAATTGGTAAGGAACGCAAAACATGAGTCATCCTTACTGGACTGAAGTAGAGAGTGATTACACACACTCGATTTTTAACTGAAAACGAAGTATTGTTATACGACACTGTGGGCTGATATCTGTTCGAAAAAAAACTATTCTTAAAAGGAATTGACTGTCATGAGGTAATCGAAGGCTATAAAAATAGAAACGGTTTTGAATAATTCTCCACTTAATCGTGTTAATGTAATTGTTTCCTTGTGTAGTTTAGATCCTGTTTAATTTATGTCCCTGTTTAATTTATGTAGCTGGACAAGAGGGGTTTGCTGCATGCAGTTAACACTGTGAATAACCACCTGTCTCGTGTAATAATTAGATGCGATGATACAGATGTTATTGTTCTGTACTACCAACTATATCAACATTGATACCTGGCAATATAGGAAACCTAACTGTTCATGAAATTTCAACAAGCCTTGGAGAAATAGCCATCCTATGGTTTCCTATAGTACATGCGTTATCTGGTTGCGACAACTCAAGAAATGTTGATGGTATAAGTAGTACCTGTTTTATTTGAGAATGAATTTGTGAGAAGGGCTCATGCTAGACTGCTTGGTCATGTTTCAAGATATGCCTGGACGAGAGCCGACAACCCTCTAAATTCTTACCCGATTCCCACCATCCAACCGTGGACGACACCGGAGCTACGTTCGCCCTAGCGCCAGTCAGAGCAGACAGTGAGAAGACAGGCACAACGCCTCGAGAGACGCGCTCGTCGTCTCACCACAGTCGAGACAAAGCACTCCGAGTTGGTCCTAATTCGCTACACACCGGAAGATACGGAGACGAACCCTTTCCCACGACCGTGCCTGTACTTAATGCATCAGGAGTCGCTCTTCGTCGACGCTTTATTTAACGGTTTCCCATATGCAGGAACTCTAAATGTTATGCCGGGCAGTGCAATGGAAATATAATATCAAATGATGATATTTAAGACCGATTTTTTGGTTAAATTTACTCATTTGAATAGCATTTAAGTATTTATAGCAGTTGGAATTTCGTAAAATAACAAAAAGACAATTTAAGTTTTACAGTCTTAATATAATAAATATATTAATCCATTGCAATGGATTATTCAAACTCAAAATCTGTGTTTTTGAAATAAGAATTCCGAAGTTTAATTAACAAATTGCCCTTTAATTGGTACACTTATGACAATATGATAGCAATGACGTCATTATTACACCACAATTACGTCATATATGCAAAGTTATGAGTTTCTAGTTATTTTACGGGTCCCGTTTTGGGGATGTAAGATTTGTTTGCTTTCCTTTGTATGATATTGTTAGTTCGGGCTGAGGCAGGATAAAAATTGTGACGTTTATATTTTATTGTGAAGTTAGGAGTTTCTAGTTATTTGTAAGATTTGTTTGCGTCCCTTTAGATGAATATTGTTAGTTAATTGAGACAGAGACAGGCACTTAGTGTTGTTAATATCTTTCCTAAGTTTAATTCATGCAGGTTTCATTCGGGATATATAGGATTTGGTGTAAGCAGACTGGCTCAGTAAAGAGACATAGTGGACGTAAGGATAGTTGATGAACTTGGCAAGAGTTATTTATTTCAGCTGGTTTACAATTGGTGAGAAGATGACTGGGTTCGAATGCGCAATTCGGGCACTTAATCTTTGAATCTTACAAAATAAAGAATTTGAAACTCTATAAATGTCTTCTCTTTTGCTTTAGTTCACGTGAGAAACCTGACATCCTGCGTACGAACCTTGAATTCCGGTTTTCATAAGAGACGGTCAGTTCACTCCCACCGCTCGAGTGCAAATCGGCAACAACCCGTCCTGTTACACACTAAAATCTGATTAAGAACAATAACTCCTTAAATAATTATCAGAAAATAATTGCGTCACAATAAGGAAATTTTGAAAATTGAGTTATTGTTATTTCCACATTCCCTGATTCACTACCTTCAATTTGATGTAAAGTTTGTTTAAATCGGGCATAAATTGACTGAGTTAAGGCTGCTTGAAGCCATCCAACACACCAAGTTTTGAGAAAAATCAAGTCAAAGATTTGGTATGTTTCAAAACAAAATACCATAGCAACCAGGCCATTTATTTGCCATTTTGTCGTGGAATATTATTTTTTGGAAATTTTATCCGACAATTTCCGCCATCTTTTTTTCAAAATAGACGCCAAAATAACAAATTTTCGAGTTTTCATAAGTTATGTGTTTATTAATGTCATTGGCCAGGTTTCTGGGAGTACTGAATCAAAAAATTGCAGTATAAGAGTCAATCCGATAATACCCGCCATTTTCTTTTTCATAATGGCGATCGAAATAATAAAAATAAATTTGACAATATCAACAATTTGGTTTGATCAAAATGGCGACTAAACTGACAATTCTGTTTTCGTCAACGTATATTTGTAACCGTCTGGTGCAATTATATTATGTTGTAGCATCAAAGGGTCGAACGGACTCTATCCTCCATCTTGTTTTTCAAATGGCCACCAAACCAAATATTGGAGTTCTGATACTTGGTACTAGTGTAATATATCAATTTTGGGGTTTTTGGGGGGTTTAAGACGAAAACATGGTTTTGGGTCGATGCAACGAATATATACTTGGCATTTAAAACATTAGCCATTCAGTGGAACAGACGATAATAATAATTAAAAGAGAAAGTACTAATGATCAAAGATCCCATTTTACTATGGTTTGACTATTGTGTACATCTTAATTAATTGGGTACTGATTAATGTACTGTTTTGACTATCGAGTTCTAATTAAAAGACATGTCACTAGGCCTTATGATCAAAGATACAGTATTAACATGGTTTGACAAAACACCTCAATTGAAACTCATTATTATAGCCATTGTATAATTATTATATTATTGAGTTTTTCATATGACATGGTTACGATACCAGTGTACAGATTAGGCTTCAGTGGACAGGGATTAGAGAAATGTGTCATGTGACTTTATAAAAAAGCAAATGGAAGCGAACGAAGATGTACTATATTAAAATAATTGTAGCAAGACAGACCATGCCTTTGAGTTTCTACTTCTAGGTTATTAGCCATTTTGTTGATCACATGATGAATAAATTAACAGTCTGGTGTTAAGTGCGGTCGCTATCAGTAATCCGAGTCGACAAAAGCGTTCTGAATTCAGTTGCTCTCATTTGTCCTCAGTTGCTGATATAATCGACATAAGCACTCTTGCAACTGACTGCAACTGTCAGTTGCAAAAGTCGACATAAGCCCCCCTTTAGGAAATATGACAGATTTATGATTGCGGTACTCGTACAAAACGTTCAAATAAAGGCGTTCTAAAATCTTGTATTGGTATTTTGACCTTTTGTATCGATAGATAGTATATTTGTGACTCGGCATAGTTAATTGAGTCGCTTGTCGAAAATCTAGATTCTGCGAAAGAGTGCAATAATGGTTCAGTAGGTCAAAATTTTCAAAATTCACATTTCCTCATTAAAAGCCACATAAGTACCTCTTTTGTCAATTAAAAGTTTTATTTTCATAAAAATAACATCTTTAGTGTTCAAAAATCTCATTTTGTAAAAGGCAATCTGTAAAGAAGTCATTAATTATCTCGGAATAATGCAAAACAATTGTTTATTTACTTGCCGTCCAGTCCCAATATTTAATTTCAGTGACCCGAAGAACCCCATTTTTGGCACAGTCAGACCATATCCTATCAATGCTTTCCCAAAAATATAGAAAATCATTACATTTTGTCCGCCATCTTGGATTTCCACCATCTTGGATTTTTAATATTGTATTTTGTGCCCATATTTGAATTCGGTGTTACACACCCTGAACGCTATGTAAACTGCGATCCAGACCATATATACAGGAATTTTTACATTTTTTATTGGTCAATTTTCGTCGCAATCTCGGATTTCCCAAAAAATAGAAAATCATTACATTTTGTCCGCCATCTTGGATTTCCACCATCTTGGATTTTTAATATTGTATTTTAAATTTGTGCCCATATTTGAATTCGGTGTTACACACCATGAACGCTATGTAAACTGCGATCCAGACCATATATACAGGAATTTTTACATTTTTTATTGGTCAATTTTCATCGCCATCTTGGATTTCCGCCATCTTGGATTTGTTTATTTTATTTCAGTGCCTACATTTAATTTTGGCAACTCCAAATATCCCATGTAACTCACTATGAAAGCTATGTACACCATGATCCAGACATACTACAGAGGAAATTTTCGTTGCCATCTTGGATTTTCGCCATCTTGGATTCTCGCTATCTTGGATTTGTTTAGTTTATTTCAGTGCCTACATTTAATTTTGGCGACTCCAAAAATCCCATGTAACACGCTATGAAAGCTATGTACACCTATTTTACATACTTTATTCGCCAATTTTGGTCGCAATCTTGGATTTCGGCCATCTTGGTTTTGTTTAGTTTATGTACACCGCGATCCAGACATATTACAGAGGATATTTTCTTTTTCCCACCGTCAATTTTGGTCGTCATCTTGGATTTCCGCCATCTTGATTTTGGGATATTATATTTTGTGTCCATATTTGAATTCCCATGTTACACAAGATGAAAGCTATGTATTCCGCGATGAAGACATAATATAGAGAAATTTTACATACTTTATTCGCCAATTTTGGTCGCAATCTTGGATTTCGGCCATCTTGGTTTTGTTTAGTTTATTTCAGTGCCAATATATGATTTCGGCGACTCCAAAAATCACATGTAACTTACTATAAAGGCTATGTATACCGCCATCCAGACATACATGTACTACAGAGGATTTTCTCTCTTTTTTTCGTCAATTTTGGTCGCCATTTTGGATTTCACACATCTTGAATTTTTGATATTATATTTTGTGTCCATAATTGAATACGGCATCTCCAAAAAGACCATCTTACACACTATGAAAGCTATGTATACTGCGATGCAGATATAACGTACAGGAATTGTAATTTTTTCGTCAATTTTGGTAGCCATCTTGGAATTTCGAAAACAAATTTAGCGTCCATATTTAATTTTGGCAACTCTCAACGTTCCATGTTAGACACTATGAAAGCTATGTGTATAGCGATTTGGACATTGGAATTATTGGAATTTTCATGTGTTCATTCAGTTTTGGCCGCCATTTTGAAAAAATTGCACTGCACCACCATAAAAATAATTATATTTTCAAAAATTCTTCTATAATGTTTTTTTGTAGCCCATTTCGCATTGGAAACTAAAAGCAACTTCAAATCGCAATTCCTCAGAGATTAAACTTTGTAAAGCAATGGTTAATATATCATTAGAAAGCTGAGACCAGTCTCTCTTTGGTTAAGCTAAAACCTCATTTTTGAACTATTGGTCACTGTGACTCATTTTGCTATGCCAGGTCACATTTATAGACTCATTTTTGTTAAAATTACAATTTCGATAAAAATCAATAATTTCACTTATTTTGTCCATAGTCCAAAATTAAATATTCTGCATTCCAACTCAAGATGCTGTGTTCAGACACAATTGGAATTTGTTTGGCCCATGCCAACATTTAGTATACAAAACATTTAATATCATGGATTTAGCTGTTCAAGGTTTCAAAGATAGTAAACTGGCACTGCCAGGCAGGATACACCCACATTGTCGAGAGATGGATAGAGAACAAGCAATATCGAAAGGCCATAATTCGTTAAGTTACAATTTGATATGCGCAAATATCAAAAAGATTCAAGATCTTTAGGTTATAATCATGCATTTCAAGTTTCATCAAAATCGAATTAAAATTGTGACCTCTACAGGGTCCACAACCTTGATATACCATTTCTTAACAGTATTCCCGTACAAATGGCGGCCATTTTGTATAGCAATTTTGGTCCGATTTTCCCGAAATTCAAACCTAAACTTCCTTAGGGTGTAACGATGATGAACGTTTTTTTAAATCGGATAATAATTGTGACCTCCAGAGGGACCACAAGCTAAAATAGGTGATTTTTTCGGACAATCAGGAGCCATAATTCAGGTAATTACGTTCCGATAGGCGCAAATATTGAAAGGAACCAAGATCTTTGGGTTATAAACATGCCCGTCAAGTTTCATCAAAATCAGCTCAAAATTGATATACCATATTTTGACACTATTCACTTACAAACGGCAGCCGATTTGTCTGGCAATTATGGTAAGATTTTCTCGAAATTCGAACTCAACCTTCCTTAGGATGTAATGGTGATAAGAGTCAAACGTTTTTTTTTTATCAGATAATAATTGTGACCTCCAGAGGGACCATAGGGGATTTTATTGACAATCAGGGGCCATAATTTAGGAGGTTATGTTCCGATATCCGCAAATAACGAAAGAAACCAAGATCTTTGGGTTATAACCATGCATTTCAAGTTTCATAAAAATCGAATTTAAATTGTGACCTCTACAGGTGTAACATAGTACATAAACTCATTATTGTTTGACATATACTTTAATTCTGCGGCAACATATATACAGGATAACATATTTACAACTGCTGGATAACATCTTTACAAAGACCAGATAACATATTTATAACTACATTTCATGACATCTTTCTGGGCCCAGGGGCAGACTCATCGCCCCGTGGCCTGGGCCACGTTCTCTCCAGGTCGCAGAGAACCCAACTTCTCTGTTCCTTGTTCTGGTTAGACCTTATTTTGAATCACACCCTTTTATTATCAGCAGAAGCAATTGACACATGCTCTTGATAGACAATTATCACGTGCTCTAGGTAGACAATCCTGGTTGGTTTTCAGGTGTTCAGTTACATAAAAAAGTGAGCTGGTACAAAAGCTAATTTAGAACCCATCATTAAGATTTCACACCTCTTATCCCTAGACAATGGGTGTTAATAACCTTTCAAGCTTAAGTCTAAGACATGTCGGCTATACACTGTTTGTACAGCTAAATAAATCTTACATAATATTATGCCATTAAGTCTACGACTGATACAGATAAAAGGCGTGCGGGATCTAGAAGTTTATACAATGCAGGTAATTAACAATGAATGAAACTAATTATTAATGATTACCCATTCTAACTTTAAACAATAGGTGTTAATGTCTATTGTGCTTAAATCTTATCTCATGTAGGCCTAGGTACTCCGGCAATACAAGTGACTAACATATATTCAAATACAATATTAAATTTTAGATATTGTATCACACAGGGTCCACAACCTTGATATACCATTTTTTAACAGTATTTGCGTTCAAATGGCGGCCATTTTGTATAGCAATGTTGGTCTGATTTTCCCGAAATTTGAACTCAACCTTCCTTAGGGTGTAACGGGGATATAATCAAACGATTTTTTAAATCGGATAATAATTGTGACCTCCAGAGGGACCACAAGCTAAACAAAGGTTAATTTGTATAATCAGTGGCCATAATTCAGGAAGTTATGATCTGATTAGTGATGGGTCGATAATCGGTTTTAATATCGGTAATTGGTCGATAAGTGGCCTATTGAAAGAAATTGGTATCGATCGATATTGGAGTATTTTGCCGATATTGGAGTTGACGATATGTTCAAAACGACTCGGTAGATACCTTTAAAATATTATCGGAGTTGTGAACAAATCATTATTTTGCTTCACCCGCGGTACATCTAAATAGTCACGGGCATTGCTATTAGTTTAGTCGTACGATTAACTGGACTCTCGCAGGGGCCGTAAAGGGGGAAGAATAATCAGAACATGTTATCTAAGTACGCACATAACATCCGAACAAGTTTTATTTCAGTTGCCGCATGCTTTGCTATTTATACTTACGGGTAAAACACAGCTCTCAGAAAACCGTAATAAAAGTAAAGTTAAACAGTAGAAAATCCTTACCGGTCTCCGTTATTTTTTATAATCCTAATTCACATACTGTTTACCAGTTCTCTTCACAGAGCAAGAATTATTTTTAGAATACCATTTCTGCGCATATGATCCGACAGACATTCAATGTGCTACTATTCCACCCAATAAAACTTTTGATTGGACTTGGGGGAAAAAGTCAATTGCATGATTATCAAAATCATAGAGTTGGAGAACACAGTCAGTGTGTGGCGGAGGTCCCCCTTCGATCTATTTTCAATGCTCATCAAATTTGATGTCGTTTAATTACCACCTCAGGAAATGGAAGCGCCGCAAATGTTGCATATAGCCTTACTTGAATCACTATGAATAATCGTAAAATAATTCCAAATTTTGCTACTAAGCGGCATTTTTTTTTCTCCACCTTATCTACTCGACTGGTGGTATTGTACACACATAATGAATAGGGTTTTTGGAACAGGCGGGAAAATATCACACACATGATTTTGATGAAGAATGAAAGGACTCAAGGAGGAAATCCCTTTGATATCACGTGATTACCATCAGACATTCCGGCTTGTAGATGCCGATGAATATTTAGAAATAATTTAGTGATTTGTTTTGTTATGCTCGGCTACTTAAAGAAAATTAGACATACGTTGTATCAACAAAAAATAACTCATATTATAGACCATACTTTATTAATTAATAATGTTACCAACAAATAAGTTCCGATGACTGATTAGATTTTTAACTATATAGCCCTAGAAGTGGCAGGAAAATATGTCACGTGATTGACATTGTTGACCTTGACATTATTGACCGACAAGTCATGAAACATTCTGCCATCTATTTTAGACATGCGGGCGCTGATCACTTTAGAGAATAATATCGTAATCAACACTTAAATATGATTATCTTGACTTTATTATACAGTTAATAATTAAATTCGGAATAGATAGTGAGTATTTGTTATTGCGTAGGAAGCGCGACCCAATTATTACTTCATAGAACAGCGTGTTCATGATTGATTCCCTAGAGTACCGACTAACTATGACATATATCTACATAGATTATCATGCCATTCGAGGTATTTCAATGCGTAATACTTATACTTTAATATCCACCACTATCGGTAATTATCTGTATCGGCCGATATGTTTGGCTGTCAATATCTGATATCGGTAAAACCTTTAGGTGCCATATCGGCCCATCACTAGATCTGATATGCGCAAATATCGAAAGGAACAAAGATCTTTGGGTTATAACCATGCATTTCAAGTTTTCGGCCGTATATTCGCACTCTATTGTCCGACCGTGAATATGCCCATTCGGACATTAAGACATGGTGAATAATAATAATATTCAAAATTCCAAAATTAATATATAGTGTACTGACTAGTACTAAGAGTATAACTACCACTCAACCCGATTATCGTTGACAATACACTCGATTTATTAGGTAATTAAGTGATCAACGTATATATCGTGTTATACCGCATATAAACCTTACCTTGATTAACAACTTAATTTGCCTTGATTGACTGACTTAATCCTTTGTCGGAAAATTCATCAAGCTAATCTTAAACAGAATTCATTGCTTTCTCTTTGTCGGACTATTCATCAATCCAATAAGAATGATTATAATTTTAATCCACCTATTTTTCTCGTGGTTTCTCAATTGTCGAACATTTTAATCGCATTGATGTGAGCCGACAGCATTTTTAAACTAATCATAGATGTCACATATCAAAAGAGTATGTTAACACCCTATATCAACGGACAGTCATTTTGTCTTCGATGATATCTTTTACGCCTTTTTAGAATCCATATAGATATTCTCATCCAAAGCTGCGTGTTGTTAGTCACGTAGGCATTAGTCTCTATTATCCAGAAAAATATTCTACGTACATGTTAAAGACTAGGAGGTTTGGGGTGACCGAGACTAGTACGCCACATGCTTAAGGTGGTTGATGCTATACCGCATCCAACAAAATAACAAAAAGGGGAGGAGCTACCAATAGCTAGATAAGCAGAAATTCTAACTTATTTGTAGGCCTAAAATAAGAAGTATGCCAATCATTCTGCTGTGTTGAGTATGATGCCTGTAACACTTTGCCGTGACTACGAAGAGTGTTATTCGCTGAAGTAAGCTGTGGAAATATTTCTCAGATACGAAAGATCCAGTATTGTGCGTTAGCTATGCCCTTTCACGAGTGATTTAACTATTTCGAAAGTTCTGCATTCTTTTCTGCCGTATAAACGAAGACACATAATTCTAAAGGAATATTATGGTTGTGGATTTGATGCCGAAGCAGGACCGGCAAGCTTTCATTCAACGTATTACGAAAATTTACTGACATAAATTTGAATGCTGCACGGAAATAAGTGTGGAAAATAGCGAGGTTCGCCAATTTTTATTACGTACGGGATTTGAATATTTTGTTGACATGTGATTTTTAATTGTTGTATGAATTGAATGCCGTACGGGAATTAGGTGTGAAAAATATGAGGTTCACCACTTTTTTATTACGTACGTGATTTTAATATTTTGTTGACTAGTGATTTTTAATTGTATGAATTGAATACTGTGCGGGAGTCGGGAATTAAATATGAAAAATAGCGAGGTTCACCTATTTTCATTACGTACAGGATTTGAATATTTTGGCAGGTGACTTTTAAGTGTGGTACAAATTCTGATGCTTAAACAACGATAAGAGTTATGCCCCTTCATTTTTGGTAAAATGTCCGACAAGGAATTTTTTGAAATCCCAACACTGGTCCACAACCTTGATATACCATATTTTAAAAGTATTCGCGTACAAACGGCAGCCATTTTGTATGGTAATTTTAGGTCTGATTTTTCGAATTCATCCTTCCTTAGGGTGTAACGGTGATATAATCAAACGTTTTTTCAGATCAGATAATAATTGGGACCTCCAGAGGGACCACAAGGAAAAATATACCATATTTTAAAAGTATTCGCGTACAAACGGCAGCCATTTTGTATGGTAATTTTAGGTCTGATTTTTCGAATTCATCCTTCTTTAGGGTGTAACGGTGATATAATCAAACGTTTTTTCAGATCAGATAATAATTGGGACCTCCAGAGGGACCACAAGGAAAAATATGTGATTTTTCAGACAATCAGGGGCCATAATTCACGAAATTACATTCCGATAGGCGCAAATATCAAAAGGAACCAAGATCTGTGGGTTATAAACATGCATGTCAGGTTTCATCACAATCGGTTCAAAATTGTGACCTCTATACGGTCCACAAGCTAAAAACGTGATTTTTCGTACAATCAATTTTGATCCGATACATGCCAATATCGAAAAGAACCGATATCTAAGGTAGATAAAGGTATATATCAAGTTTCGTTGAAATCGGATAAAAATTGGGACCTGTGGACGAACAGAGCGACGGACGGACGGACGGGGGCGACGACATAATACGTCCACATAAAAATGTGGGCGTATAAAAATTATTGATAATCAATAAACTTGTTCATCTCAAGACCTAAATCTCTGTGTATCAATCTAAAGTCAATCCTTACCTGATGAGCTTTAACACTGTATATAAATTTAAAGTCAATTGGATAGTAACTTTAGCCTCAAGAGCGTCAATAAGATTTTTCCAAGTGATCAAGTGCCATAATTGTTCAAAATCAAGGGCAATTACTCTGGCAGTAGTTATTGAAATCATTGAAAAGCAATAGACGTCCTCGTCTTATCTTAAACACTGTGTATAAATTTAAAGTCAATCGGATATTAATTTTAGGCTCTAGAGCGTTGACAAGGAATTGTGTACGACGGGCAGACAGACGGACGGGGAAAATATATAACCACATTTCAATGTGGGCATATAAATATGTGTTTCAAAAGAACTCTATTTAATATCCAACAGCTGACACATTTAACAACCAAAATAGCAATAAAAGACAAATTACTCATAGCTCAATATTGAAGAAGTTGTTATATAACTACTTACTCAGTTCTGCTAGAGCCATGTCCCTTAAACAAAAAAAGTTACATTTTAGAATTATCAAAAGTCAATTTACTACTTATTGCTGAAAATCGATGAAAATTTCAAGATCCATGATTGGAAAGTGTATTGATAAAATTAATATATAAAATTGATGTATAAAATAAACAAGCCTATAAAATTGATGGCAGTTTTAATTTTGCAAGGTATATTATGTACAAAGTGATCAAAGGCAATAACTCAGAAATTGTATAGACTTCTTTGTTCCATTAATGTCAAGAACGTGCATAAATTTTGAAAACATAGATGATAATATTAAGTATATAGTGTGTTCACAAGGAGTAAAGGACAACCATATTTTCATGAACGCTTATGAAAAAAGTATTTGTTTAAAATTCAATTTTAGCAAATCAAAAGATAGATTGCAAGGCAAAGAAACATACACCAACAGCAGATAAATCGTCCAGGCAGTCAACAAGAAAATCATTAGAATTTGTTTGGCTTTGATAAAGTTCTCCTCCATGCTAAAGTTTAGTATGTGTGCGTATAAAAACACAAGACCGACAGACACATATCTAGTTTTGGTTCTCTTAAAGATTATATTTAGATAAAGAGCTGGCAATGAAACATATACCCACAGCAGCCAAGTTGTCCCAGCCAGTAATTAAAACATTTACAAGAGCCTAAAATCATATTCTGAGTAACAACACATTAACTATTAATCAGAAATCATTAGAATTTGTTTGGCTTCTAATAGTCTGCTCTACACTAACGTTTAATATACAAAACATTTAATATCCTCAAGGACCATAACTCTAAAAGCAATCAGATATTACTATTAGCCTCCAGAGAGTTAACAAGATTTTTCAAAGTGATCAAGAGAATCTAGGAAAAAGAGTCACAGGAAAAAAAGTCACAGTAAAAAAGTCACAGTAAAAAAGTCATAGGAAAAAAGTCACAGGAAAAAAAGTCACAGGTAAAAAAGTCACAACTTATATATATTGAAATTGTAGAGTGAGTATATCTTTGATCTTTTAAGTTATTTGTCGTTGAGTTAATTAGGTTTGGTTAATAGAGTGGTTTCACTATACAAACAGATTGGCTCTTTGATCCAACTTATTGTGATTGTTTAAAGGGACAATAACACTCTTGCTGGCTTGACAGGTCAAGAATTTTTTTTTAGCCTTATTATAACTACAAGATGTTTAAGTGTCCTACCTGTTGTGTAAATTATCCATTACAACCTATCTTACTTGTCCAGAGGGTTCGAAAATATGTTTAAATCCAAGTTGCATTTGAAAGTGCTTACGTAAGGCTTTTCAAACCATGTTACGGCATGTAGTTGAATTTTTCCAATTTTTAAAATTAGGTGTGTTAAGATGAAATTTGTATCATTTATTAATTGGAATATTGTAAAATAGTACAATTTGTTGACCAGAATAATTATTGGAACATATTATTCAGTTACAACAAGAGTGGTATTGGGGCTTTAATAAAGTGATTAGATCCAATGGCTTCTACATGCAAACAGACTGGCTCTTTGATCCAGAAGGAATCAGCCACAGTCCAGACTGTCGTCGCCCAGGATGCCATCGGAAATCAACCCGTCAGAAAGGTCAAAAAGAAATTTGTAAAGATGCAGATACAGCTACGAAATCTGTGCAGAGATAGTGTCAGCGGTGCCAAATCCATCCCAAAATTTTTACATGGAGTTGGATAGAACATTAAAATCCAGAAAGAGTTTTGATGTGCTAGAATGTAGAATGAGCTAGATGTGCTAATACGTCAAATGTGCTATGATATCATAATGTGATTAAATGTGTAATGAAAGGTTAAATATGTTATTGTTTATATTGTTATTAAATTTGAGATATAATAAAAAAAACTGCACTACATTTTTCCTGTGTTTTTTTTTACCTTAGCAAATTTGTGACTTTTTACTGTGACTTTTTTTCCTGTGACTTTTTTACCTAGGCAAATTTGTGACTATTTTACCTAGGCAAATTTGTGACTTTTTTTCCGCGCACCGATCAAGGTCCATAATTCTGGCCGTAATTATCGGAAATCATTGAAAATTAATAGTTTTTTTCATCCCATGACCCGAAACACTGAGTATGAATTTAAAGTCATATGAATATCCCTTTATTCTTTAGAGCTTCAACAAGATTTTTAAAGTGATAAAGGCCCAAAATTCTGCCAGTAATTATCGGAAATTGTTGAAAATCAATAGGCTTATTTGTCTCATGACTGGTGCAGGACAGAGGGCCTGACAAGGACAGCTGTCTAGTCGTTTGGATGGGACAAAAAACTGAGGTCCCGTGGATACATTGGTGTGCATGTAAAAGATACCTCAGCAGTTGGAATTTGATATAGACATTAGTGCCACTGCCCGGACGAACTTTCCTTCATAGCACTCTGCACGACGTCATCTTCAATAGAAGGCTTCATCTTCCTTTAACTACGTACATCTTATCAAGCCCTTCATGTTATACCCTGCATATTTCGCCATGAATTTTGATTGAGTATTTACCTAGCTTAATAGCCTATCAGATTCCTCGATCATCGCGAATACCAAGTCTCACGCTTTTCAGCTAAAATGTCTACCTGTGAGGCTTCCTTGGAGGTCGCTATGTCACAACCTCTCATTGGAAGCTACTGATCACGTAGCTATAAGTTCGGGAATTGTAAAGTAATCTAGCAACATTCAGATGTTGTAAAACTCGCAGTTATTGCTTCAGGAACACGGTATGGCGTATGCCCGTCTTCATTAGGGCCATAGTATTTATTGGAATATGTGTATAAATCTAAATTCTATTGGATATGACCTAAGGCTCCGAGAGCGTCCACAAGCAATTGGTTGTATGAAAATAGATAAAGATAAATGAATATAATCAAAATTTCATTCAAATTCCTTTTTTCCTGAAAGAAGTTATCAGTGTTTATGTATTATCATAGCAACCATACTTGAAAATCCATTTTTAAATTACATTATCAAATGGTTGATCATATTTCAATCCATTTAAAACTCTGCCACCCAAAAGCCTAGAGAGTTGATTATAGACTCGTCATGTGAATAAATGTCTAAATAACAGTTTATATAACATTTGAAGACAGAGAAAAAACCTGCAATATGCCGATTTAGCTCTTAAATAATGCATCTTAATAAAGCCAATAAAAATACTTGAGAATAAATAATGGGAAACAGGTTATTATAAATTTATCATCTTATGGAAGCGATTTTACATAAGCAGCAATGCTTGTTATTGTATCCATATATAGTATGTTATATTCCTTACTAGTATTATATATAGTATGGTATATATATATCTGACTCACTAATGAAATAAAATATTGTTTAAACTAAATCATCTTACCTTTTGTTTATTTTCTACATGTTTTGGATTATTGTCCTTGGACATATTTTTATCTGAAAATTTAAGTAAATTCATTACTTGATGAATGTAGTACTATTTCAAAGATAGGTTGTCAGGAAACGAAACATACGCCGCCAGTAGCTAAATCTTTCGGGCGGTCAACAAGAGTTGTCGCATATTTTTACTTTTTTCGGTAATGAAACATTTATAATACACTAAAATCTGATTAAGAGTAACAACTCATTAACTTGATGATTAAGTAATTATAAGAAAATCATTAGAATTTGTTCGTCTTTGATAAAGTTCTCCTCCATGCAGGCGTTTTGTATATAAGAAACATTTAATATCATGGCTTTAGCTGTTCAAGTTATCAAAATTCATTGAAATTCAATACACTTGCTTGTCTCAAGACCTTAAGCTCTGTGTATTAATCTAAAGTCAATCAGATTATATAACTTTAGCCTCTAGCCTTCAGATTTTTTTTAACTCAGGCAGAATTCATCGGAAATCGCTGAGAATCAACAGGCCTCTTTGTCTCATGACCTTAAACAATCGAATAATAACTTTAGCTTCTAGAGCGTCCACAAGATTTTTTAAAGTGATCCAGGGCCATAACTCTGGCAGTAATTATCGGAAACCGCTTAAAATCAATAGGTGTCCTCTTCTCAAAACCTTAAACACTGTGTATAAATTTAAAGTCAATCGGTTGCCAACTTTAGCTTTCAGAGCGCCCACAAGATTTTTTGAAGTGATCAAGGGCCATAACTCTGGCAGTAATTATCGAATATCACTGAAAATTAATAGGATTCTTCATCTCATGACCTTAAACACTGTGTATCAATCAGATATTAACTGTGGCCTCAAGAGCATCCACAAGATTTTTTTAAAGGGTTTATAATCCAGAGATCTTGGTTCCTTTTGATATTTACGCCCATCGAAATGATATAATGAATTAACTTTAAACACCCCATCAGTTTCAGATTGTTTATTATCTGATCACTTTTCCAGTGTGCTTCAATCTTTCCATTAAACCACCTAACCCTGTCAGAAGAACATTTACGTATAGAAACTTTAAATCGCTTGACATAAATCTGAACTTAAAGATCTACATACTGGTATAACATCCATTGAAAACATCCACAATAAAGCGGTCGCTTACAATAACAAGTTAGCTGAAGTTATCGAATCAGTAGCTCCCTTAAAATCAAAAACTGTAACGGTTCGCCCCAACACTCAGTGGTATAACGAAACTATACTGGAAACCAAAAGAGAACGAAATAAAGCTGAAGATGTCTGGCGAAGAAATAATTTAGAAATACACAAACAGATATATAAACACTTAAAAAACCGAGTGAATTATAAGATTGATAAGGCTAAAGTGGAGTTTTATTCTGATAAAATTGAACATGGTACAAACAAGCAGAAAGATTTATACAAAATAGTAAATATCTTACTGGGGCATAATTCGCAGAAAAATATTATTCCAAGCATTGATAAGTCGTCTGATTTAACTAGCTGATTCTCTGACTATTTCACATCTAAAATACAAGTTATAAGAGAGGGGCTAGATGCTATAAATACAACCCTAGATTACAACCCACATATGTTTGATACCTCTAATGTTTCATCTACTTTAAATAAGTTTCATCTTGTATCTGAGGATACGGTTAAAAGAGTAATTAAATCGTCACCTTCAAAGTCATGTACATTAGACCCTCTACCTACCTATATACTCAAGAATGTTTAGATGAAATTATTCATGTTATTGTTGATATTATCAACTCTAGTATTAATTCCTGTGTTATTCCTGATGTTTTTAAGCTAGCATATGTTATCCCACTGATTAAAAAGCCTAATCTGGACCCCAATATCTTTAAAAATTATAGACCAGTTTCGAATCTTAGTTCCATTTCAAAATTACTTGAGAAATTAATTGCAATCCAACTAAAGAGCCATATAGAAGACAACTGTTTAGATGAGCCATTTCAAAGTGCATATAAGCAATTCCATAGTACTGAAACTGCCCTAACAAGAGTATCAAATGATATACTTCTTGAATTAGATGATAAAAAGTGTGTCTTTTTGCTTTTATTGGACCTATCTGCAGCATTTGACACTGTTGACCGTTCTATTCTTCTTCATAGATTACGTTTTAGATTTAATATACAGAGTGATGCATTGAAACTGTTAGAAAGTTATTTTGACTTGATCGGTAAATATAACATGTCTCTCTCGACTATTATTCTAGACATATTTAATTGACGGATATACTATCTCCCTGATTATATATGTGTACTACATCGTTAACACTGTTCATCACGTGCATTTTTGCATACCGATAGTTCATTGGTCTATCACGCTATTTTACCGAGATTTCGCCTAATAGATTGGATGCAGCTATGGCGGGTGTGGCGCGCCAGGCAGGGTAAGCTTACTCTTCCTAGGACACCTGTTACCACTGTTCGTCGTGTTTTTTGTACACGATGAACAGTCCATATGCTGATTACACTATTTTGCGTTTTTACACATTTTTGCCTATACCGTTTTTAGGACTTCGAATTTTGTCTAATGGTTTGGATTGTTCGTACTTGGTTTTATTTTATTTAGTGGGTAGGACACAATCTATTTTATTAGATGGCAAATTATCAAAAGAAACTGTTTTATCTTTTGGTGTTCCACAAGGATCAGTTTTAGGCCCGATACTTTTTATATTTTACTCATCACCTATTAGCAATATTGTAGATAAATATAACCTTAAATTTCACTTATATGCTGATGATACTCAGTTATATATTTCTTTTAACCCCAAATATCCATCTTCATTTAACCTATCAAAACAACAACTTGAAGACTGTGTTAGTGAATTAAGACTATGGATGTCTAAGAATTTTCTTAAATTAAACGATGATAAAACAGAATTTCTTCTTTTGGGATTAAAATATCAACTAAATAGACATGTACATTCTAACTTATTCATTGTTATAGGTAATTGTGAGATTAACCCTACTGCTTTTAGTCGTAATATTGGTGCGATGTTTGATAATTTTATGAATATGGAGGCACAAGTTAATCATATATCTAAAGTTTGTTATTTTAATATTCTTAATATTGGTAAAATACGAAACTTTTTATCAAGAGATGCGACAAAATCTCTTATTAACTCCCTTGTGACGTCAAGACTCGATAATTTCAACCCTCTATTAGCTGGCTTACCCCTTAAACTTATTAACAAACTCCAACGAATACAAAATACTGCTGCTAGATTAATAACCTTGACAAATAAATATACAGGTATAACCCCTGTTCTCTTTCAGCTGCACTGGTTGCCCATTAAATATAGAATAGATTTTAAGATTTTACTTTTAACTTTCAAATGCCTTCATAATTTAGCACCAAAGTATTTATCTGAACTTTTAGAATTATATACCCCAGACAGAACCCTACGTTCATCTGATAAATTACTTTTAAAGCAAAAAATTGTAAACCTCTCTGGTTATGGGGCACGTTCTTTTAGTTATCAAACGCCTATTCTATGATATCAATTACCTTTAAATATTCGAATTTCATCATCACTAGTTACTTTTAAAAAACAGACGAAAACTTTCTTATTTTTAAAGGCTTATAATTATAACAAATTGTAACACCTAATATTTTGTCTATCGTAGTTCTTTTATGCTATATAAATTTTGTAATAATAATAATAATAATAACTTCCAGAATTATGGCCCCTGATTTTAAGAAGAATCATGTTAGCTTGTGGTCTCTCAAGAAATCGAAATTTTTATTCGATTTAAAAAAACGTTTGATTATACCGTTACTACACCGTAATAAAGGTTGAGTTCGAATTTCGTGAAAATCAGACCAAAACTGTCGGACAAAATGGCCGCCGCTATAGGGTCCACAAGCTTAAAAATTGACTTTTCATAAAATGAGGGGCCATAATCCATTAAGTTTACATCTGTCTGATACATACCAATATCGAAAGCAGTCAAGAGGCGATGGCATAATCTTCCACGAAACAAAGGCGATTTTTCGTACAATCAGGGGCAATTATTCAGGAAGTTACATTTCGATATGCCCAAATATCAAAAGGAACCAAGATCTTTGGGTTATAAACATACATGTCAAGTATCATCAAAATCGGATTAAAATCGTGACCTATACATGGTCCACAACCTTGATATATACCATATCATACACTATTCGCATACAAGTGGTGGCCATTTTGTCTGGCAGTTATGGTCTGATTTTCACGAATTTCGATCAAGATCTTTGGGTTATAAACATGCATTTAAAGTTTCTTCAAAATCAGATTAAAATTGTGACCTCTACAGGGTCTACAACCTTGATATACCATATTTTTACACTATTCTCGTACAAGTGGCGGTCATTTTGGTCAGATTTTCATGAAATTCGAACTCAAAATTCATTATGGTGTAAAGGTGATGTAATCAAATGTTTTTTTTAAATCAAATAATAATTGTGACCTTCAGAAGGACCATACACAAGCTAAAAATGGTAATAAACCTATATTTTAAGTTTCATTGGAATCGGATAAAAATTGTGACCTGTAGCGTGTTTACAAACAATTGTAGATGGACAGGGGCAATGAAAATGTGGGCTTATAAAAAGTCACACAAATTTGCCAACAAATAAATACATCATCTATTAAAAAATTTATAATTACCTGTTTTGGGATTTTTATCATAATCTTCTAACTTCTTTTTGTCATTCATTTTACTTCTGTTTCTTTTACCTTGTTTATTTATATCTGGTACTTGCACTTCGTCATTATCGGGTCCTTTATTCAGACTCATAACCTTGGAATCACTCCTCTCATTTTCAAAATCATTTTCAGATTTTCCATCCTGCTGGCTTCCATGTTCATTACTTTCCTTTTCCGTATCAGATTGTGCCTTATTACCATTAACATCACCATTTTTTAATGGATCTTGAATTGTTTCAGTTTGCTTTTCATTTATGTTTTCACTGGAGTTTGAAGCTTGTGTATGAACGTTTATTTCTTTACTTGGGTTTACAGAAATTTCTTGATTATTATCGTATTTTATCGCTGTATTGACATTTTCATCAATGCCCAAGGATTCAGCGTCAATATTTAAAGAAAAGCCTGTTTTCTTCTCCTCTAAAATCTCTCTATTAGGACTCTCTTGTACTTCTTGCACTACTTCTGTTTTAAGATTTTTAGGTGTTGTACCAGTATTTATATCTGTTTCGCAGGTACCTTTTCCTTTATCTCCTTTCTTTGAGGTTTCACAGGTCAGATCTGTTTCATGACCACTATCTTGCATTCTAGAAGAACTTGTTTCTTTTCTTGTGATTGATGAGTCTGAATCAACTTCATTGTTCATTGCTTTCTTTGTATCTTGCTCTATAAGTTTTTCAACAGAACTGATGGTTATTTCATTGTTCTTTGCTTCTAAAGTTTCATGCTCTACATGTTTTTCAACGGAACTGGTGGTAACTTCAGCAAGTTGTAGATTATCATTGTCTGTTGCTTTATTTTGAACGGGACAGATGGTAACTTCAGGAAGATGTAGATTTTCACCAAATGATGGTTGACTCGATACAGCATTTGGTACATCTCCATCAGTTTTAGTTACTCCTACTGGAAAAGAATTAAAGTTATAATCATTAATCTTGTAGGAGGTTTCAATATATATTCCTAGGCCTGACCTCCTCATAACTTGGCTTCCGTATGCGGTCTATATGCCCCTCTACCGACTTATATTCCAACAATAAAATTTAAACTATTACAATTTTTCTTGAGAAAAATCTGCACTCTGTAGAGTGTTTGCCAATTTAGACGAATAAAGTAATTTATTTTTTTACGGCGATGGCTTTCTTAATTGTTTGGGGGTGGCAAAACTGGACATGCTTCTTAATTTCATGATTTCCTAGCCATGAATGTACTGTACTGATCAATCACTAAAGATTCCAAAGTTTTCCTAGCCAAGCTTTTTAAACTATAACCATAATCTACTGATTCATCCCTATATCTTTGTCTTTTTCTATACTCAACCCTGTGAGTAGTAAGTCGCTCCGCTCGGCTAAACCTACGGGTAAGGACAACCTTTAATTCCTCATATTGCCTTAGTTGGTAGGGTGCAAGCTTGCTCAAAAAATTAAGGGCTATACCACGCAGACACATTACAAGCTGTTGTCCATTCTCTAAGGATGACCACCCGTTCCATTCCGCCACTTGCTCAAACTGAATGAGAAAATCTGGCCAATCACCCATAAAACTTATCAGACTCTTTTTCCTTACCCATAACTTGACGCATGGGATATTGTCTTTGGGACATAAAATCTTGGTCACAAGGTCCCATTCCCCCAAAACTATTTCTATTCAGAGCTGACATATACGGCATTGGAGCTGGGGGAATCCTTTAAACTCTACCTACCGGGATAACCTTCCCTACAACAATCAACTGTATCTGACACATGCCTACGAGAGATATCCCCCTCAGAAAACTAATCTGGTAAACCCTACTATAGACCTAGCCACAGATTCAGAGACACAAATATCCGAGTTGTCCTCCTGAAAGTAACTTGCATCGACATACCCATTATTCCCGAGCGGACTACTAAGGGGAGATTCACGATTTCCGCCATGTTGCAGGAGCAGAACTTCTATTATATTGAGTTGTTGGGACAAGTGAATATCTGCCTAGAACAACTACCTCCTACACCAGTCGTATTACTACTGGACACGTTAGCGGAAGTCGATAATGGATTAGAAAAAGACACTTGATCCCTACGATGACCTCTACTTGCCATTCCATCGAGACTAAACCAATACTATTTTTATACTTATCTTTAAGTAAACTAAACACCTTACCATGCAACTAACTCCTATATTTTATCCTGTAACTACCTTTTGTAACTTATGACTTATCAGTCCACGGAGAAGTTATCTGGCATCCTGGCAAGCTCGTCAAAAATATGTAACAGGACAGGTTGTTGTTGATTTGCACTAAATAGGCGGGAGTGACTGACTCTTATGCAAATCAGAAGTCCAGGTGTGACGCAGGATGTCAGGTTTCTCACGTGAAATGAAGTAAAAGAGAACACATTTTTAGAGTTTCAAATTCTTTATTTCGTAAGATACGAAAATTAGGTGCCCGAAACACGCAATTGAATCCGTTCATCTTCTTCTCACCAATGGTAAACCAGCTGAAATATCTCTTTACCAAACGAGAAAACTGAGCATCTGCTTACACCAAATCCCAAATCTTCCGAATAAAACCTCAGAATAAATTAAAACTCAGGAAAGACATTAACGTTAATTGGCGCCTACCTTAGTCCGAACTTACAAATCTTACATCACCCAATTAGAAACTCAAAACTTTACAAACACAGTTAATTACGGTAATTGGATTACTCTTAATTACGGAACATTATTCGGCAGTCAAGTTGACTGGCAAATTCTATGATATTAAAATAATTGGAATCATAATTATAATTGTGCTATTAATTACATAACATTATAACAATAAATCTTGTGTAAAACAGACATATTTTTTTTATATAATTAGGTTAGCTTTAACTTTTTAAACGTGCTTTTGAACTATGAATATGTTGACATTTTAATGTGTTAGAACTATTTTGTCTTACTTTGAATGTATTTTAAAAGAATCTTAAAACCGAACTTTTTAAACGTGCTTTTGAACTATATGTTAACATTTTAATGTTTTAGAATTTTTGTTTTTTTTGTTTGTTTTTTTGTTGTTTTTTTTGTTTTTACTTTGAATGTATTTTAATTGTGAAGAGCGCCATGGAGCAGCTTGTTAGCTGGAGCACTCAGCGCTATATAAATTGATTATTATTAAATTGCCCTTATAGGTGATAGGTTACATTGACCTGCTTACTGTAACATTGACAGACATTTTTTTTATGTGTTTACATTCTACATACATAGTTCCATAACTTAACATTAGCAAAACATTTGCACTTAATTTTCTATTTCTATTTCTCCTCAGTGTTTCTTTCCTTGTAACTTGACTTAACTAATAAAGGTAAACTGATTGCTCATGAAGTTGTTTGATTTTCATTTAACCTTGTCGTTCTAGTAGTTGATGACTGATTTTTTTCTTGCATTGAAGAGTTTTGAAAAGTTTCAGTTGTTTTGGGTTTTTTTGGACTTAGATTTTTGTTATAAATTTTCATATATATTCTGGTTTTGTAGTTGTGACTTCAACTTTGTAGATTGTTTTCGGTAGCGAATTTCACATTCGAGTCCTAGAATTTTGTTTCATTTTCACTAAGATGTTTTTATCTACATGGTGTGTAATTTGAATTTCCAAATTTTTTATATATGTCATTTACATGTATTTGGTATTTATTCACACAATGGCAGAAGCAAATGCAAATGAAGACCAAACTTGTTCAATTATTAATGAATTTAAAATGGTAATGTCTCAATTAAATTTGGAAATGCAACATGAAGTTTGTAACAATGTACTAGGAAGGTATCATTTAATCTTGTGTATCTGGCACTAATTTTTTCACATTTGTTTAATATCAAATCTTTGTTTAAAAATTTGTTAAACACTTGTAAATTGGACACTCATTATCAAAATTAATCAGTCAGCTTTAAAACTAAACACAAGTACAAATTAAATGATTTATGGTGATTTTCAACGTTTTTAACAAATATTTAAATAAAGATTTAATATTAAACAAATGTGAAAGAAATTAGTGCCAGATACACAAGATTAAATGATACCTGGGTTACAGTGTAGGATAGCCATCATAGGCCCTTTTAATGATAATGTTCCTCATCAATCTCCATCTTTGTCAAATTTGTCATGCTCGGTTTCAACCCCAAGTAATCCTGTGTATTGTCTTTGAACAATTGTCAGTTCTCGAATTGCTTTCATAATTCCACTGTTAGAAATTCTACTTCGCGAAGAACATCAAGATCACGCAATGAGACTTTTTATGTTAATTCCACACCATCATCGAGTATGAGATGTTAAACTTCAAATTTTAAGAATACAACACCAGTGCAGAGTTATCCAGCGTTAGCAGTTCAATTAAACCCTCCAGTCCAGACATCTTCTCCTGCTTCCATACCCCATACAATTCAGCAAAACTCTTCATCTGTTCAAATAAATCCAACTTCTACATTTCAAAGATCTTCTTCAGTTTCCAGATTTGAAACGCCAACTAGTTCATACGTACCTTTCACATCTTCCCCAGGATTCATTTTCCGGAGACAACAACAAAGATGACATTTATTATAACCAGTGGCATCTTGAGATTGTTAGGTTAGTATTCTATCCCATGGATTATTAACACGATTCGTAGAGCCGCACGAGGCAATCTAATTAAAATACAGATCTATATTTCGTTTCGTTTTTTATACTTTCGATGGCCTCGCTACATGTAGATCTAACAACTTATAGTGGGAAGTCCTGTTCTATGACGTAGAAAACGACATTTGACCCTTTAAGGTCAGTCATTCGATTTACCAATCAGAGACGTTTTTGCAAGTGGCTATGTTTTTTTATCTACTTTTACTTTATTTTGATTTATGTCGTAGTTCATGTCTACCCACAGTTCCGTGCAAGAGAGGTCAAATCCCAGATTCGACAGGCAATTTGATTGGCTGACCCCTCATTCCAAGCTGAACACGAGTTAAATAACGATCCTTTCAGATCCTAGAGTGTAGTACAGACAAGTTAAACGAAATTTTGAACTATAAAAAACGAAACGAAATTGGATCTGTGTTTTAATCAGATTGCGCACGAGGTAGACTATGTATCGCAAATTGCGCTGCGATACTGGTTGCCGGCATCCCTGAATATGAATATCGGTTCAAAAATGGTTGAATTCTATTCAGTATTTACAATGATATATGGAATTGAATTGAATTTCATCGATCTAGGCTGCTCGCTGTGTAATGAGCCAGGTTTATTTTGAAATCCAATTGAATCCAAGCAGGGAAGTTATCTAGCACTGGTATTTGTTTTCTCAATCACATGTTAAATGGTGCATCCTTAATTTAAAAGTTCCATATAAATGTAGAGAAGCTGAAAAGCAACATATCATTTTGTTTCCTGCAATAAAAAGTTGACAATTAATTGAAGAAAATAGAAAGATTATTCATTTATTCTTTCAATGTTTACCTGCAACTTCAGATGCTCTAATTTCCAAATTTTCTGCTTTATAGCCACATTCTGGACAAAACTTAAATTTTTTCTCCTGTTTGTAGAAACAATCTGAGTTTTTACACTTCATATTCAACCTGAAAAAAACCCACAAAGTCATCAGACTAATAAGTGAAAGAATCTATGATGGTCAAACGTTAGATAATCAGGGTAGTCAAAAGAACATAAAAGGATTTTCAAAGACATATGCTTTTACACCAAGGCTCATCGAAATCATTCACAATAGGGTTCCATGTCAGCCATATATGCCGGTCAGTGCAGGGGCTATGGAAATTAGATCAGACTCATCGGTCATTCTGCATGTTGGAAAAGTAGGTTTTTTTCAAAACTCAATTTTCAAACATGGCTACAATCGACCTCCACCATGTAACTACAAAATAATTCACACATATAGAAGCCACATAATCCTTATGAATTAATTGGTGTACAGTGCAGTGGACACTTACGGCTGGCCCCCGGATCCATTAACTAGATTTGATAATTGTTTATTTTGGCAATGTCTATTTTCTGTCTTGTCCGCAGGTTTATCTTGTAGTTTTTTGTTTTGCGTGTGGTGAGGTCCTCCTGCACTTACAAATAGAGTTGTATACATAGTCGTCAACTGGATGTTGTGTTGATAATTACTGATGAGTGTCAGTAGTAGAAAAATAAAAGTTAATTGATATGTGGAAATTTTATCAATGGCGTGAAGCGGTCCATATAATTTTCTAGAACAAAGCTGATTATCGCTATTACAGTCAGGTACAGTGTAAACAAGATTATTGTGATCTTCAATGAAAAGGGCAATTAATATGAAGTCAATACTGCTCTTCGAACCCAAACCAACTGTCATATTAAATAAAGATAGTAAGCTGGCACTGCCAGGTAGGATACGCCCACATTTTCGAGAGATGGATAGAAAACAAGCAATACCGAAAGTGATTTTTCCTACAATCAAAGGCCATAATTCATTAGGTTACAATTTGATATGCGCAAATATCGAAAAGATCAAGATCTTTAGGTTATAAACATGCATTTCAAGTTTCATCAAACTCGAATTAAAATTGTGACCTCTACAGGGTATATACCATTTTTTAACAGTCTTCGCGTACAAGTGGCCGTCATTTAATATGGCAATTTGGTCCGATTTTCCCGAAATTTGAACTCAACCTTTCTTGCGGTGTAACGGTAATATAATCAAACGATTTTTTAAATCATATAATAATTGTGACCACCAGAGGGACCACAAACTAAACAAAGGCGATTTCTCGGACAATCAGGGGCCATAACTCAGGAAGTTACGATCTGATATGTGCAAATATCGAAAGGAACCAAGATCTTTAGGTTATAACCATGCATTTCAAGTTTCATCAAAATCAAATTAAAATTGTGACCTCTATAAGGTCCACAACTTTGAAATACCATTTTTTAACAGTATTCACGTACAAACGACGGCCATTTTGTATGGCAATTTTGGTCTGATTTTCCCGAAATTTGGACTCAACCTTCCTTAGGGTGAAACGGTGATATAATCAAATGATTTTTTAAATCGGATAATAATTGTAACCTACAGAGGGACCACAAGCTAAACAAAGGCGATTTTGCGTATAATCAGGGGCCATAATTGAGGAAGTTACGATCCGATATGCGCAAATATTGAAAGGAGCCAAGTTCTTTGGGTTATAACCATGCATTTCAAGTTTCATCAAAATTGAATTAAAATTGTGACATCTACAGGGTCCACAACCTTGATATACCATTTTTTAACAGTATTCGTGTACAAACGGCGGCCATTTTGTATGGCAATTTTGGTCTGATTTTTCCGAAATTCGGACTCAACCTTCCTTAGGGTGTAACTGTGATATAATCAAAAGGTTTTTCACATCAGATAATAATTGTCACATCAAGAGGTACTACAAGCTAAAATAGGTGATTTTTCGGACAATCAGGGGCCAGGGAATTCAGGGAATTACGTTCTGATAGGCGCAAATATTGGAGGAAACCAAGATCTTTGGGTTATAAACATGCATGTCAAGTTTCCTCAAAATCGGTTCAAAATTGTGACCTCTAAAGGGTCCACAAGCTAAAAACGTTAAGTTTTGATCCAATACATGCCAATATCAAAAGCAGCCGAGATCTTTTGGGGATAAACCTATATTTCAAGTTTTGTCAAAATCGGGTAAGAATTGTGACCTGTAGAGGATCCACAAACAGGGGCGACGACATAAAAACACTAAACAGCATAGAAATTAG
This sequence comes from Patella pellucida, assembly GCA_917208275.1. Classification (NCBI taxonomy): domain Eukaryota; kingdom Metazoa; phylum Mollusca; class Gastropoda; family Patellidae; genus Patella; species Patella pellucida. The sequence goes on from OU795036.1 coordinate 35,808,856, forward strand.
GTAAATCCTCAACAACGTACGAGTTGGGAGTACAATGCATCATATCATTTTTATTATAGAAGTATTACGGCCTTGAGGGAATTGTAGAAATTAAATCTAGAGATTAGCTAACTTGCTGACTGGAAAATTAAGAACATTTATTTACATATTGTGTATATGTGGTAATAGACTGTAGGCTCATTGTGGGGGGTGGGGGGTCCATCAAATGGGCACAAAACCAGACCCGACTTTTCTAGAGTTAAATTTTGCGCAGAATACAATGCCAAAAATCAGTCAACTGTTGGGGCGTTTTCGAGATATTCAGGGTCAAAGGTCAAATGAGGTCATTTGCACTGAACGTGAATGTGCAGCCATTCTTGTATCATGAAAATTTAAATTTATAACACTATAAACCTCAGAATTCCTCGTTCGGCATTTCTGTCTAAACGAGGTAAAAAAAATGTGTCGTTGTCTGCAGTTCAAAAACAAGGTTTTTTAAATTGCCCTTTTTTGGAACGAGGTATTTTGCTCAGAACGAAGCTTGGTAAAAATGCCTTGTTTACTAAACATGTTTATTTTTCTCAAGATAGTTATAAGCGCTATTTGCTATCAGCAAATTTGCAAAAATTTAAATTTATGTTATTTAATACGAAAATAAAAAAGTCCAAACTATAATATTATAATCAGAGAAATAGGAAAGACAAGAATACACGCCATATATATGTGTAAAACTATTAAAGACACACAGCTACCTTGCCTTGATTAATTTATTGCCCAATCAGGTTTAGGTGTTAAGTAACAACTGTGGTGTTGTGAAAGCTAAATTGGGGTTGTAAATTAATCATGGTAGCTGTGTGTTTTACACCTCCACCTAACTGATATCGCAGACAACAATTTAGTGTTTAGCTGATCTAAATACAACAAATAATCCATTCTTATTAATCAAAAAAAGTATTAAATTTCATCACATATTTCCAATACGCCAGTTTAGTTTTTTATATTTATTGTAAAAAAATAACTTGACCATAGCATTGACTGTTTCTGTTGAAACCCCATAACATTGCACAAAATATTATTGGAGCAAAGTCATATAAATGCACAGCGATAAATTTGTCGGCTTTATACCAATTGTCAATTAAATGGGAAATAAACCCCACCCCATACATTAAAATTAATTAAAACATTTAATTATGAAGACAGGTGGGTATAAATAATACGAAAATAATTTATGGTATGGTGTGTATTCTAATCTTGTCTATTTCTCTGATTATAATATCATAGTTTGAACTGGTTTTATTTTCGTATTAAATAACATTAATTTTAATTTTTACAAATTCGCTGACAGCAAATACCATTAATAACTATCTTGAAAAAAAACCACGTTTAGTAAACGAGACATTTTACCCAGCCTCGTTCTGAACAAAATACCTCGTTCCAAAAACAGAGCAATTTAAAAAAACTCGTTTTGGAACTGCAGACAAACGAGGCATTATTTTACCTCGTTTGGACAAAAATGCTGAACGAGGCATTCTGAGGTTTATAGTGTTACTCATATATTTTTTCAGCCCCCCAAAAAAGGAGAAATATCTAAGTACATACAATATACATATTGTATCACTATTTACAAAATTCTCCACTGCTTTGCAGAAGCCCATTTTTAGAAAGCTTTTCAACATCTGGGGTAACCATGTTTAGTAACATTAAATTACACAGCGTATTTCTATTTAATGAATATGGGCAATTCCACGGTAACGGAATTACATTTAGAGCTATTTGGTACTGTAAAACCACCATCAGAATTTTACCCTTGGCTACTTTGTTGTCAAATCTGTAATAGAGTGAGAGCTAACAGGCATATTTTCTCTAAAAAATAGCCACCGACTTGCTGCATGAACGTATAATGTGTCTGTGTAGGTGAACCCCATGGTAACGGAATTACAAGTCAAAAACCCCTCATTTGGTTGGTTGTGGTTATTTAAGAAACTCTGTGATTTATACAGACATATCTACATTTCTGTAAAATAGGATATAAAGTAATGTTCTGCGGAATATTTTAGCTCATCCATTTTGCAACCGGCTCGATAATTTTGAGACAAGTGATTATTTTCTGTGGTAACGGAATTACATGTCACGGTAACGGAATTACATTTCTAAATAAAAGCATTATATCATAGGTTTATCAACATTCTACATTTAAAAAAGAGAAAATTTTATATAATTGACCAATTTTGAGAATATTTCAACAATGGTTATAATTATATTTTGGTATGAATTCAGTAGGCCTAAATCTAAACGTATCATACGTATGGCCGTAATTCCGTTACCTTGGACTAGTTATTAAAGCATGAAAATGGTAGTACTGTGTCAGTCTAATCAAATTATTAACAAAAATAAGTTTCAAAACTAATTAACCAAATAGATGTAATTATTTTAATAACATTTTTAGTGTTTCTGGAAAAAATTAGGTACTGTCAGATTATGACAGAATGAACAGAATTAAGTCTCAGCAATGTTGCAACACTGTTGCAAACATGCAAACTTGATATGAATAAAGATATTAATATGATGTATCAATGTAATACGCATTGAAACCACACATTGCTTAGAAATGTGTTAGCACAAGGATAACTTTAAATTTGGTGCAGTTATTAGTCACTTTTTGCGTTTTTGGTTCAGAAAAATGCTTTGTATTTTGCTTTACTGAAAATAGTTGGCATAAGTAGGTCTATTGATGCATAATTAATAAATAAAGTGTTTTTTAAAAGTTTATCCTCTAAATAACTCATAATTTTGTTATTAGAACAATAGATATAATGCTATTCTTATATTCGTAATTCCGTTACCGCCCAAATTTGTAATTCCGTTACCGCTTTTCCAAGAAAACCACCTCATGTAGGTGTCTGATCCTTACCTTTCTTATATCTGTTCAATTAGTAATTAGAAAATTTGGTAACACTTACTTATAAAATTTGGTAATCAAGAAATGATTGAAACTTTTAGATAGGAATGGTAACGGAATTACAGTGTAAGTTGTGGGTATATTTTAAACTGTTGTATAAAGAATTGATCTAAAGAATATGATATAAATGGATGTTTATGATGAAAAAGATGTACTTCTTTGTTAAAACCCTAAATATTAAATATTTTCCATGTAATCAAAAAATGATGCCAACATAAGTGCCTAAATTAAAAAAAATTAAAGTAAAAAGTAAGAAAATAAGTTTTGACTTTGACTTAATTTTTTTTTGACTAAAGCATTTGCATATAATTAACTCTACCAGATTCATTGACTGGCATCATTTCTGAACTTAAATAACACAAAATTGGTTCATATACATCAATTTTCTTTTTTGTTATTTTTTATTTTCTGCCATGGAATTGCCCATATTTGTTTTTTTAAAATATTTTGTAGACTAAACCCTTTTTCACAGTCTGCAGTTGCCACAGGAATTGTGAGCAAGAACTTACTGATATTACAAGGATTTGAAAATTTTCATTCATTCTTAAAAGATCTACCCTTTTCAAATGCACTTAATCATACATTATGCAAGAGCTAAATATTCCTTTAGTTATGATGATCGAAGCTAGGCCTAAATTCAAAAGCTAATATCTCGGTTCAGAGTGGAGCAATTTTTAGCATATTCTTTTTTATTCTATTTACTTTATTTATTTTTTTAACTATTAAGTATCATTGTCAGTTCTTTATAATACCCCTTTAAGATTTTATGTTTTTCGAAATCATTCTCTGTCGCAAAGGGAAATAATTGATTCGATTAAATAAAGTGATTTCCCACAACTCTTCAGCATTAGAGACGTTAATGTTTATTTCAGTTTGAAAATAAAAATCGCGAATTTAGAATGGAGGATAGAGAAATACCCGTGTGACATTTATAACTCAGTTATTTTTCAATATATTTTCACCAAATCTAGCCAAAATATACATAATGTTGAGTTGATCTCTTCATATTCGATACAACAAAATATCCCATCTGTTTATTATTACTTGGAAATTAGATTAGAATACATAAATTCTGAAAATCCAAGATGGCCTCCAGGTCACATGTTCAAAGCAGATAATATTTTTTGCAAATGTGGTCCAATTATCACCACTGCCGCCGTGACCACCCGAATGTTTTTCATAAAATATAATACTAAAATTCCCTTTGATTATTAATATATATCATTTATTACCTGCGGTGTGCAATATGCATATTTTTCTCGCCCACATTGTGATTTTTGATGAAATTTGACTTTACAGGTCTTTTTAGGAAAATCTTTATAACTCGTTTATTTTTCAATATATTTTCACCAAATTTGGCTGACATATAGACAATATTTGCCTCTTCATATTCTATACAACAAAATATCCCATATTTCATAATTCATTTAAATCTTTTGTGACATTTAGATTAGAGTACCTAAATTCTGATAATCCAAGATGGCCGCCAGGTCACATGACCAAAGCACGTAATATTTTTTTGCAAATGTGGTCCCATTATCTCCACCAGAATATTTTTCATAAAATATAATACTAAAATTCCCTTCGATTATTATGTATGTAACAGGACAGGGTGGGTTCGATTTGCACTTGAGCGGTGGGAGTGACCGCTCTTATGCAAACCGGAAGTCCAGGTTCGTATACAGGATGTCAGGTTTCTCACATGAATTAAAGTAGAAGAGAATACATTTATAGAGTTTCAAATAGTTTATTTCAGTAATTACAAAGTGAAGTTCCCGTAGTGCGCGTTCGATTCTGTCAACATTCTCCACACCAATGGTTTACCAGCTGAAATAAAGGAGCCTGTGCCAAGCCCACTTGCGATGTTCCCACTTAACAAGAAATCAAACGTCTACGAGGAAGCCAAACTTTATAACTACCAACATGTACGACTAACTGAATCAACTTATATTAACAATGGATGCCTAACCTAGTCTGAACTGATAATATTCATCCTAGAAGACGTCTTAAGTTTTACATAACACCAACGGAAGTCTCGATCAATTTGTCACTCGCAACTTCACCTAAACTATAACTGCTTGACTTATGTCTGCCTCGGACCGAACTAATACTATTCGCACAAAGAGGAGCAAACAACTCCTACATCTCCCACACGGAAGCCATAAGATAACTAGGAACTCATAAATAAACTATAAAATAAAAAAAAATGTCTTGATACCTGCCTCAGCCCGAACTTACAGCATTCGTTCAGAGGAAAGCAGCAAATCTTATATCACCCCAGCGGAACCCATAAATAACTACCGTTACTAGAAACTCATAACCTAACTCTTAATGATTTCCTGTACTCATTCCAAGCGGAGTGATTAGTCACTCCAGTAGAATCCGTACAGGACAAAAAGACAAGACCCGTTCCAGAGAACCTACTCGTTCCAAGCGGTGTGATTGATCACTCCAGTAGAACTTGCGAGTCACCAGAAACGAAGCCCCGTCTTGGAATGCTCACCTCAAGCGGTGTGAGTAATCACACCAGTAAGATTCGCACTCCCTGACCGCTCGCTAAAGACTTATTTCAACCGGCCTTTTATACCCTATGTATACGCTCTGCAGGGCAGCATGCACGTGCATGAACCCTGACCCCACTTGTAAATCCCAACTGATAACCCGCGTCTCATTGGCTGGTCGTCACCGCCGCTATCCAATCAGACGCGTCGATTTATCAAGCCCAAGTCTTGAATGCAAATGGCGGGTTTTCTCTAGAATTCCGAGTTTGATGCAACGGAGTAAATAATATATGTCATTTCTATTCAATTGGCGAGAATAATTTAAGTCATAGCTATTTCAAATGATCTATAAAAACGAAACCCCCACATGTATATCATTTATTACCTGCAGTGTGCAATATGCATATTTTTCTCGCCCACATTGTGATTTTTAATGAAATATGATTTTACGCTTCTTTTGGGGAAAACATTTATTACTCAGTTATTTTTCAATATATTTTCACCTAATTTGGCTAAAATATAGACAATATTGGCCTCTTCATATTCTATACAACCAAATATCACATCTGTCACATGTTAAATATTTAGTGAAAATTGGATAAGAGTACCTAAATTCTGAAAATTCAAGATGGCCACCAGGTCACATGACCTGACCACGAAATATTTTTTTTTGTAATTATGTCTCATTTTTTCTGTAAGAATGTTTTTTCATGGAATTTGATCAAAAAATTCCCGTTGATTAAAAATATTCATCTTGTTTTACATGTGGAATGCAATAGGCATGTTTTGCATATTTAATCTCTGGCATTATACCGAACAACAAGCTAATTAGCAGTGAAAGGCTTAAACTGTTAGACCAAACTGAATCAAGTCTATGAATCCAGACTTTCTGCTGTGTTCTATTTTATTTGATCTTTATCGTGGTACACACGAAATCATGACCAGGTAAGTGGGAAGCTACATGGGGGAAATTGCCAGGTTTTTTAAGTGTGTAAAAATTATGACCTGTAGGGTGTCTACAAACAAATTGTGACCTGTAGGGTGTCCCCTAACAAATTGTGAACGAAGGGACAGACAGACCTTTAGACAGACGTCCAGACATAGAGGGGCGATAACATAATACGTCCACCTGAAAATGTCGGCATATAACAAGGGCCATAACTCCAGAAGTAATTAACAGAAATTAAATAGGATTCTTTACACAATATATCAATTTTAAAACAATCAGTCATCAGATGATAAATGTAGTGTGTAGTAGAGTGTGGTGGACGACTGACCAATGGACCGTCAAACAGACAGACGGGGGGCGATGGCAATACGACCACACTTTCATGTGGGCACATAAAAACACAAGGGACTTTCTCAACCAACACCAGGATTGCACCTGGGATCTTGAAGAACAGTAGGCGGAAATGACGATTTCCGGACAAAATTTACCTCATAGCACATGATGTATGCGCCCGTCTTTATTAGTCCAGTTGGTGCAAAAAGCAGGGAATTAAACCCAATTTCATTTGTTTTCACCAGATCCGGCCAACTAAATCATCTGTTTATTTGAATCTAAGCCAACAAGAATGTGCTACAGCAATGGAATTTTCAACTTTGTTGCTGTCCTACGGAACAAACCGCTAAGGGGGGGGGGGGGGGGTATTCCTTAACTTCCTGCTTTAGATAAGTAAATATGCCCCTGTCTAGTCAAAATCCTGAAAATTCAATCAAGATAGTTTTATTCAATTTGAACAATATTAACATGGTTCAATTCAAATTGTCAAAATCCAACACACTGTGTGAACACCGGTAACTGTAAAATGCATCCAGATGGGAAGAAAAAGCAAGGTCCTGTGAACACATTGGCATGTATATAGGCCTAATCAAGAGAACCCTTGACAGTTGGAATTTGATAATAAGAATAAGCTACAGCGTCGCTGTCTTTTTTTTTAAATTCTTAAAATCATACTGCATGGCATATATCCTGTCTTTTTCAGTCCGGTGCAGAAGAAAAGTATCCTGTTAAATTTCATTTATAAAAAATAACTGCCAGGACTACCTATACATGTACGCGTACATATTTTAAGAACCAGAACCTCAGAAGAAAATTTGTCCAGAATTTTAAAAGTTTATTTTTGAATTGATTAAAGAGAGTACAGGCAATTTAAAGGGACACATAATTTTTCAAAGATTTTCAGAGATAATGAAAGTGAAACTATAGCCTAAACATTAATGATAACAGAGTGGCTTTTTTTACAGCAAGTCTGAAAAAGTTTAGAACGAATTCCAAAATAGTTGCTAGTCTCCGCAAAACAAGGATTGAAAAAGGAGCAGTATTTTCAACGATTTCAGAACTGATGGCAGCAATTAAGAGATGGGAAGAGTTAGAACTAATTTTACGACTAAGGCCTATATATATAGTCTATTCAGTTTTTAACTTTGACGATGGAGGGCTTTGAAAGCATCGTCTTAAGCCTTAAGGACTATTTTTACGACTCGTTGTCTGCCTATAATGAGAAAGTAAAGAATTAAAACGAATGTCGTTAAAATAATAATTATCAAAATTGCTAATCACCAGCTAGAAATGAATCCAGTACTGATGTCTTCCGCCCACTCCAGTTTAACGATACAAGATAGATAGGAACTAATCACCCGCCAGAGCTCAATATAAGATTATTTTCTTTTTATTACAAATGGCAAATGGTCATCAGAATCCAATTCATTATATAGTATAGTTTTCCCACGGACCTTACAATACATTGTATTAATAATAGGGTCCATGGTTTTCCCGAAACTTGCAAAACCTCTACAGGTTACACACTACATTTCATTTCTTCATTCATGCTACCAAAAAATAACCATCAACAATTTGAACAAACCAGGTAAATAAGAACAGTCCTGGCATCTGCCTATATTCTTATTAATATATATATTGCGAACATTACTTACGGTAAAATATTACATTGGTTCAGACATTTTTAGTTAAGTAAGCAGTAGACCTAATATGTTGTCAAATTCTATGAATTCTACATCACTTTTGGTTCTAAGTTGTCATTCTACTTTCGTTATTGTTTTCTGGGGAAAACCAGACCACGTGATTACATAGTCTCGTTCATTTTTGCGTTAACCCAACGAACACAAGAATAATAATTCTACTTATGTTCTAGACTACTTTTTTTTTCTTAGTCTGGTTGTTATAAAAATAATATATACACTATAGGCCTAGAAGGCAGAATACAAATATTCACATATAATTTGATAGGCCTATAAGAATTGTGGGTTAGGGTAATTGTTCTAGACTTTACCCTATTTAAGCCTAACCCACAATCATTTTATTAAAATAATTTGTACGATTTTGAATATCCAGTGTGGCACAATCGTACTTTCAGTTTAGCCTATAAAATATTTTATGTGCTATTTATAGCTTATTTATTGAGTCAAGATATGCGCGTGTTCATTTTTATCATTCATGATTCATAGGATAGGACTATGGTTAACCTTTTATTTGTTATGACAACCAGTTTCGATCCTGCGCGGTAAGTCACCGAACAGGAAATGGGTTTAGACTTTATTTGAGATCAGGTAAAATATTTCAATAAAAACCCATTTATCATTTTGTTTATATTTTATTATATTATATGGTAAATAGAACTGACTATTAATTCCTTATCGTACACAATTTGAAACAAGGCGTCCTAACCAAAAGCCCAAAACAAAACAACCCAAACAAAGCAATATATTATATTTCATAGCTTAAGCTATGCTATACTGCTATAGCACCATTCACCCGTTTGACGACAACAACCTATGTCCTATACGGTATAGTATACCCCAATGATTGGCGACAAACACAGGCCACAGGGCCGGATTACCCATGCTGGGGCACCATGGGGCACATGCCCCACGACCCCCCACATTAGGAGGCCCCCCCACAAAAATCTCAGTTGCGTCTAGCCCCCTCCTCTAGAAATGCCATCAAAATTATAGCACTCGCATGAATTGGTCCACTGAAATAATGCCAGAATGCGCTAATTTTGTGACAGAATTCCTTTTTTTTTTCTGGGGGATGTTGGCTAAATGGAGCTACACAAGTGCTTGACATACTAGAAATTTATCATGTTTCCGGCCACCAATTTCTGAAAATTTCCAGTGTTTCCTGCAGCGTTTTGATTCAAAATGTTCTGAGGGAGGACCCCGTGACATTGGTGCTGCCCCCATAGGAGAAGGGACCCTCCTATCAACTCTTTCTGGGTTGGCGCCTGACCCACCACATGACATTAAAGGGTTCGTTTTGGTCGACCTTATTCACATTTGACAGGGCCTTGCAGACCCCCCACCTCCGGTGCACACACACGCACCGCATTATATTGGCAACCCAACACTCTGTGGTGCATGCCCAATTTTAGAATCCTACATACGGCCCTGTCCCAGATCCCCCTCTTGCGGGGCTTCGCGCCTTCGATGGTCATGGTCGGTGATCAGGGGCCCCCCACATGTTCCAGGCCCCAGGGCCCCCACCATGGTTAATCCGGCGTTGGACAAACATTCAAATACCAAAGCATATTGTAGGACCGGTAAGTGATATGGGTTAAAATGTGGGTAGCACAAATTACCTAAACAACCAAAATCTGCACAAATCCACCATTATTTACACTTTTAAGATAATAATTTATATCTATATTCGATAATATACTGTTTCTATAGCCTACACCCTAGAGCCTCATATAAGGATTTGGTTGTACACAGCAATGTTGAGAGGTGTGAGCATGAGCGGGGGATCTCAGGGGCCCTCCCCAGTCCCCAAGAAAATTTTGAAAATTGATTAAAAACAACCCAAGACATCCACCACCCGAAGTCCTAAAAAATGCATCTGCAGCTGAATGTCTTTCTGCTCTTCAAGAGAAATTTGTTCTAACACCTGTCGATAAGGCCAGCAATAACATTGCCTTTATCTGTAAAAAGTACTATATTAAAAATATCCTTACCGAAGTTGGACTTTGGCCTAACACCAATAATAACACTTATAAATGTATTACGGAATTATCTAAACTAGATATTTTACAAAATCAATATTCGTTTAACAAAAGTAATGATATAAAAGACAATGTAAAAGTAGATGCCCTTCCATATATTTATTCTATACCGAAATTTCATAAAAATCCAGTAAAATTCAGATACACAATTTCCTCCAGCATCTGCCAGACAAAACCTCTAGCAGTGACTATAACGAAAGGACTTAAATTATGCCAGGCCCAACATGCCATTTGGTGCAAAACACTTCGCAATTATACTGGAATTAATAGCTTTTTCATAATTGATAAAAATAAACCAATAGTAGACACTTTAGATAAAATCAATCAAAAAGGCAATGCAAAATCAATAGAAACTTTTGACTTTTCTACCTTATATACTATGCTACAACATGCAGACCTTAAAAAGAATTTGGATTGGTTCGTGGATAAGGCCTTTAATGGTGCTTTCGGAAAAGGCAGAAATCTGATGGCCATCTACTCACAAGATGCAAGATGGATCATAAAACGGTGCAATGCCAATACTGTAGTTTTCGATAAAGAAAAATTTCAAAATATTATACATTTTCTCATTGACAATGCCATATTTGAGGTTGGGGATCAGATAATACAACAAACTATTGGTTTACCAATGGGAACTGACCCGCCCCATTTATGGCAAATGCACATTTATATAAATACGAATTCGACTTTCAAGACCATAAAAGAAAAACAGATTACAAGGTAGCAAAAAGTCTAAATTATACTTTCCGTTACATTGATGACATAACACCAATCAATGATAATGGTAATTTCAATAAATACAAAGATGAAATATATCCTCCTGAACTTATATTAAATAAAGAAAATTCGGGCACTATAAATGCATCTGTCCTTGACTTGGACATCAATATAATTAATAACAAATTTAATGTCGGTATATTCGATAAAACGGACAAATTTGGTTTTGAAGTAGTAAAATACCTGTCAGCTCACAGTAACATACCAGATACGACACTATACAATGTTTTCTATTCACAGGCATTACGATTTTTAAAAATATGCAACAATAAAGAACTATTTTTTTCCCGAATAAAAACTCTTAATTTTAAGTGCACGGCCAAAGGTGGTACACAATTACGCATTTTGAAAGAAATTTCAAAACTTCCATTTCTTCAACATAATAAGTTTGACATTTCTTATAACGATATTACTGACTTCATATTAGATAATGATTCTATATAAATTGCTTCTAGATGTCTAGTCCTATCTGGATTATTGCCCTTATTTTTATGCCTTTAGGATTACACTAATAACTTACGATTTCTTTAGCATTCCTGTTTTGCATTTCTTACGTGGGACATTATATAATAATTATACTATGGTTTGTACAATTGCATGGTCTTAAAAGCTAATAGCTTTTATCTTCAACGTTATTTTATCTAGATTATCGCCCTTTTTATCGGGAAATTGCACCTTCTAATCTAAACCACGACGTCATAACAACTATTCACTCAGTCAGCAGACGGCTCGGCTGTCTCCCTAGATAGTCTATATTCCTTTGCTTCTTGTAATCAGTTTTGTTTTTGTTTCTGTGACGGTTGTAATGTGTGTCCTAAATGCATTTAATATACTTCAATCCTTTTATTGATTTGATTTAGTTTGAACTAGGCCTACTTCTGATACATTTAACTATGTGGTTACTTGTGTAGCGGAATTTATACAACAATATACTTACATTCGTAATTCTTACAACATATAATAGATAATGACTCATGCTGACACTATATAATTATTTCTTTGGGTTGCATTCCCAGTTGTTTTCAAATTGAGTGAAGTCTGTGTCACCACAGGCCCGGGACTGTACAGGGCAGTGGACGCTTACGGCTAGCCCCCGGATCCATTCGCTTTTTTTGAATTGTTTGTTTGTTGTTGTTTTTTGAGTATGGTGTCTTGTCGCTATGTTTGTCTTTTGTATAAATCATATGTGGTGCAGTCCCCCTGCACTTACTATTAGACTCGATTTCTGAGTTTCGGAGATTTGATACACTATTTGTTTTGGCATCTTGTTAAACCATGGATTGATCTTGATACCCTGTAAAATCGAGATCAAAACACTGCTGTGGCTGACCCGCAGGCAGAAATATACCCATAAAACAATCAGAAAGACAGTTTTGTAACCCTGCGCACCATGATATAGTATTATGTACGCTTTCAACCATCAAACAGACAAACTTTCAACAAACACATTATCACTGGATACCAGACATGAAACTGACAGGACTCTCGTTCCAAAGTGAGACCACTGGATCCTCGCTGCACCGGTTGCTGACATGACAGAGTATCAATCTCAGGCATGCTTGGCACATGGGAAAAACCGTGTCTGCGATTTTCAAAACGTATGTATGTTGCCGCCCAGTCTTCAACTTTTGGGCTCAGTAGGCGGCACAGTTAGGCCAGTCCGCCTAGTCATCATGTTAAACGAGGCTCTGATACGCCCACATTTTCAAAATTTAAATCTGATTTTGATGAAACTTGAAATGTATGTTCATAACCCAAAGATCTCAGTTTGTTTGATACTCGGGCATCTCAGACCGTAACTTCCTGGATTACCATTGTGCAAAAAATCTTGTTGTTAGCTAGATGTCACATTTTTTATCTGATTTTTAAAAAAACGCTTGAGGATATCACTGTTAAACCATAATGATGGTTGCGTTCGAATTTTGTGAAAATTGGATTGCTAGACAAAATGGCCATTCCTTGAACTCATATAGCGGAATTGTATGGCATACCAAGGTTGTGGACCCTCTAGAGGTCACAAGTTTGATGGAAATTTATGTTTGATGAAAATTTATGTTTATATCACAAAGATCTTGGTTCATTTCGATAATCATGCATATTGAACCGTAGCTTCGTGGATTATGGCCCCTGATTGTTCGAAACATTACGTTTTTAGCTTGTGGACCCTCTAGAAGTCCCAATTAGGATTCAGTTTTAAAAACAGTTTAGATATATCACTGTTACACCCAGGGCCGTATCTAGCGAGGATGCAGGGGGTACATAGCACCCCCAGAAAAATAAGGCCCCAAGAAATGTCGGCCCACCCCCCAAAAAAGTACAACCTTTCAATGATACTCTCTTAAAAGGCACTGATCTGTTGGTCGTTTTTATGGGTACCTACACGCCAATGGGTACCTGATTTGTTTGCCCTGATCCAAACTTTCTTACAGATGTATATCATTTATGTGGAGGCTATGTGGCACCACCACAGGCTCGGATCCAGGGGAAGGGTTCCAGGTGCACATGCCCGTCCCAAAAAATTGACCCTGAAATATGGTACCTCTGAAAAAAAAAAGACCATATAAGATACAAAATCGATTCTAAGATATCACCAGAGTGCCCAAAAACCTGTTTTCAGCAGCCCCTCATATCACTATTTTCTGTATCTGCACCAACACATGACATTAGAGAGTTGTTTTGGTCGCCCTATCCACAAATTGCTATTTGTATTGAGTAAGGCATAGGCCGGTAACATATTTTTATTACTTTGTAGTAAAAATTGTAATCAGGTAATAATTCATTGTGCGATGGTGAGGATTTGGAATGGAGTCTTGTGGGTTAGCCAGACTAATTGCATATTGGAATTGGGTAGATGTGAATTGAATTGAGTGTAGGTCTGCTCAGTTCTAGTCTGTCAATTGGTCTCTGTTCCTCACTTGCTCTCTTGTGAATCTGGAATTTTGCACCTAGAATTCTATTGATCTTCAGCGATATCCAATAATTACTGCTAGAGTTATGGCCCTTAATCTTGTGAACTCTCTAGAGGCTAAGGTTACCATCCGATTGACTTTAAATTGAAACAGTGTTTAGGGTCATCAGACAAAGAAACTTATTGATTTTCAGCAATATGCGATATTTGCCACCAGAGTTATAGCCCTTGATGTCTCTGAAAAATCTTGAGACTAAGAAGCCTATTGATTTTCAGCGATATCCTATAATTACCGCCAGATTTATGGCCCTTAATTTTGAAAAATCTTGTGAGCGCTCCAGAGGCTAAAGTTAATATCCGATTGACATTACATTTATACACTGTGTTTAAGATCATAAGATTTTTATTTCGAGCAATTTCCGATATGTCTTCCAGAGTTATGTCCCTTGATCACATCAAAAAGTCATGTGGGCACTCTAAAGTTAATATCTGATTGACTTCAAATTTATACACAGTGTTTAAGGTCATGAGACGAAGAACTGCTAGAGTTTTGGCCCTTGATCACTTAAAAAATGAATTTTGATAACTAGAACAGCTAAATCCATGATATTAAATGTTTCGTATACTAAACATTAGCATGAATAGAACTTTATAAAAGCCAAACAAATTCTAAATGTATATTTTAAATGTTTCATTACCAAAAAAAGTAAAAATATGCGACATCTCTTGTTGACTGTCTGGACGATTTAGCTACTGTGGGTGTATGTTTCGTTGCCTTGCAACCTATCTTTTTTTACAGTCGTAACATTTTTGTGTCAACATGGCTATGCCCCTCAAAATGCGATTTCAAAGAAAATTCACAAGTTGTAACCAAATCCATTATTTGAACTCGTATAATAATGATTTGTTCTTTATGCCAAATTGTCATTTTTATACACTCACATTTTCATGTGGACGTATATTGCTGTCGCCCCCGTCCCTTCATCCATCCGTCCACAATATTGTTTGTAAACAATTTTTATCCGATTTCAATTAAACTTGATATATAGGTTTATCACCAAAACATCACTGTTCCTTTCGATGTTGGCATGTATCGGACTGTAACTCATGGAATATGGCTCCTGATTGTTCGAAAAGTCAAGTTTTTAGCTTGTGAATGTAGAGGTCACAATTTTGAACCGATATTGATGTAACTTAAAATGCATGTTTATAACCCAAATATCTTGGTTACTTTCGATATTTGCACATTTCAAAAATGTCCTTCACGCGATTTCGTGTAATACCATATTTACTTCCTTTGGTTACAACTTTCAAACTTGCTTGGAAATTGCATTTTGAGGGGGAATTTTGACACCAAAATGTTACGATTTTAAATTTTAAAATGTCAATTTAATATAAAGAACGGTATATTAGCAAATATTGCTATAAATTATTGTCATGTGAGTTAAAATAGTGGATTTGGTTACAACTTGCGAACTTGTTTGAAAATCGCATTTTGAGGGCAATTTTTACACACAAATGTTATGATCGTAAATTGAAAACGACAATTTTGCATAGAAAAAAGTATATTATCAAATATCGATATAAATTATTGTCTTATAAGTAATTGAAATAATGATGGATTTGAGTAGATTTTGGTGGATTTAGGTAAATTGCGCTACCAATATCACATTAATATGGTATGGTATTTTGAGTTGTTGATGCGCTTTTAGATTCTATTGTTGTAAAAGTCATGTGGACGTATTATGTCATCGCCCCTGTCCGTCCGTCCGTCTGTCCACAATTGTTTGTGGACCCTCTACAGGTCACAATTCTTGTCCGATTTTGATGAAACTTGAAATATAGCTTTATCACCACAAGATCTCGGCTGCTTTAGATATTGGCATGTATCGGATCAAAACTTCATGGATTATGGCCCCTGATTGTACGAAAAATCACGTTTTTAGCTTGTGGACACTATAGAGGTCACAATTTTGAGCCGATTTTGATGAAACCTGACGTGCATGTTTATAACCCAAAGATCTTGGTTCCTTTCGATATTTGCGCCTATCGGAATGTTATTTCCTGAATTATGGCCCCTGATTGTCCGAAAAATCACCTATTTTAGCTTGTTGTCCCTCTGGAGGTGACAATTATTATCCGATTTGAAAAACCGTTCGTTTTTATCACTGTTACACCCTAAGGAAGGTTGAGTTCGAATTTCGGGAAAATCGGACCAAAATTGCCATACAAAATGGCCGCCGTTTGTATTCGAATACTGTTAAAAAATGGTATATCAAGGTTGTGGACCCTGTAGAGGTCACAATTTTAATTTGATTTTGATGAAACTTGAAATGCATGGTTATAACCCAAAGATCTTGGTTCCTTTTGATATTTGCGCATATCAGATCGTGACTTCCTGAATTATGGCCCCTCATTATACGCAAAATCGCCTTTGTTTAGCTTGTGGTCCCTCTAGAGGTCACAATTATTATCCGATTTGAAAAACCGTTCGTTTTTATCACTGTTACACCCTAAGGAAGGTTGAGTTCGAATTTCGGGAAAATCGGACCAAAATTGCCATACAAAATGGCCGCCGTTTGTATTCGAATACTGTTAAAAAATGGTATATCAAGGTTGTGGACCCTGTAGAGGTCACAATTTTAATTTGATTTTGATGAAACTTGAAATGCATGGTTATAACCCAAAGATCTTGGTTCCTTTTGATATTTGCGCATATGGGATCGTAACTTCCTGAATTATGGCCCCTGTTTATACGCAAAATCGCCTTTGTTTAGCTTGTGGTCCTTGTGGAGGTCACAATTATTATCTGAAAAATCGTTCGTATTTATCACCGTTTCACCCTAAGGAAAGTTGAGTTCGAATTTCAGGAAAATCGGACCAAAATTGCCATATAAAATGGCCGCCGTTTGTACGCGAATACTGTTAAAACATGGTATATCAAGGTTGTGGACCCTGTAGAGGTCACAATTTTAATTCGATTTTGATGAAACTTGAAATGCATGGTTATAACCCAAAGATCTTGGTTCCTTACGATATTTGCGCATATGGGATCGTAACTTCCTGAATTATGGCCCCTGTTTATACGCAAAATCGCCTTTGTTTAGCTTGTGGTCCTTGTGGAGGTCACAATTACAATTATTATCTGAAAAATCGTTCGTATTTATCACCGTTTCACCCTAAGGAAAGTTGAGTTCGAATTTCAGGAAAATCGGACCAAAATTGCCATATAAAATGGCCGCCGTTTGTACGCGAATACTGTTAAAAAGTGGTATATCAAGGTTGTTGACACTGTAAAGGTCACAATTTTAATTCGATTTCGATGAAACTTAAAATGCATGGTTATAACCCAAAGATCTTGGTTCCTTTCGATATTTGCGCATATCGGATCATAACTAAATTATGGCCCCTGATTGTCTGAAAAATCCCCTATAGTCCCTCTGGAGGTCACGATTAATTTCAAATTTAAAAAAACGTTTGACTCTATCACCATTACACCCTACGGAAGGTTGAGTTCGAATTTCTAGAATATCGACCATAATTGCCAGACAAAATGCCCGCCGTTTGTACGCGAACAGTGTAAAAATATGGCATATTAAAGTTGTGGGCCTGTTTGTACGCGAATACTGTTAAAAAGTGGTATATCAAGGTTATTGACCCTGTAAAGGTCACAATTTTAATTCGATTTTAATGAAACTTGAAATGCATGTTTATAACCTAAAAATCTTGATTCTTGTCGATATTTGCGCATATCAAATTGTAACTTAATGAATTATGGCCTTTGATTGTAAGAAAAATCACTTTCGGTATTGCTTGTCCTCTATCAATCTCTCGAAAAGGTGGGCGTATCCTGCCTGGCAGTGCCAGCTTACTATCTTTACATAATACCTTGACTGAGTTCGATCATGTTCATTTTCTACATAGGACTATAGCGTACGTAACTAATGTGACAAAAATTAACTGGCAGTAATCCCAGCCAGGATTTGGCTATTTTTTATACGCCCACATTTTCATGTGGACGTATTATGTCGTCGTCCCCGTCCGTACGTCAGTCCGTCCACAATTGTTTGTGGACTCTTTACAGGTCACAATTCTTGTCGGATTTTGTTGAAACTTGAAATATAGGTTTATCCCAAAAAGATCTCGTCTGCTTTCGATATTGGCATGTATCGGATCAAAACTTCATGGATTATGGCCCCTGATTGTACGAAAAATCACGTTTTTTGCTTGTAGACCCTATAGATGTCACAGTTTTGAACCGATTTTGATGAAACTTGACATTTATTTTTTTCAACCGAAAGATCTTGGTTCCTTTCGATATTTGCGCCTATCGGAACGTAATTGCCTGAATTATGGCCCCTGATTGCCCGAAAAATCACCTATTTTAGCTTGTGGTACCTCTGGAGGTCACAATTATTATCCGATTTTAAAAACTGTTCGATTACGTCACCGTTACACCCTAAGGAAGGTTGAGGTCAAATTTCTGAGAAATCGGACCAAAATTACCATAAAAAATGGCCGCCGTTTGTACGCAAATACTGTTAAAAAATGGTATATCAAGGTTGTGGACCTTGTAGAGATCCCAATTTTAATTCGATTTTGATGAAAAACTTGAAATGCCTGGTTATAACCCAAAGATCTTGGTTCCTTTCGATATTTGCGCATATCGGAACGTAATTTCCTGAATTATGGCCCCTGATTGCCCGAAAAATCACCTATTTTAGCTTGTGGTACCTCTGGAGGTCACAATTATTATCCGATTTTAAAAACCGTTCGATTACGTCACCGTTACACCCTAAGGAAGGTTGAGGTCAAATTTCTGAGAAATCGGACCAAAATTACCATAAAAAATGGCCGCCGTTTGTACGCAAATACTGTTAAAAAATGGTATATCAAGGTTGTGGACCTTGTAGAGATCCCAATTTTAATTCGATTTTGATGAAAAACTTGAAATGCCTGGTTATAACCCAAAGATCTTGGTTCCTTTCGATATTTGCGCATATCGGATCGTAACTTCCTGAATTATGGCCCCTGATTATACGCAAAATCGCCTTGGTTTAGCTTGTGGGCCCTCTGGAGGTTACAATTATTATCCGATTTAAAAAATCGTTTGATTAAATCACCATTACACCCTAAGGAAGGTTGAGTTCGAATTTCGAAAAAATTGGACCAAAATTGCCATACAAAATGGTCGCCATTCGTACGCGAATACTGTTAAAAAATGGTATATCAGGGTTGTGGACCCTGTAGAGGTCACAATTTTAATTAGATTTTGATGAAACTTGAAATGCATGGTTATAACCCAACGATCTTGGTTCCTTTCGATATTATGGCCCCTGAATTATGGCCCCTGATTATACGCAAAATCGCCTTTGTTTAGCTTGTGGTCCCTCTGGAGGGCTTAAAAAAATCGTTTGATTATATCACCGTTACGCCCTAAGGAAGGTTGAGTTTGAATTTCAGCAAAAATTGGACCAAAATTGCCATACAATATGGTCGCCATTCGTACGCGAATACTGTTAAAAAATGTAGAGGTCACAATTTTAAATCGCCTTCGTTTAGCTTGTGGTCCCTCTGGAGGTCACAATTATTATCTGTTTAAACAAATCGTTTGATTATATCACCGTTATGCCCTAAGAAAGGTTGAGTCTGAATTTCGGAAAAATTGGACCAAAATTGTGTAGAGGTCACAATTTTAATTCGATTTTGATGAAACTTGAAATGCATGGTTATAACCAAAAGATCTTGGTTCCTTTCGATATTTGCGCATATCGGATCGTAACTTCCTGAATTATGGCCCCTAATTATACGCAAAATCGTCTTTGTTTAGCTTTTGGTCCCTCTGGAGGTCACAATTATTATCCGATTTAAAAAATCGTTTGATTATATCACTGTTTCACCCTAAGAAATGTTGAGTTCGAATTTTGAAAAAATTGGGAACAAAATTGCCATATCAAATGGCTGCCGCGTGTACGCAAATACTGTTATAAAATGGTATATCAAGGTTGTGGACCCAGTATAGGTCACAATTTTGATTCAATTTTGATGAAACTTGAAATGCATGGTTATAACCCAAAGATCTTGGTTCCTTTCGTTATTTGCACATATCTGATCATAACTTATGGCCCCTGATTGCCTATGGTCCCTCTGGAGGTCACGATTATTATCCGATTTAAAAAAACGTTTGACTCTTATCACCGTTACACCATACGGAAGGTTGAGTTTGAATTTCAGGGAAATCAGACCATAATTGCCATACAAAAGGGCCGCCGTTTGTACGCTAATAGTGTTAAAATATGGTATATCAAGGTTGTGGACCCAGTATAGGTCACAATTTTAATTCGATTTTGATGAAACTTGAAATGCATGTTTATAACCTAAAGATCTTGATTCTTTTCGATATTTGCGCATATCAAATTGTAATTTAATGATTTATAGCCTTTGATTGTAGGAAAAATCACTTTCGGTTTTGCTTGTTCTCTATCCATCTCTCGAAAATGTGGGCATATCCTGCCTGGCAGTGCCAGCTTACTATCTTTTAAAATTGTGTTAAACTTTAAAATTTTTGTTTAAAACTGAAATAAATTAACTATTAGTCAATCTCCACACTTAAAACTTTAGCAGAATTGATTGTGTATGTGTGAAATAGACCCGACCGAAGCACAAAATAGGCCCATCCCCCATCCCCGCATGTGTCAAATGTCCGTTAAAACTTGCTAATTCTGTTAAATTCCCATTTTCTTCTGGGGATTTATTTAAGTTGTGTTATTGCACAGACAACCCTGACAGGACGCAGGTTTTCTGTTCGCCGTAGTCATTTTTCATCTGTTTGTTTATTTACAAGCTGAGTTCTGTGCGTTGACCTCGCGACCTGTGACGTTTAGAAAACGTCATGTGGATATCATGGCTATTCACTGTGTCAGTCACTTCTCTGCAGGTAGGGTGAGTCTGTCGTTCAGATTGAGGACTATAGGTGAGACATAGAAATGGTTCCACTGCATGAAGTCTTTGGTCTTGCTCCAGTTATAGTAGTGGATGGTTCTAAGGACTTCCTTTGTTGAGCAGGCAAAGTTACTGCCATATACTGGCTTTTAAAGAAAACTTCCTTAATTTCCATTTAAACATGAAAATAAATGTGAAACTTTAATGCACAAATCCATGATTTGATCAAATCCAACGGCTTCACAATATTAAAAATGTAGATAAACTGTCCAGTAACCTTTTGTGATCCACTCTTCACTATTTGTAATAGAATTCTTCATACAAACTGAGATTATCATATATTGAGAATTATGCATTTGAAGCTTTTTTATACGCCCACATTTTCATGTGGACGTATTATGTCGTCGCCCCTGTCCGTCCGTCCGTCCACAATTGTTTGTGGACTCTCTACAGGTCACAATTCTTATCCTATTTTGACGAAACTTGAAATATAGGTTTATCCCCAAAAGATCTTGGCTGCTTTCGATATTGGCATGTATCGGATCAAAACTTCATGGATTATGGCCCCTGATTGTACGAAAAATCAAGTTTTTAGCTTGTGGACCCTTTAGAGGTCACAATTTTGAACCGATTTTGATGAAACTTGACATGCATGTTTATAACCCAAAGATCTTAGTTCCTTTCGATATTTGCGCCTATCAGAACGTAATTTCCTGAATTATGGCCCCTGATTGTCAGAAAAATCACCTATTTTAGCTTGTAGTACCTCTGGAGGTCACAATTATTATCCGATTTGAAAAACCGTTCGATTATATCACCGTTACACCCTAAGGAAGGTTGAGTTCAAATTTCGGAAAAATCGGACCAAAATTACCATACAAAATGGCCGCCGTTCGTACACGAATACTGTTAAAAAATAGTATATCAAGGTTGTGGACCCTGTAGATATCACAATTTTAATTCGATTTTGATAACCCAAAGATCTTGGTTCCTTTCGATATTAGCGCATATCGAATCGTAACTTCCTGAATTATGGCCCCTGATTATACGCAAAATCGTCTTGGTTTAGCTTGTGGTCCCTCTCGAGGTTACAATAATTATTCTATTTAAAAAATCGTTTGATTATATCACCATTACACCCTAAGGAAGGTTGAGTTCGAATTTCAGAAAAATTGGACCAAAATTGCCATACAAAATGTCCGCCATTCTTACGCGAACACAATTAAAAAATGGTATATCAAGGTTGTGGACACTGTAGAGGTCACAATTTTAATTTGATTTTGATGAAACTTGAAATACATGGTTATCACCCAAAAATCTTGGTTCCTTTCGATATTTGCGCATATCGGATCGTAACTTTCTGAATTATGGCCCCTGATTATACGCAAAATCGCCTTCGTTTAGCTTGTGGTCCCTCTGGAGGTCACAAATATTATTTGATTTAAAAAATCGTTTGATTATATCACCTTTTACCCTAAGGAAAGTTGAGTTCAAATTTCGGAAAAATTCGGAACAAAATTGCCATACAAAATGGCCGCCGCGTGTACGCGAATACTGTTATAAAATGGTATATCAAGGTTTTGGACCCAGTATAGGTCACAATTTTGATTCAATTTTGATGAAACTTGAAATGCATGGTTATAACCCAACGATCTTGGTTCCTTTCATTATTTGCACATATCAGATCATAACTTCCTAAATTATGGCCCCTGATTGCCCGAAAAATCGCCTATGGTCCCTCTGGAGGTCACGATTATTATCCGATTTAAAAAATCGCTTGACTCTATCACCGTTTCACCATACGGAAGCTTGAGTTTGAATTTCAGGGAAATCGGACCATAATTGCCAGACAAAATGGCCACCCTTTGTACGCTTATAGTGTTAAAATATGGTATATCAAGGTTGTGGACCCAATATAGGTCACAATTTTAATTCGATTTTGATGAAACTTGAAATGCATGTTTATAACCTAAAGATCTTGATTCTTTTTGATATTTGCGCATATCAAATTGTAATTTAATGAATTGTAGCCTTTGATTGTAGGAAAAATCACTTTCGGTTTTGCTTGTTCTCTAACCATCTCTCGAAAATGTGGGCGTATCCTGCCTGGCAGTGCCAGCTTACTATCTTTTACTTGCACAAAGCCCGAAAGAATGTTCCAATTGTAGCTGAGGTTAGACAAAGTGATGAATAATTTGATTGCTTGATGCTTTGTAAAAAGATAAATGTCAAGGTACTTAAAGCTGATACGGTCAAAATCCCCTCTAGTCAAACCCCCCATTTCTATAATATGTCGTTTGTGAAGTGAACAAGCTTGGAAATAACGCTTTTAGATGTACCTGACAAAATGGCAGGAACTAATGAAATGCTACCTGACATTTTCGACTTTGTGCCAGTCATGAAATAATAATATCAGTAAAAAAGACAAATTGACAGACACCAGGCATGAATCTGTGTCCGACATTGTCAGTGACAGATGCCTTAAAATCGGTTATTTTCATATTTTATTTGCAATTACATGTATATTGGCGTTCCCAATACCTTTTAGGGTTTGAAATAAGTTCTTAGCATTATATGATGCACACAAGTTCTTGTAGATTTTTTGTTGTTTTACGAAATTGATTTTTTGGTGGTTTTCTGCATGAGTATCGCAGGAGTGCATTCTTGACATTACTGTGATCCAGACGCAGATGTTGAAGAGCCCGCCAGATTGTGGGGTGTGATATTCCCAGCAGGGAACTGAACGCCCTGTTCCAAGACTCACATAGATTGTTAGTGTGAGACCCACCACAAAGTGTTGGCAGATGAACATTCCAGAGTTCTGCTGGGAATAGATAGTGCACAGGTAATGAATTATATTTTCTGCACCTACAACCCATGGGCTTCAAAAAACGGGATAGTATGAAATCCGCTAAGAGCCCCTTTCAAGAAAAAGCATAAAAAGTAAACAAAAGGCATTTCATCCGACTTTTTTGCTTAAGTACATGTTTCATCATTAATTAACACTTGAATATTCATATGAAAGCTGAAAACATTCAAATTACAATGTCCATTGGGTAAACATTATACATTTCGAGGACTTATTCTCGAGAAAATCTTGAAAACTTGAATTTTTAGGTATATATATATATATAACGCAGAGCAAAAATTCGAATAGAATCTGCTTTTCAACGATGCCTGGAAGAGTATGTCACCACGGTCTTGAGGAGGAATTTGCCATAGTCTACGTGGTTACGGTCTCTTTTGTAATGTTGATGCCACAATGCGCTAAAATCAGAATGAACAGCCTCGGAGGCTTGCTCGCTCCAAAAACCAAGTCCTCGAGTCGGATCCTCCTGAGGTCGTCTTTGGCGTTCGAGGAATTCATGTATATGATCGAATGCTGCATGGTATTTACTGGTCACTGAAACGTTCAGCTCAGAATAGGCTAATTGAAAGTCTATGATGGCTTGCTGGTAGTTTTCATCGCATATCATGCCAAAGCATGCCTTTCTTAACAGATTGAACTTCTCGAAAGTATTGAACACTTTCTGACCGGGAGCGCCAGTATTTGCGTCATCCAACAACGTTTTCAGAATAGAAATGTTGTCCAGCAGTCTTTTACACTGATTACCGTTGAACTCGCCGCTGTGCAAGGGCGGTCGGCGAATTCCTAGCTGGTCAGACCAATCCTTGACGGAACAGGTAGTTCCTTCCACTGCACTCAGTACAGTATCCGCGTGATTGTAAAGTCTGTTGGTGATTCCTAGAAGCAGGTGGAGCTCCATTACTGACAGCAGATCGATGACGAGGGTGTCGTCCAGTAGATTCTTCGCTAAAGGTTCGTGTATACAGCTTTTGTAAGCTGCCGCAGATAGATTTTTCGACCTGTGTCTTTTCTTTTCGTCTTGAAACTTGGCAGCATTCTCACGTATCATGCCCAAGGTTCTCAATTTTATTTGCCGATTGGGAGTCGAGACGTCTTTTTTAGCCGTTTCACACCACGGGCAAGGATAAGTACTGGAGTGAGTCCCTATACCCAGGTACACGTTGGCCAACTTTAGATAAAAAGCTGACATAAACTCCACTCTATCCAGTTTCAGTAAGTCCAATATATTACATTGTCATACGACTCTTTCACATCTTCTGCGATAGCTATTAGCAAAAGCTTTTTAACACCACTATCGATGAATTGGCAATGAAACGCGCCTTCTGAGTATTTCAGTCTTTTCTGTACTGGTTCAGGGCTTGACGAATCATCAGTTTTAACAAGATTAAACAAAATTTCAGAAACGACCCACCACCATCTATGCCGACCGTCGCCATATATTCCCCTTCACGTCCGCCCCGAGCACGTTATCGATTAAGCCCTTGATATCATGGCAATAGACGATTACTCACGTAGCTTTGCCATCACCCCCGTCTCTACCGAGTCACGCCCCTTCCATGTGAGTATAAACGTTAGGGCCTTCTCAGTTTGTTTGAGAGAGAGACGTAGGGTGCTCTGAAAACGTCCGACTTAGGCGGCGGAACTGTGGCATCAGAAAATAAGGCCATTGAGCTACTGGGTCGCAGGCAAGGGTTACACATGGACACATCGGAACCTCTAGTTCCTATTTTTATGGTCGAACTGGTGCTCGCAACAGATTTCTCTTTTGTCCATTCTGACGCGATGATGTCAATAGCACGAGGAACGCCTTTAATTGTCAATACACGGATGTTTGATTCCCTTGCCCACGGGTTGCCAGCATCTCTTACAAACGAAGATGGGCCGAGGTGACGGAAGACACTCAGCACTAGTTGATGCTACTGGGTCGCTCGGACGACCGAGTGGAAGTGGGGGGGGGTGGATACGATTTACCTATACCAAGATTAACTGGATTCCCCCTGGCCACTTGGCACATTGCACAACTACACGTATATTCTGGTTGGGGGTTCAGTCGTGTAGGTGGTGGGGGGAGAACGATTTTAGAGAAGTCAAATGGTTCATGAAGCTCCTGGGGATCCCTTTCTCCTTTTGTGCTATTTTCAACAGAAGATTCCTACAACGAGTACAAACAGCTTGAGGTAGTCGTGCGTCTCTGGTTCATAATTCGATATATAAAAAGTTCTAATTCGGGAGAGAATTTTCTTGCCGTCTGTACTAGACATACTGGAACATTTTTGGAAACATGAAATGCATACCTTGGAACGGTTGTCAGCGTGGCTTAGTGGACCTTTCGGCATTTTTGTTCGTTTGAGTTGAAATTCTGCACGAGTTGAATAGAGAAATAAATCACAGTAAGCGTGACCACGGCGTGTCCCACACGAGTCAAATTTTCCAAGTAGGCCTTGACCCGTCCGGGAATTTGAAATTCTCCCAGCGCTTTTTGAAATTCCGGCTCTGCAAACAATCTCAAATGAAAATAGAAATTTGTTCAGCCTGCATTTTTGTCAAAATGAATGATCATGGCAGGATATTTTGACAAACAGGAAAATTATTCCAGCGAACTCACCTGATATAACGATTTTTACTTTTTGAACTTTTTCCTGGAAAGGGCTCTATAGCGGATTTCATATTATCGCGTTTTTTGAAGCCCATGGGTTGTAGGTTCAGAAAATATAATTCATTACCCTTGCACTTTTTTTTTACCTTACCGATGGTTCACCGTAGGTGTGAGGGGTGATATCCTGCGCATCCAGATTGGAAGTATCCTGCCGTTAAGAAATAATGGACGCTGTACTTTGCCGTAGGTACCATTAATGTATGTAGCTTTGAAGTGAGCTACCAAGTCATCAAGACCTTCAGGAATGTTCTCTTTTAGTTGGTCGAAACCGGCAGCTACGTCATCGACAGGCAAAAATGCCAAACCGTCAAGTATCCCGCAGAACAACTTCATATTCTCATCAGAACAGTATGTGGTAACTAATCCAAGTGATTGGATTTTGCCCCAGGTGCTCTGTGTAAGATGGTAGAAGCAGCCTTGAGATCTGACATGTGGCCCAAGTGTTAAAGATATGGCATTGATGGAGGAATTTTCGTAGTCTGTGACGAGGTGGTTGCAGCGGTTGATGACAGCAATTAGAAGTTCCTCTTATGAGCTTTGGGATTTGTTGGGCAGGAAAGGGTAAACACAGCTCAACCAGATGTGCACGAATAACATATAACTTTACTTCGAACAACAACAGCGCAGAGTCAAACGTGCCATCCATGAACCAAGTGCATGCCAGATGGGAAAGTGCTGTGTCCAAAGCAAAGACGAGGATCCTATTTGCGGCTGCCTGTCGACCACCAACATGGATAAGGAATTCCTCTTGTTAAGGGCCCCCTGTTGTCAAGTCCAATCATAAAGTAGCTTAAGTGGTGACTTTGCTAGATGCCTTGCCTTCTCACGCCAAACGAGAAGTCTCACCACATCTGGATTACCCATAGCTGCCCGGACTAGGCCAGGCATTTTAGCTCTATTTTGCACCATATCGGGCAGTTGCTGCAATAGAAATGTCGACCACGGTTTATGGCTCGTCAAGAAGTATATTACCACCAAAAAAAAGTCCCAGTCCGAAATCCGTGCCCAAATGGGTCAAATTGGCCAAAATCCAAAATGGCCGCCAGTTTTGGACTTAAAAGTCTAATTTTCCCCAATTATCATAATATGATCGAGTTTGATATCAAAATATATGTTTTCGGGGTTGCTGAAACCATTTCCATAACCAATTTGGTTATTGGTGATACCCATGAGTTTATATGACAAAAAAAAATTCAAGATGGCGGTCAGTTTGAGTGGGAAAATTTAAATTCTATAAAAGGATCAAGTTTGGTGTCGATATATACGTTTTCGGGGAAGCTGAATCCACTACATCACATATTCATGGATTGGGACGACCAACACTGTTATACGAACAAAATAAACTATATAACATTAATCAAAAGGGTCACAAATACAGCACCACTTTAAGTGCAGTAGCCAAACCCAATTTTTCGAGTGAACCTGGAAATTATATACAAAGATTTTTTTGTGATTGATTTTAGTAGCCTAGGATGTCTTCTTTCAGAATCTTTTTGGTGAACCTCGGTCACCCTTGAGCGTTTTGAGAAATTCAAGATGGCGTCCAATGTGGCCACTACATCCAATAATCCCATATAGCTTCCATAGTATTTATTCTAGGATGATAATATCGGTGTCTAACCGTATGTTTCTTGGGTCAAGGAATACACTGAACTCATTTATCGTATGATAGTAAAATCAAACATGCCAGACAATATGGCCCTTTCACTTATTAGTGGCTGTTGGGGGCATCTATTTCACCATACCAAACTATAGATGATTCACCATACCAAACTATAGATGATTGTGAGATGATTAGATGATAGTAAAATCAAACATGCCAGACAATATGGCCCTTTAACTAATTAGTGACTGTTGGGGGCATCTATTTCACCGAACTAAACTATATCTAGAGACAAACTATATATTTCTGGACGAAAGAGCGTATGAGTGATAGGATAGCACCACAGACATCCCTATCAGGTGCTTCAGGGCCACATTGATCGGTCCTGAAAAAGGAGGCACAAACTGATTGTTGATAATTTACAAAAACAAATTCTACCCACAAAACAGGAACATAACCTCCACAAGACTAGGTAATATCCAGTTTAATCCTTTAGTCGTGTTTCTGGCCGCAACCTGTGACATCACAAGCGCAAAGTACCGTATATTCTAAGTCCACCCTAGTGCTGCTACAAGCACAGTTACCACATATGAGCTGCCACTATTGCATCCACGTCTGATGAGCCACATAACAGACTCCGGAACAATTTTGCCGGTTGTAATATTTTCAATTTGGTATCCTTCTCTCGGCAATACTATTCCAGTTCAAGTTCAGATAGATTCCAATCTTCCAGTGAACGCCACACAATAGCTTGGTGATGAGCTCTTTTTATATTCTCTGCAAATGTATCATTGGTTGAGCAAGATTACATGGTTCGGGTGGTGAATAATGGCGATACATTTCCAGTTTTAGCTGTCCACGCCCTCCAGCGTGTTTAAGACATATATTTTTAAAACACTGTCCATAACAAGCTACCACAAATACAGTGATCTGTGTTTGATTGTAAGCTTGTTTTGGAAAGAGCTCTTGCAAATCGATGACTGAAACACGCTGGAAGGTCAAGGCATCCAAAACTGGAAATGTATCGACATCATCTCTAGATTTAGTTTGGTTCGGTGAAATAATCGCCCCAACCGCCTGGTAGGTATAGGCATCTAAAACTGGAAATGTATTGACATCATCCCCACCTATATAGTTTGTCTCTAGATTTAGTTTGGTTCTGTGAAATAGTAAAATTAATCATGCCAGACAATATGGTCCTTTCACTCGGAACTTGAAACTGGAATAATAATGCTGGGATAAGGATACGAAATTGAGAATATTACAACCGGCCAACTTGCTCCGGATTTTGTCATGTGGCTCATTAGACGTGGATGCAATAGTGACAGCTCATGTGGTACTTGTGCTTGTAGCAGCACTAGGGATGACTTATTATTATACGGTATTCTGCGCTTGTGATGGCAGAGGTTGTGGCCAGAAACACGAATAAAGGATTAAACTGGATATTACCTAGTTTTGTGAAGGCTATGTTCCTGTTTTGCGGGTAGAATTTGTTCTTTTAAATTATCAACAATCGGTTTGTGTCTCCCTTTTCAGGACCGACCCATGTTGCCCCGAAGCCACTGATAGCGATGTATGTGGTGTTATCCTATTACGCATACGCTCCTTTGTCCAGAAATATATAAGTTGTCTCTAGATTTAGTTTGGTTAGGTGAAATAAACCCCCAACTGCCACTAACGAGTAAAGGGCCACATTGTCTGGCATGTTTAATTTTACTGTTTCACCAAACCAAACTAAATCTAGAGACAAACTATATATGTGGGGATGATGTCGATACATTTCCAGTTTTGGATGCCTATACCTTCCAGCATGTTTCAGTCATAGATTTGCGTTCATTAGAAGAACAGACTCCACCGGAACTTGAACTGGAATAGTATTGCTGGGAGAAGGATACCAAATTGAGAACATTACAACCGACCAACTTTCTCCGGGGTCTGTCATGTGGCTCATCAGACGTGGATCCAATAGTTACAGCATATGTGGTACTTGTGCTTTTAGCTGCACTAGGTGAACTCTCTTTTCTCTTTTTTGAATTGTTTATTTGTTTGTTTGTTGTTTCGGAGTATGATGTCTTGTTTTATTTGTCCTTTATGTAAATCATATGTGGGGCAGTTCCCCTGCACTAACTATTAGAATATACGGTACTTTGCGCTTGTGCTGTCACATGTTGCGGCCAGAAACATGACTAAAGGATTAAACATGGATATTACCTAGTTTTATTAAGGTTATGTTCCTGTTTTGCAGGTAGAATTTGCTCTTTTAAGTTATAAACACTCAGTTTGTGCCTCCTTTTTCAGGACCGACCCATGTGGAACTGAAGCCCCTGATAGGGATGTATGTGGTGTTATCCTATCACTCATACGCTTCTTTGTCCAGAGATATATAATTTGTCTCTAGATATAGTTTGGTATGGTGAAATAGATGCCCCTAACAGCCACTAATAAGTGAAAGGGCCATATTGTCTGGCATGTTTGATTTTACTATCATACGATAAATGAGTTAAGTGTATTCCTTGTCCACACAAACATACGGTTAGACATCCAAATTATCATCCTAGAATAAATACTATAGAAGCTATACGGGATTATTTGATGTGGCAATCATCTTGGACGCCATCTTGAATTTCTCAAAACGCTTAAGAGTGACCAAGGTTCACCCGGCAGATTCTGAACGAGGAGACACCCTCGGCTACTAAAATCAATCACAAAAAAACTTTGTATATGTTTTCCAGGTTCACTCGAAAAATAGGTGCTGTATTTGTGACCCTTTTGATGAATGTTTTATAGTTTATTTTGTTCGTATAACAGTGTGGGTCGTCCCAATCCATGAATATGTGATGTAGTGGATTCAGCTTCCTCGAAAACGTATATATCGACACCAAACTTGATCCTTTTATAAAATTTAAATTTTCCCACTCAAATTGACAACCATCTTGATTTTTTTTTTGTCATATAAACTCATGGGTATCACCAATCACCAAATTGGTTATGGAAATGGATTCAGCAACCCCGTAAACATATATTTTGATACCAAACTCGATCATATTATGTTAATTGGGGAAAATTAGACTTTTACCTCCCAAACTGGCCGCCATCTTGAATTTTTTGTCATATAGACTAATGGGTATCACTAATCAGAGTTATGGCCCTTGATCACTTCAAAAAACCTTGTGGACGCTCTAGAGGCTAAAGTTAATATCTGATGGACTTTAAATTTATACACAGTGTTTATGGTCATGAAACGAAGAAGCATATTGAGTTTCATTGAATTTTGATAACTTGAACAGCTAAATCCAGAATATTAAATGTTTCGTATACTAAACGTTAGCATGGAGGAGAACTTTATCAAAGCCAAACATATTCAAATGATTTTCTGATAAATAACATAATGAGTTGTTACTTTTAATCAGTCTTAAGTGTATTATAAATGTTTCATTACCGAAAAAAGTAAAATATGCAACAACTCTTGTTGACTGCCCGGACGATTTAGCTGCTGTGGGCGTATGTTTCATTGCCTGGCAACCTATCTTTTGTATTACTAATTTTTTTTCTTCAGGAAATTCAGGTTTGAAATATGCTTATAGATTCATCACCAAATACGTTTAATAATCAGGGATGACATTATATCGATGTGCTGGAGATATTGTTTTTGATGATTCTGTACCACATCCTGGTCAAATCAGCAGTGTTATCTTAAAGAATTTGTCTGAAACATGTAACTTTTTACAGTATCTAAAGCCTTTAAGTTATGATCATCCTTATTTTTGTGCACAGATAAGATCACTAGGTAAGTACAATGATTATTTTTCTTGTGAAGCCTATAATAAAGATTTTGCAACACCAAAATATGGTGACTGAAAGCATCCATTTAGATAGTCATGTTTCTTGTTACAACGTAAGTAGGCCTCACTAACTCGATTGAGGGCCAGATAAAAATTGTGATACCCCCCCCCCCCCCATTATTTGGCCACAAGTACTTTTTTCAATAAAAACAAAGAGGCTTGATTTTAACATGGAAATGAGTAGAAGTAAGACTTCTAGAATGTAGATTTTCAGAAATAAAATCCTGCTATTCTCATTACTGATCTCTAGGTTAAGAGACCTACGGTTGCGAGGGTCGTGATCACATAACTGAACAGCCGATCTTTATTTCAAGTCCATCTCACGCCCATTGTATCTATGACATATAAGGTAATTATAAAACAATGGGATATAGTTATATTTGTACTATTTTCTCGTGTCCACTATCCATTAAATAATTCACTGCTATCAGTTATGACCGGTTAAAACAAACGCTTGCAAGCAAAGTAAGATATGCAGACATTTTGCAAGAAATGAATGGTAAAATCAATAGGGCTTTAATCCTCTCATTCAAAATCTTTGTATCCTTAACTGATTAAAGTTTCTACAGAATCTGACAACAATGGTAGAACCCCTCCCTCCCCCCACTCCCTAGTGCCTCCCCAGTGGAAGCCCTATAAAATCTGCAAATATTTCAAATTTTGCTTGAAAAGCAGGGGCTCTAGCTCTAGAATGCTACCAAAGTCGAACTCAATCAAGAACTTTTCCTCCTTAACACACAGTTTAAGTTTCATCATGAAAGGTCCAGAAGACAAGGGCAGATGCGCACGAAAATTGAATTCACCGAAGAATTAGTGATACTCGTTTTCAGTTTCATCTATATTGAGTATATAAATGAGACCTCTAGAATATGGTCCCCAACCTGTGTTTTACATGCATTTATTATAATATTTTCGTAAAGGGGGGGGGGGGTATCTGACGGAGAAGTTTTGGTCCAAATTTGAGGATATAATTATGGTGTAATGGATATATATCTGAACAATTTTGAAAATAAGATACATAAGCTACTAACATGATATTTTGTACAATCTGGGGGTCATAATCCAGAAAGATACGATCTAATATACAAGTGTTCCCTTGTCCATTATGTTTTCTGCATTTATATCAAAATTTAACCAAAAGCATATTCTTTGATTTTATGTCAACGTAATAATTGTTTGTATAAATATTGCATTTACTTGACAATTATCAAAATTTTCATCTGACCCTTAATCAAATCATTACAAGCATTTTGATTGGAAGTCTCTGGATTTGTGCTCCTGGTGTAATAAGTCTTTCAAAAATGTTATTTGCTCAGTAGGAAGGACCTTGTACTGGCTTGTTGGCGACCGGCGCCTTTCAAATGCCGTCATTGAGCTAGATGGATGAAAAAGTTGCCGTTAAAGGCGCCAATATCGTTGTGCTGGCTCGATGTCGACTATCGTCTCGGAAGTTGAAAGTTACATTTGCAATGGCTGCTTTCATGTTTTGAAAGCCAAAATCATTCAAAATCTCCTCCATTCTTATTTTTTAACAATAAATAAAATTTGAAAGTAGCCATTGCGCTTTACACTAACTTTCAACTTCAAGGTGCCAATATTGTAAAGTAATCGGAGACCTTTTAGTCGTGCTTGCTTAACGGTGACTCTCGTGTTATGGAAGATGCGGGTCACCGTTAATCAAATATGACAGAAAGGTGCGGACTGTGACTTTTTTTTATAAGCAATATTTTATTCAGATTTGTATCTGAATAGGGATTGGGGAACAGTCACAGCCTATATTAAACCCCTCTCCTTGAGTTGATTCTCGTGTTGTATCTAGAAACGACAATCAAAATGAACGCTTTCAACCACCACACCCGCTTCAATGTTTGTCACTCTGTCCAACGCTATACATAGGCCTACTACAATTAATGTTGGATTTTTATACACCCGGATGATAATGTGATCGAATATTCTAGTTTTGCCTGTTCACGGTCCCTAATCACTCTACAGTTCAGTTGTTTTACTATTTATTTGGAAAATTGCTAGCCATGTCCATCTACTCCTTGACATGAACCCAACTGAAGTCATTACCCGTCGAAGCTTTGTAATCGTTTTTAATGTATTTAAAAGATACATTATGTTAGAGCTAAATCTGCCTATTGCAGGTCTTTCTATTGGCTTCAAATGTTAAATGAATTATTTTATTTACATAACAAGTCTATATTCAATTCTCTAGTCCATCGATTGGCCAAGGGTTAAATGGATTTGAACGCCCGCAAGATTTGAAAATTTAACGATAAAATGATCTACACTATGATAATAAATGATCTACACTACATCAAACAGTCATAACTTCCCCCGAATAAAGTAATTTGAATGAAATTTTCAGTATATTAATTTTTCATTATTTAGCAAGAACGACCAGCTCTTTATTTAAATCTTACATAATGCATCTTTTCAAACTTGATGGGCTTATTCAACTAATTATTGCCAACGTAATTGCTCTACGTGAAATAATTAAAAAATTTATTTCAAATTGTTCGACTAGTCATCAAGAAAAATCTGTCAAAATTCAGTGTCCTGCATCAAATATTTGCAGAATTAATTATTAGGGTTTCAAAACCTTGTAATATTATCATTCTAGGTTAGAGTTTTTTCACAAAGCTTTTAGCATTGTTTTTTGCCAAGTCCTTAAATTAAACCGACGGCAAAGTCATTGCCCTTGTTTATGTAGCCCTGTTATAGCCTCACAGTAAATACTTGCTGGATTTGTTTGAGTAGCTGAAGAGGTGAACCTTCTCAAGTCCCAGATCAATTGTTTGCAGATTTATAACCCTTTTCCTAAAAACCTGGTAATTACTCTAGAGGTCAGAGGGTGAGATATTTCTTATTCAAACTAACTGTTTTTTTTTAAACCAGTTGAAATACTGAAATTAAGATTCGGGCAGGTTTATATTACCCCTGAAATTATTAAATAGACTAACAATATCATACTCTGCCAAAATGAAAATTTACAAGTGTCAATCTTACCAGTTTAAAATTACACATATTAGAAATCTGACAGGGTTTACCTCAACTTACCAGTAATTAAAAGTTCTCAATGTTTTCATCTCGTAAATTGCACTGAAAACAATTCCGTGTATACATGTGCCTAAAGATGGGTGTACATATTTCAGCGAACAATAGCAAAATAACTCTTGGTATTGCTGGACCTGACATATCTGAAGGTACTCATCCAGGTAACTGGAATAACACAGTTGGTTATCACAGCGACAGTGGAAGATGTTATACATCACACAGAGAAATAGCAAATACAAAGGGAGAAGGTTTTGGTATAGGTAGGTTTTATAGATTTTTCTAACCGGATATTTTTAAATCATTAACAGATCTTTAGTATGGCGATTGGAATACATAAATTAAACATAATGCACTATCTAGAACACCATCAACAGCCACAGATACAGTAATCAGTACCCACATTAATCAACTTAGGTTTTTTATAAGGTGATATTCAAGTTTAAAAATAGAAACTGTCGCAGCTTTATGCGGCCTCTAAATAAATGTTTAGACTTGCTGCTTTAAGTGTTTGTGATAGGGGGAGGAGAAATGATAACACAAGATGGTTTTAAAAGTTTATATAAATATCACATAGTTACAACAAAATATTATAATGATCATTCCGTGAATGCGGTTACAGGTTTAAAGATGAAGTATCAGAACATCAAAATTAACTTTACATGAAGAACATCAAAAGCCATATGAAGAATAACAACAACCCAGTCCTGAAAGAACAAAAATATATTCCATACTGAACTGTAATGATACAATTCACAGTTATAATAATAATAATAATCGCGTCATTTTACAAGGGTAGCAAATTAGGCCTGAGGCCTTTTTCCAATCTCGATCATGTCACAGTAAACCCAATGATCGACTTCCGTCTTTGGATGAAGTCTATAAATTATTTCATAAAATCATAATATAGAATCATTCATTCTACCCCCTTTATTTCACAAAATAAAGTTACATCAAGCATGGAACTACTTGAGTACTTCAAGACAGATAACTCTAACAGGACGGCATAAGACAAATGCATTTTATTGGCTAAAATTTTTTATATATGAATCCCAGGAACGAACCAGTCATCCAAGCAGAAAAAGAAGAGTCAGAAAAGATACTGATTCATATCTTTTAAAAAAATGCGCCACCCAAATAACCAATCAGAGTACAACAAATCATATCACCTTATAAACAACCTCCAAGTGAAATGTACAACAAAACCTTCTAGAACAAAAGTAACCCCCTCAATATTTTAAACTAAGGAAAAAAAGAATAAATTCCACCAGCAAGATTTAAATCCTAGTTCCCACAAAACCAAGACCAAAACTTCAAAAGTATAACTACAAATACAATAGAAACGTATATACACCACCACCCATAACACTGTTTTTACTTTTTAACTATGTAAAATAAAACTTGTAATCCCATTAATTAAATTACAAGACCATACAACCAAACGGACAAACTGAAAAGTAACAAATTATATATACCTGCTACAAAACAATATATTGATTTATTTGTAGGAGACACATTTGGTGTTCAAGTGACACATTTTGGTAGTTCAAAATGTACTGTGGTGTTTTCTAAAAATGGAAGACCGGTTGCAACACGGTAAGTGTGATTTGTTAGTTTTATTGTAGTACAAATGAAATAATTTACCGAATGCATTATGATAATTAAATGAAACAAGTCATTATACATTACATTCTTACTTAGGTTTTTATTTGAAAGTGATCCCAATAATCTGCTACCAACAATATCTCTGGAAAATGGCCCTGTAGATTTAGGCCTGATGTGGCCTGATGCAGTCAGTGATGTACCTGTCTTTAATATGGTAAGACCTCTTTTCAATAATAAATGACTATTGGATCTTTCAAAACAAATTTCAGGTCAACAATGTGATGGTGTTAAGGTTTTTTCACTATCCATTTAAGTAATAACTTAATTTCAAAGTGAAACTTGGTTAACGAATTGTATCTTTTCTTTAAAACTCAAATAATTATATCTTACAAAATCAATCAGAATTTAATAAAAAAAGTAACCAATCTAATAGTTTTTTGCTTACCTTTATCTACAAATGAAGTGTTCAAACGTTACCATTGTATTTTTATACGCCCGAATTGAATTTGGTCGTATATTGTCGTCGCCCCTGGCTGACGTGTGGATGCTCTAGAGGCTAAAGTTAATATCCGATTGACTTTAAATTTATACACAGTGTTTAAATGTCTTGAAACAAAGTAGCCTGGTTTTTTTCAATGATTTTAGATAATTACTGTCACAGTTATGGCTCTTGATCATTTCAAAAAATCTTGTGGATGCTCTAGAAGCTAAAGTTAGTATCCAATTGACTTTAAATTTATACACAGTGTTGGTGGTCATGCAACGAAGAAATCTATTGATTTAAAATGTTTTGTATACTAAACGTTAGAATTGAGAAGAACTTTATCAAAGCCAAACAAATTCTAGTGATTTTCTGATAATTATATATTAAGTTGTTACTCTTAATCAGATTCGAGTGTATTAAAATGTTTCATTACCGAAAGAAGTAAAAATATCCAACAATTCCTGTAAACTGCCCGAACGATTTAGCTGCTGTGGGCATACATGTATGTTTCGTTGCCTGGCAACTTTTCTCTTTTTTATATTTTATCTAAGACTGATATGAACCATTGGATATCATCCTCAGATGTAACCTATGACACCTTTTCAAATATGTTTATAATTAAATCAGTAGAAGAAGAAGTTACAATACAAAGCCCAGTTCCACTTTTACCAGGTAGTTATAATACCAAAACTATTGTTTAAAGTGGCAGAGAAAATGAGAACCTAGATAACACTTAACAGTTTCCATTAAATTTTGATAATATAAAGTAATTCTTTAGACACATATTCCAGATTTGCCATCTCTAATGCTTTTGTTTAACAAGTAATGTTGTAAATATGTAGATATATCTTTGATTTCAAATGAATTGTTTTAATTATATTTACAGCATTAAGTCATTTTGAAGTTGTTATACGAGAATGTTCTGATAAGGGTGTAGTGCCATCAATAGCGATCTCAAGTTGTAGTCCTATCAAACCAGCACCAACAAACAATTTACTAAGAGACTATTTAAGATGGAATGCAAATGGTATGTGAAATATATATACTAATCTGTATAAACAAACAACTGGATGAATTTCATAAAATGTGTTCGCCCAGGGCATCTTGAGTCGGAATACGGAAAATATAATTTTGGACTACAGACAAAATAAGTGAAATAATTGATTTTGATCGAAATTGAGATTTTAACAAAAATGAGTCTATAAATATACTATCTATCGATACAAAAGATCAAAACATCAATAAAAGATTTTAGAACGCCTTTATTTGAACGTTTTGTACGGGTACCGCATTCATAAGTCTGTCATATTTCTTAAAATTATCGGTAAAATTAGTTATGTTTCTTCGCTAGCAGCGGGCGATCGCTCGTTGCTCTTGCATATTAATTGGTATTGTTGCAAAGCAGAGAATCTCTAGTTTATAAATATGACCAAAGAATTACCGATGAATTCATTTTGAAGGAATACAAAGGGGTTTTAATACCCCTAAAACTGTAAACAACCTTGGCTTGTTGCTATGCTGCCAACACGACTCACTTGCTGATTGGCCCAGGCAGCGCGTGCAAAGCATTGTGGTTCCGTGGCCGGATCGAGGCTCAAGCGATTGATAGAAAGTAGATTTGAGCAATGTTATGGACTATCTACATGCGATTTTCTATGAAAAATGGCAGAAGCAATTGTTGTTGTTTGATGTATGTTTATTAAAGATTAAACGTCCAATACATTACATGGAGCAACATAATTCTGATCGTATAATATAGATAGCCATGGAGTATTAATCAAAAACATCGTAAAATAATCAACACGCTGTTCGTGTCATTGAGTAACGCTAATTTGTAATCACTTCTCACGTACGGTATTAGGGATTAATTGCTTGATAACTGACAATGATAAGGCCGCCTATAATCCATTATTTACACCAAATAACTAATCAAAGCGGTGATGATTTTATAATTATCTCGTTTGGTCTGTTAGAAAATAATTTATAGCCCTTAAATGGAAATAAACAAAATAGCCAATAACCTATTTCTGAAGAGAACTTTATAGGTGAATTCCGTTTACTGTCGCTTCATACGGCATGCAAAGTAAAGAATGCATATTGGATATTATTCTATTATCATAATGGATCAGGATAATAAGAACCACCAATGTGTCGAAATCCGACGATTATCGAGTGGGAAATATGTGCCATTGTTTAATTACACCGCTTCCAAAATGCACGAAACTAAACCTAAGCATTTCATGCCAATGATTCTATTAGGGAATCATAATTTTTGGGGTATCGTTACGGTATCGAAGGCTGAAAATAACAATAGAGGACACGGAACATTATGTGTTACATTGTCCAAAGTTTACCAATGTTAGAATTCAAACGGCGATAGTAATACTACCTTGCATGTACATTTTTAATACAGTCCACAAATTTATACATATTTTTACTTATCTAAAAGACTACAATAACCATCGTAGAATACTAACTGAGTTCACAGTTATTATACATCTGACGGCCTTGAAATGTATTATGAAATGGTAAGGCACTGTAAATGTCACTAACTATTAAATTACTTGCATGCACGATTAATAAATAGTGAATACAAAATACAGCACTGTTAATGTATTTGTATGTGCAGTGTATATATCATACGTCTATTTTAGTATATTTATTAAATAAGGAGACGAATAAATATAAGCCTTTGGTTAGTTTTTGAATCCTTAACGTTTGACAGTTTATAACGTATAACATGTATCTTATTTGAATAAAATATTGTTCAAATTAAATTAACCTTAGACTTTTTGTACACCCAGAATCTTAATTTCAATTGTAATGCTGTGGCGGCTTCTTTGATGATTAGAAGATTAAAATAAACTACTAAACTTGATTACCCAATCAACAACCTTAATCTTCCGACCACTAGCACCAAGGTGCTAATTAATTAAGGAGATTAACTGAAGTTAAACTCACCAAAGTTATAATATACAAACTTAAGACTACTAATATATACATTGTTCTAAATTACACGTTATAACAAGAAATATGATTTTACTACAATATTCGTCTTCAGCACCCTTGAGAACTTATAGAAGAAAATATTAATATTAAACGACAAAATAACGAATGATTGAATGGCATGGTTGCTGTGTGATATTGTTTTTTTTATAAACCTGTAACGTTAAATCTCTGATCTTTTGGGTATGTTCTATGCCCGGTATATCCTGCTTTCTAAATATATTTATATAAAGTTCTTTAAACCTGTATCGGGTTATTCTTCCAGGGTAGGTTTGTTTGTCCATTAGAAAACATGATATATTGGCATAAGGTTTTTCTTACGGGAATTCTTACAAGAATTCTCATTTTAAGTACTTTTAAACATAGACGGTTTATAAGCAAGATAAAGTCATCGACTTCGATTATGCTGGGGAAGAAAGATTCAGAAAAAACCCTCGGCTTACCGGCATCGGTTTATCTCGTTCTCGGGCTATTTTCTTCAGTCTTTCTTCCCCTGCATAACCTCAGTCTCGTGCTTTATCTTACACAGAACATACCGACACATTTACCTTGCATACCTTGCATTTTCTAAAAACTGCAGATTTCAGTGAATTCAATTAATTTTCAACTAACCGAGAGCTCTCATGACCGCCTTTTCCATTCTCGAACGTTACCGATGCCCTATGAATTAATAAATTAAATTCTCGTAATCTATTGTAGCCTAATCTGTACACTGGTATCGTAACTGTGCCATACGTAAAACTCCATAGTATAATTACTATACAATGGCTATACAAACTAATTTCAGTTAAGGTGTTTTGTCAAACCATGTTAATACTGCATCTATGATCATAACACCTAGTTCTTTTAATAAGAACTCGGCAGTCAAAACAGTAGACCAATCAGTACCCAATTAATTAAGATGTATACAATAGTCAGACCAATATTTTCTGTTGCATTATAAAATAATTTGTTATTATGTTCTATTAAATTTATGAGAGTTTTTTAGTATACTGTTGTTTTTTGAAAAATGTTCCCCTTTCTTATACTTGATAGCATACCCTACCCTTAAGGTGTGACCATAACTGATGAGTGACCATAAAATCATCGAATATGTAAAATGATAAATATTCGTTTCATCGTCCCAAAACCCTGTTTGTCGTCTTTAGCGACCCCGAAAACCCCAAAAATGATATATCACACGAGTACCAAGTATAAGATCTCCAATAATTGGTTTGGTGGCCATTTTGAAAAAAACAAGATGGAGGATACAGTCCGGTTGACCCTTTGATACTTCAACATTTGTGTGCCTAATAACACATTTAAAATGACATGGCACCATGCGGTTACAAATATACGATGACAAAATCAGAATTGTCATTTTGGTCGACATTTTGATAAAACAAAATGGTCGATATTGTCGGATTAATTTTATTTTTTGAAAAACAAAATGGCGGATATTATCTGAGCGACTCCTATACTGCAATTTTTAATGCAGTAACCCCCAAAACCCGACCAATGACATTAATAAACACGTTACTTATGAAAACTCGAAAATTTGTCATTTTGGCGTCCATTTTGAAAAAAAAGATGGCGGAAATTCTCGGATGAAATTTTTATTATAATTTTCGTCTCCAGCACCCCTGAAAACCCCCTGTAAACAATATTCCACGACAAAAAAGCAAATAAATGGCCTGGTTGCTATGGTATTTTGTTTTGAAACATACCAAATCTTTAACTTGATTTTTCTCAAAACTTACTTTGGTGTGTTGGATGGCTTCAAGCCGCCACAACTCAGTCAATTTATGCCCGATTTAAACAAACTATACATCAAATTGAAGGTATTGAGTCACAGAATATGAAAACAACAATAACTCAATTTTCAAAATTCCCTCATTAAGACTCGGTATGCCATAGGGGGTCACAAATGTCATTTGACATGAATACTTGTAAAAGTATTGAAAAAAATGGATTATTTTGGCACTATTTTCAGACTATTTCTAATTTATTGTAAACGCAGTTTAAGACTATTTTAGTACATGTACCTGTATTATCCTGGTCTTTCTCTTTGAAATTTTGTCAATTTCTGATGTATTCTGTTTCCATTGAGGTTAGCAAGATATTTTTATACACCGCCATTAACTCCACCTACATAATCTCGATTATTAAGTAATGTGGCATAGAAATATAGATGTTACGTTAGCCTTTTCGGTTTGAAGCAGGGTTTTAATTCAATTCATATCACATTTATTTTTTACTACAAATTAAAAATAAGACTTGTAATATATAGATATGAAGCAAAAGTTTGAAAGGAATGGACCAAATCAATAAGGCAGCATTTTACATAATTATAGCCAACTTCTTGTTAACCTTCGTTTACCCTTGTACTGTAACTGGTAGGCCTACTTGACTCCTGAAGCAGACAAATAGGAAACAGTGGTCCAAATGGGGCTGCAGTTCAACTGGGGTGATGTAAGGTGCGATGTTTATCAATTTCCATAATTTTTCGGTAAATACAAGTGACAAAAGAGCGTATAATACTGACATACACACTCTCATTTTAACCACAACTAAACATAATATCAAAGCCGTATAGATCGAACTGTCAATCAAATTGACTGACATACGGCCTCGCTTCGTACACTTCGTACATCATCTAGCCTTGATCTAAAATTTCCGGTAGTATGACGTCAACGTTAATTTCAGCATGCTATTATTTGTGTTTGCTTTACTCTTAATTTTTGTAGATGGCTATCTGAAAGTTGGACATCGTTTAGGTTGGGGTATATGTTACCTACCATATGAAAAAGAGAAAGATGATTTTGATCCGTTATGTCAACAGCTTGTTATATGTTATGTAACTATTAATACAATGATAGCTCATAAACAGATTATATTACAGCCTGAAGGTGGATTTTATCCACTTGTTATATTAAAAAATACAGGTTAGTTTTCTGTGAAATATTAAACATGAAATCCCTATAGATAGTCTGTGGAAATTGATTTAATTAAATAAAACACTGGTCTTATGTTACTATGTTTTTGTCACACATTGGTTGGCATCAGCTTACCAATGGACGATGCATGCTTTCAAATGTTTCAAAGTATCTCTGAGTAGATAGGCATTTTTCATAGTGAGGTTTGGGTTCAAAGGGGTTAGTTTAGTTATTTTTTTTATATAACAAAACTTTTACCATTGTGTTCTCATAGTTGCCCCCCCCCCCTTTCCCTCACTGATTGATTTAATACCAGTTGCTTAAGAGTTTTCCAATCCTCCACTTCTCTTTCTGTTTGTATTTTGTTTATGATACTAGGCTGGATGTTATATTATTTTACAGCCTCAAAAGCAAGTATAGATGTTACATCAAATCCATGTCCAATGGTTAAAATGAATGATATGGAAAATCATCTTTTAGATGCTACCGTTGCGTTAAGTAATGACCAAATGACTAGAGGTATTTTAACAAAGCATTAAGTTGCCCACACACGCTCAATATAATTGTAAATATTTCTGATGTCAATTTTATTGAAACAAATTTCGGTTTCCCACACACGTTCAATTATATTGTCTCAATATTCATTCTGAGCAAAGCAGCCATCATGGCCGGGAACTATTTATTTATCATTATCTATGTCAGTTCCAAGTTCCGTAGGGGTACAGGCTCGATGAGAGTTGGGGGGGGGGACCCGAAATGCCCAACAAATTTTGGGTTACATACGGTGGTGCCTGTCTTCTGTGAGAATGGAGGAACGGGGCTTACCGTGTAGGGGAAACTCCTCCCATGAAAATTTTGGGGAAATTTGAAGGTTGCAAACAATCTTCCTGCTACTCCAGCCCCTGAATACAACGACTTCAAAATATAGCCTGTTTTTAAGATGGCTGATTCAAATTCAATGGAGACGGAACCGCCAAGAGAGAACTTTTGAAATTTAATTGCCGCAAATGCATTTTCCTGCTATTTCAGCCCTTGAACTACAGCAACTTCAATATGGTCCAAAATAGCTTACTATTGGTGGCTGACCAGAATCCCAAACAACCAATCAATAGTCTCGGGATCTGGGGGTCTCCCTTCCAGGAGAAAATTTTTGAAAATTCAACTACCGCAATTGCATTTTCTGCTTCTCTAGTCCCTGAGTTAAGCAACACCAAAGTCAACACCATCCAATAAGTCTGCTGTTGCAGCTGCATTCACAAAAAATAATCCATGCCCGAAAAATGGCAAACAAAGTAGCTGGTCCCAAAAAAATGTTTCAAATATTCAATTAAAAGAAAGGTAAAATTAGAGATCATTAGATTTCAGGCACTTTATTTTGCCAACTATTCAATCAAAAGAAGCATATAAAATTTAGTGGTTTTTATTAGATTTCGGGCATCAAATCATAGTTTCTTTTCTCACTTTACCTGTCTGCCAGAAAAGTCAGATTGTTCAAAGATGCCCCCCCCCCCCCACACACACACACACACAAACACACACCTACTTGGAGAAATGAAATATTGCATCAATATTATTGATGACACCCACACACAGTCAATTGTTGCAAAACAATTGACGGTTTGTCAATAAAAAATCTAAGAACTTTTGATTTCTTCAATCATATTGACATCAATTATTTCGAGCTTCAATATTGCATACACACGCTCAATAAATTATATTGAGCGTGTGTCGACCACTTTACACCTTTAAATTATTTGTTTTTGGTTATTAAAGACTTAATATTTGTTATTGTCAAATAGGCTTATATACATGTACTTTTATCAAGCCAAAGTTAATCGGCAATGCTATCTGCTGATTATG
This sequence comes from Patella pellucida, assembly GCA_917208275.1. NCBI lineage: Eukaryota > Metazoa > Mollusca > Gastropoda > Patellidae > Patella > Patella pellucida. Next base: position 35,853,840 of record OU795036.1, read on the forward strand.
AAATTTGTTATTATAGATATACCCAGGAGCATGTTTAGAACATCAGAAAGTATAAATATTGAAGTTAGAAAAGACATGTGTAGACTCACTCTTCCAGCCAATATGATGGGAATTCACGCTATTCAATTCCTGAAGCCACTTACAGTAGTACAGAGTAATTTTTTCATTGAAGTCCAATGTTTAAGTATGTATGCTATTACTTTGTTATCTTTCAATCTTGTAGTTGGGTGTTCTAGAACCTGAATCTTACATCAGGCTGAATAATTTACCGGTATAGCAAAATCATGGAAAATTTCATTTTGGGTAATCATTCTGTCATCCAGACACCTAAAAGGGAAAAATTTATACAACTGCACATAATTTCTCTAGAACCAAGGTAAATTTCTACAAAGTTTAGTAGGTATGTTTTTAGTTATGGCTCTTTGCACAGTACAGTGACAAAACATAGTAGTCAACTTGAACATGTTTAAAATAAAAATATATTTATATTTGTACCTTATTGATTTATATATGGGATGTGAGACAGAAAATACAATATAGAATACCCGTATGAAAATTACATATTATTTTTTCTTAAAAAAACATGTGGAAACCCTCATAATTTGGATGGGCCTAACTCCAGAAAAATAGTAGGCCCTACCTATTGGATAAGGCTTCAGACTTCCAGCTTAAATTTAGTGTATGTTTGAATTATCTTGCCGCTCTAAAAATAAACAATATCTTTCCTTCAGTTTTCTCATATTTTTTTCATTTTTTCCATCAGAGACGACGACAACGTAACGCTCAACATTTTGTAGAGTGTTTAAGCGTTGATACTATACAATAAGTGCACTCACATGGGTAACATTTGGTAGAATTTGGCACAAAGTATGTCTTATACCAATCTATTTTGTATTTGGTAATCATTTTCATGTTATTTTTGCACTAAAAAAATGTTGAACAAATAATGTTGATTTTGGATGAAATGCATTCCAAATTCTTGTGTAACTTCTCACAGAAGTGAATAATACTTGCAATTGGGGAGGATAAAAAAAACAAAAAAGTGACATCGATAAAACTTCGCAAAATACTAACAATCGATTATTCAAGCTGTCTGCTATTCTGCTTTCTGCTATTTCGCTCTATATCACGTTTACAAATTTGTTGCCATTTCAATTATTAGAATTTTTGATAACGTTATTTTTTATCCGCAAGCCTGGAAATAAGGCACCTGTCACCAACAATGTCAGGCACAGATTCAGGCTTTGTCAGGCACAAAACCTCTAATTCCTGTCATTTTGTCTGGCACTGATTTGTCTTTTGTTATTGATATTATTAATACATGTCCGACACTAAGTTGGAAATGTCAGGTACTATTTTATTGGTGCCTGACTGTTTATCCGTCACATTTTTGATAACGTTATTTTCCATCCAGTTATTGAAAACATTCCAATATAACGAACAAAACCAACGTTTGTTTTGAAGAAAGCTTGTCAACAGATTATTTTGTTATTGTTTGTTTAATACATAATTCACAGATTGAATGAAAATTATTGTAAATAATTAAATCAAAAGAAGAATTGTTGTAAAGATATATTGTCATATAGTAATGATGATACTATGTGTTGCCCCTATAATGTAAGGTTGTGTGTATGTGTGAGAGAGTGTATAGTGTATACTCTAGTGAACTTGTGGTTTTCACTGTGTGAGGACATAATTTTGTGTTGTGAGAGTTTTGCTCAGTTTATTGGAATAAAGACCTCTAGAACTTATAAATACTTCTGTTCTTATTATATTAATAGGCTTAAGGCCTATTCCACAATATATAACAGTTGCTATTTTCAGTCCTAGATATGCCAGTTTGATAATGCATCAATAATTTTCAAAGTAATGGGAATAAACCAATCTAATTAAAATACAGATCTATATTTCGTTTCGTTTTTTATACTTTCGATGTCCTACACTACATGTAGATCTAACAACTTATAGTGGGAGATCACGTTCTATGACGTAGAAAATGACATTTGACCCCATAAGCTCAGTCATTCGATTAACCAATCAGAATTGTTGTTGCAAGTGGCTATGTTTTTAATCTATTTTTGCTTTTTTTTGATATCTGTCGGAGTTCATGTCTACCCACAGTTCCGTGCAAGAGAGGTCAAACCCCCTATTCGACAGACAATTTGATTGGCTGACCCCTCATTTAAAGCTGAACACGAGTTAAATAACAAACCTCCCAGATCCTAAAGTGTAGTAAAGACAAGTAAAACAAAATTATAAATGAACTATAAAAAACGAAACGAAATAGGATCTGTGTTTTAATCAGATTGTGGGAATAAACAGTCCCATAAGGTGGAAATAACATACTATTAACTTTAAAAAATAGTTAAACAGTAATTTCTAAACCTCAATTGGGCATTATTTATCATGCAATATCTGAGGTTCTTTTTTGCTATCTCTGGGTACAGGTACGTAAACACTCATATGAAGGAGCAAACCCGCTAAGCTATCCCAATAAAATTATATGAATTTTAAATTTATACAATAGTCCCTTGGTATAAATCAAAATAGATAAATGGCCTATTATTTTAATCTTCCTGTTGGCAGTAATATGTCCTATTACTGTGCAAATATCCTTATCAGATTTATATAAACAAAGTTGTTCAGCCCTATAGCGATTTGGTGGAGGCACATTGATTTTCGTGAGACTAGATTGATTTCTAAGATTACATCAAAGATACTGCAAGATATGTTTGCTTGTTATGGACACTGAGCTTTTAGCCCATAGTACACATGTTATTATTTTTGTTGGTCTGTTCTTTGTAAAATACAATATTTTAAAAGTTCTATTAAAAGAATATTAGCCCAAAAATGGTTCTATGAAAAATTGAAAATTCACCACCTATGATCTATAAACTTTTAATCAGATTGAATCCAAGCTGGAGCAAATCTACCACTGATTTTTTGTTTTTATTTTCTTAATTAAATGTTAACTAATCAATCTTAGTACATTTTAGAATGGGTCGTAATAAATAAATATTGTTAAAAGATAACCAATCTACCTGTCTTTAGTATATGCCAGTAATTCATATAGGATCATATAATTATGGTTGTGAGTTGTGAGTACCTGTGGAAGTGGACAGATTTTAAAGAAAGTACAACATAATCATGTACAAAGCAATATGAACGACAGACTGACCAATGTAAACTGCATAACAAAGGAATATAGCTATTGAAGTTAATAAGATTCTTCTTTTGAATAAGTTAAGCAACTCATACAAATTTGATAGGATTTCATAACAAAAAAGCAAAACTCTGAAGGTGATTATCAAAAAAAATTGAAAATTAACAGCAATTTTGGTTTCATAATTATATACACACAACACACAACCACATTAAAAAGTTGGTGTATAGTTAGTGACCTTGCCGGTTACATTGACAGAAATTGGCAAATACTCTACATGTATATTTCATTTCAAAGATGTATTGCCTTGACAAAAGTGTGTGTGTTAGTGAGTTGTGGTTACAAGTCTTGTTGCCTGATATCCAACCAGTTGAATGTAATATTGGAGTACAATGTTTAATTTCAGATGAAGATTCATTCATAGGTATTGGGGTAGCAGACAATCATTTACCTCTAAAGAAACAACCAGGGAAAGTAAAGAATTCTGTAGGTTGGCTGTCACGTGATGGTAAATTATATTTTAATGGTAGAAATGATAGCTATGTTACGGGAGAAAGATATTTTGCTGGTAAGTCATAATCCAGTTTATTTATTGTTTATTAGCAGTTGTGACACTATCCTATGTTGTGGTACCAAAAAGAGATACATGTGACACTATCCTGTGTCGCAATACCAAAAAAAGATACATGTGACACTATAGATGCGACATTATCGTCTAGGACTTGCTTGGACTTTACGTTGTTGGATCAATTGTTTCAATATTCAATTAGCTGACTCTGGAACAGTTTTTATGTTGTTACTATGTTTATTAATTGAATACAGCAAACTACAAAGGTTACATACAGAAAAACAACAACATGTATGACAATACTTTTAGAGTTATTAAAATATCCACGGTCTGAGTTTAATATCCTAGTTCTACATAACGTTCGTGCTAGATGATGGGTTCACCCCAGCCTCTAAGCCTAGAAGGCTATAGATCCCCTTGAGCTTCAAATGATTGTCTGAAGCAAATTGAAAGCCGCTCTATAATATATAGAAGTATTATGCACCAGCTATTAGGGTGGAGCAATTATCATTTTTGGGTAAGTGTTTCATAGGTCCGTTTCATGTCAACACTATTTTAGTTAATTGTACTAATGTGTGAACGAGATGACTGGACGATAGTACCCTACTTTCCAGAAATGGATACTGACATAAGTGTCTGTGAGTTAGTTAGACTAAGGTAGTAGCAGAGTAATGAAAAATACTTCATTACCCTAGTTTTTGTCACACATCATGTTGGTAAATATTTCTATGTGACACAGAACACCGTTCTGAGAACCAAAAATAACCCTATAGTGTTATACAGTTTTTATATTATACTTTACGGGATTGCTAATGGATTTGTATTCTCTAACAATTTGGGTTGGGGGGGGGGGGGTGGATGGCTGAATGGTTAGCGTGTGTACTTTGTATTGTAAAGTCTGTCATTGAGTCAACTGGCATGGTTTTGATTCCCTGGTTTTTTTCAGGTCCGCTGGTTTACTACCACTGCTCAAGACCCCTACCGCAAGCAAATTATTGAAATAAATTTAAACCATATTTTAGTCACAAAATGAAAATGACATAGTTTGTGTCAAGTTGACGTTAAACCCCATTTCCCTCTCACTCTCTGTAACAATTTTGGTGGTTGGGTGACCGAATGGTTTAACCTCATGCACCTCATGTGAAATGGGACCATGGACTGCAGACTGACTGAAACCCACCATGAAAAAGGGGAATTACATTTTTTATACGCCCACATTAGAAATGTGGTCGTATATTGGCGTCGCCCAATCCATCCGTCCGTACGGCCGGCCAGCCGTCCGTCCGTTGTCCACAATTTCTTGTGAACGCTCTAGAGGCTAAAGTTTATTTCTAATTGACTTTAAATTCATACACAGTGTTTAAGGTCATGAGACGAAGAAGCCTATAGATTTTCAGCGGTTTTCGATAATTGTTGTCAGAGTTATGGCCCTTGATCACTTCAAAAAATCTTGTGAACGCTCTACAGGCTAAAGTTTATTTCTAATTGACTTTGAATTCATACACAGTGTTTAAGGTCATGAGGCGAAGAGCCTATTGATTTTCAGCGATTTCCGATAATTGCTGTCAGAGTTATGGCCCTTGATCACTTCAAAAAATCTTGTGATTGTTCTAGAGGCAAGAGTTAATATCCGATTGACTTTAGATTCATACACAGTGTTTAAGATCATGAGACGAAGAAGCCTATTGATTTTCAGCGATTTCCGATAATTGTTGTAAGAGTTATTGCCCTTCATCACTTCAAAAAATCTTGTGGTCGCTCTAGACGCTAAAATTAATATCTGGTTGTCTTTAGATTTATACACAGTGTTTATGGTCATGAAACGAACAAGCATATTGAGTTTCAATGAATTTTGATAACTTGAACAGCTAAATCCAGAATATTAAATGTTTCGTATACTAAACGTTAGCATGGAGGAAAACTTTATCAAAGCCAAACATATTCAAATGATTTTCTGATAATTACATAATGAGTTGTTACTTTTAATCATACTTTAGTGTATTATAAATGTTTTGTTACCGAAAAAAGTAAAATATGCGACAACTCTTGTTGACTGCTGTGGGCGTATGTTTTGTTGCCTGTCAACCTATCTTTATTAAAGGTGATACAGCAGAAGTACGATTAGAATATGTTGGTAAAAATACTTCTGTTGTTGTATTTAATAAGAATAACAGAACTGTTGGATGTCGTTACCTCAATCAATCTGATCATTCACAGTTTCTTCCTACTGTTACATTATGTGGTAATGGTTATAAGGTTGTTGTTGATGTCTGCTGGCAGAATCAGAATACAGCTCCACCAAAACCAGCTATTGTAAGTACATGTATATGAAATTATACGAGGAAGCAATCAACATCCAATCATTTACAGTGACATTATATACTCAAAGTAACAATGTTGTTTCATCTGGATATAAGGTTGTGACATTGACAAACATTCAAATTCCCCATACCTAGACTGTGGAATAGTTCTAAGGAACAGATTGTGTAATAGAGACAACTATCTGTAGTTCTGATGATCTTTGATCATGAAATACCTACACTTACACAGTTATAATTATTTTATTTCAGATTGATCAGTAGTAGTAGTTACCTCCCCTTCTGTATTGTACATCTATTCTCATACCCATGGTATCAATCAGTGGTCAATGCTTCTTCCTCTGTGAATATTAATCCAGTCTGACTGTAAAGAATGTTTTTTCCCTAAACCAACAGTCGATGCTATTTTGTCCAGACCAATACTGATACTTGCAGTTGATTCAAGACAATTTAATGGGTTGAAACATTCCAGACTATCATGCCCCTTGGTCTATTCATGATTGGCAGGTCATAAAAAAAACATTGATTTGACATGTCCTTTTATATCGATGTCACTTATATAATTACCATTCCTGATGGAAGATTTACTAATTTTGTTTGGGTGATTGTGCACACATCATACACATTTGTTATGTACTATTATTACAGGATAATTTAGAGAATTGGTGTCTTCCACCTGGATCAGTTATAGATTATAATAAAGATATAATACATGTTAAACATCATTCTTCCCCTGTTGCCATTCAATCACCTGTCAGTTTAAATCAAGGTAAGAAATGTAATTAAACTTATTCACTGAACTACTGTTAAACTTGTATATAAAGGTCTCCCAAGGGAATTGTTGAAACTGACATTTTTATACCGAGGTGACCTTTTTTAGGGAGAGGAAATATAATCAAAATGTCTATTAATTTTAGTCCTTAATTGAACTAAATTGTAGCCAACATGTAAATTTGTTAAAATTTCTTACTGTATTCACTCCTTTGCATACACGATTTGGTTAATTTTAAAAGAGAAATATTGTTGTGGTATGTACTGATATTTAAATTATATCATTAATATTGTTTAACTGTTAATGATTACCCTTAAGGCATTATGTTTGGTTCTTTTTGCAGAATTTAACCATTTTGAGATTGTCATGCCTCATACTTCTTCCAAAAGTACAGCTCTACCTATAATAGGATTAACTACACCCAGTCCATTTGATCCACCTTCAGTTTCAAACTTTAAACAGGATTTAATACGATTTTCAGGATTTAATAATGGTAATGTATTCAAAGTTTTATAATTTAAGCCAACTTTGTCCTTTTGAAAATGAACAGTTAAATAAAGTTATGCTAATAAATAATGAACAAAACCTAAAACAGATATAATTATTGATTTGTGAAGATTGCTGAATACTGATATAACTTCCTTTGATAACATTTTATTAATCCAAAGGCCATAACTGCAAAATAATAGTACGTTACTCAGCTTGGTGATGACTGAGAAGGCTCCTCTGGATTTTCTGGTGTGGTTTCCTCTTGGCTGATCGATGGTCTGGCAAGGAACGGTGTCTAGTCATAAAGATGGGACGAAACCCAAGGTCCTGTTTAAGGACCCTTGACAGTTGAAATTTCAAAAAGGCTGTAGTGCCGCTGTTCGTATTCATAGTTTCGCTGTCCGGGCAGATATTCTCTCATTAGCCTGTTTGGTTCATAACAGCAGGACGTTAGACCACATTTCATTACATTTACTCAGCTTGGTTAAGAGGATGACCTGTATTGATTTTTTTTTACGATTTCCATAAATCTTGTTATCAGTCCAGATGCTTCACTTATCATTGATTATTTTTTTAAAAAGTCATTGATTATTTTTTTAAAAAGTCATTGATTATTTTTTAAAAAAATCATTGATTATTTTTTAAAAAAATCATTGATTATTTTTAAAAAAAATCATTGATTATTTTTAAAAAAAATCATTGATTATTTTTTAAAAAAATCATTGATTATTTTTAGAAAAAAATCATTGATTATTTTTTTTAAAAAATCATTGATTATTTTTAAAAAAAATCATTGATTATTTTTTTAAAAAATCATTGATTATTTTTAGAAAAAAATCATTGATTATTTGTAGAAAATAATCGATGATTTTTAGAAAATAATCGATGATTTTTAGAAAATAATCGATGATTTTTAGAAAATAATCGATGATTTTTAGAAAATAATCAATGATTTTTAGAAAATCATTGATTATTTTTAGAAAAAAATCATTGATTATTTTTAGACAAAAATCATTGATTATTTTTAGACAAAAATCATTGATTATTTTTAGACAAAAATCATTGATTATTTTTAGAAAAAAATCATTGATTATTTTCTACAAATCATCGATTATTTTCTACAAATCATCGATTATTTTCTACAAATCATCGATTATTTTCTACAAATAATCTATTTTTTTCTACAAATCATCGGTTATTTTCTACAAATCATCGATTATTTTCTACAAATCATCGATTATTTTCAAAAATATTATCTATGATATTATGATGTGTATATGTTATTTCAGTAGATACAAGTGTTAAAGAAGGTGATAGAGTTGGATGGGGTTTATTATATCTAGATACATCTATAGATGTTAGTGATGAACAATTAGTTATATGTTATTTAACTATTAATAGAGATGTACAGTTAGCTCGTGTTATATATCAACCAGATGGAGGGTTTTATCCTATTGTAATATTACCACCAGCATGTAAATATTCTTTATTATTATTTATAGAACAACACAAACATATCAATGAAATATTGAAAATGTGTTTTATAATTTAGTGTCAAATCATGAAATAACCAAAATTGAATTAAAAGGCAATGTCATAAATAAATGTAGCCGAACAGACCAAAAATACATTGCAAAAAAACCCAAAACAACCCAGAAATTTTTAAATTTTTATATGCCCACATTGAAATGTGGTTGTATATTGTTGTCGCCGCCGTCCAGCCGTTTAAATTTTTACACAGTGTTTAAGGTTGAAATGTGGTTGTATATTGTTGTCGCCGCCCTCCAGCCTTTTAAATTTTTACACAGTGTTTAGGGTCAAGACGAGGAAGCATATTGATTTTCAGCGATTTCCGATAATTATTGTTAGAGTTATAGCCCTTTATCATGTCAAAAAATCTTGTGGACGCTCTAAAGGCTAAAGTAAATATTGGATTGACTTTAGATTTATTCACGTGTTTAAGGTCATGAGATGAAAAAGCCTATTGATTTTTAGCGATTTCCGATAATTACTGTCAGAGTTATGGCACTTAATCATTTATGGACACTGTAGAGGCTAAAGTTAATATCCGATTGACTTAAATTTATACACAGTGTTTAATGTCATGCAACTAGGAAGCCTATATATTTTTAGCGATTTCCGATTATTACTGTCAGAGTTATGGCCCTTGATCACTTCAAAAAATCTTGTGAATTCTCTAGAAGTCAATGTAAATATCCGATTGACTTCAAATTTATACAAAGTGTTTAAGGTCATGAGACGAAGAAGCCTATTAATGTTCAGCGATTTCCGATAATCAATGTCAGAGGTATGACCCTTGATCATTTCAAAAAAACCTGTGGACGCTCAAGAGGCTAAAGTTAAGGGGGGGTGGCTCCAATTCAATGAGAAAATATTAAATAAATTTGACATTTACTTTAATAACTTGTTTCTACTACAGCTTATGACATTCAAATATAGATAATTATGTTCCTTGGTGTTTTAGCTTTACTAGGATATATATAACAATCTATATTTTATCAAGCAGTTTTTGTTTTACGCTTTTCCTCAACGGCATGGGGTGGCCATCCTGGATTATGGGGAATGGGCGTGGTCCAGGTTCCAAAATGCAAATTTTTCAAAAACCTGTGTGATAACGATAAAGTCCTGAAAATTCAGAGCATTAGCTTTAATAGTTGACAGTGCAATTTAAAAAACAAATATTTTCTCATTGAATTGGAGCCACCCCCTTAATATTCGATTGATTTAAATTTATAAACAGTGTTGTAAGTCATGAGATAAACAAGTATACATGTATTGAGTTTCAATGAATTTTGATAACTTAAACAGCTAAATCCAGAATATTAAATATTTTGTATACTGAACGTTAGCATGGAGGAGAACTTTATCAAAGTCAAATAAATTTGAATGATTTTCTGATAATTACATAATGAGTTGTTACTTTAAATCAGATTCTAATGTTTCATTACCCAAAAAAGTAAAATATGCGACAACTCTTGTTAACTGCCAGGACGATTTAGCAGCTGAGGGCGCATGTTTCAGTGCCTGGCAATCTATCTTTTTATTTGGACAGACTAGCTAGCATTCTCGAAAATCAAGCCAAGCAACAAAGTTGACAAAATATAGAATAATCTGCATGTACAATAATACAGATCAGACAATTATTATAATGGTAAAAGTAAGTTCAACTATTGGCTACAGGAACCACCCACTTCAACATCCAACAATACAATATCTAACTGAAAGAAAGTTGAAGACTTCTATATGATTATCAAACAGTAATATTGCCCCTTTTTTTATTTCAGTAAATATGATCCAGTTAGATTTTAGTGCTACAATTATCAGGGAGCATCCATTTACTAATGATATGTTAGAGTTGTTGATAACGGAAGTATTACAGTTATTGGAAAGAGAAGATCAACTTCTGGCCCAGGGTGCTGATATTGAACCTCTTAATTTGTTCCGATCATTGCAAGATTTAGAAACAAAAAGTAAATCACCAGAGCATACATCCAAATCCATACTTAAATCAGACAGTATTTCATTATCTGATGGTTCAAGTGCTCAGACTAAATCTCAGGAATTGACCCCCCAAAACAAGAAAAAATCCAAACACAAACGCTCTCATTCTAAAGGTTCTATTCATAAAGATGAAGTTCAATCCAAGAGTTGCACCATATTATAAACTGTGTTAATATTATACTCCAATCATTCATACATTACTTATATTTGTGTTTATAAGAACTGCCTACAGTGATGTTTAATTGTAAATCCATCCATAGTGACTTACAGACGTACATTGTACAATTATAAATCTAACCATTGACACAATAGAAATATTTAAATTAAGAATGTAATCTGAACTTCATTACTATTATTAACAGTAACACTTGACAGTTTTTATATCTAGTTCATACTTTATGCTGTAAACAGAAAAATTTTGTATTGTTTTATAATAACAAATCCATCAATAATGATGCATAATGTAAAAAAACAAATCCATCCATAGTGATTTATAATGTAGATTAACAAATCCACCCTTAATGATGTATAACAAATCCATCCATAATGATGTATGATTGGAAATCGACCCATAGTGATACTGTTGTATAATAAATGCAGCTATGATATACAAGAAATATAATTATAAACTATTTTATACAGCCATTATTAAAGATATACTATTTCACTCTCTGTACAGAACCTTATGTTGTTTACATGTTGAACTGTGATTTGTTGTTTTTGTGTTCATAATTTACATAATTAATTTACAAAAATAAAGCTATTGTTTTACAACTGATTTGAATCTTTTTTTTGTTATATTGGCATTTATTTATAACTCTTATTTTTTTTGTTCATAGACTTTACATCTAAAGTAATTTTCATAACAATTTGTAATTAGTATGATAAAATATTTTTGTACCATTAATTTAAAATACATTTTGTAAGATAAATAATTTCACCTATTAAAATTGGAAAGGAGTGAACGGCTATCATTTAATTGTTTATATACATGTAAAATAAAATGTTGTAAAGTATCAGTTACATAAATTATTATTAAATTTTAAGTAATTAGGTGAATCTATGGTTATTGTGAGTATGATATGAAAAAATAAATAGTACATTTTTTTTCATATTGAAAACCATAATGATTATCTAATTAGCCCTATATGAGGTGCGAAATCATGTTCCGAAAAAGAATTATTCACATGCAGTACAAACTAACTCTTTAAATAATATAAAAAAAAGACTACTTTTATTTTTATAATGTATTAAATATTTGTTATTGGTTTTATTATAAAGTATATATATTGTTGTATGTAAATTTGTTAAATTATTGTTTTTATGGATGGACACCGTATGATTATAAATTTTTATTTTAATGATTTAGATTTTGAGTTTTATTGTCCAGTTTGAACTTGTTAGTTATAAATGTCCATGAAATGAAATATAATGGGGTTTAAGGTCTTTCTGGGCATACACCTTGCATTGTGCCTTGAGGGACATTTAGCCTGGACAGTGACACAGTACTATTTCAAATTCCATCTGCCAAGGGTTCTTTTACAGCATGCCTTTGGTTAAAGGAATCTCGGTTTATCATCCCATTCAACTGGCTAGCTGTCGGGTTCCTGCACCACTGACAGTGAGCACCACGCCAGAAAATCCTGATACACTTTCTCAGTGGGATAGAACCTCCAGGTTAACGAGTCAGTGCCTTACTCACTGATGAGCCAATATAAATATCAAACGTCATAGATCAAGATTCCCTTACTGTATAGAGTTTTAAGACTATGCACAATCATAAATACTTTTACCCAAAATTTTGGTTTCAAAGTATTCAGACCAATCAATTTTAAGATATTATTTATATTCTGGATCTTGCGAAGCAAAAGAAAGAAATGGGGAGGCAGGCGTGGACCAGGGATTGTAACAAAGAAAAGCAGAATCTATTCAAAGGTAAACTGGAAATTAAGTTTGCAGGTCAAATACCCAAGCTACCAGAAATGGCAGAAAACAACCTATCCAGAAAACGACACCCACTTAATAAGCAAAAATTAATAAAAAAAAAAAAAAGCAACTTGTTTAAAAGTGTTTTAATATAAGAGACTACATATTTCAAAATTTACAGAAATCAGAAAAAGTCTGACAAAAAATATTTACATTTCAGCTATATAATAATTCTATAAATAATAGTAGGGGTGGGCACTAATTTGACTTTTTGGAATGAGACAAATAAACATATGATTTTCTATGGCCATTTAGTGTGTTATAACCGAATCTAATGAGATCAATTGTCAAAATTGAGTATTTCTATCAGATCATGCCATTGTTCCAAAATGGCGGCCAAAAATACATATTTTCGGAATTCTACCTATAAAACATATAAGTAATGGCTTCTTATCTCTTGTTCTATTTTTTCGGACACACTGAACATGATAAAGACATTCCTGCACCGATTGGACAATGTTTTATCGAATTTCCGTTAAAAAACACCCTCAAAAACCTGCAAAAATTCTTGTTTTTTGGTAATTTTGTTACAATAAATGGTATTTTGCATGGTTTTCTTCTTTGGCGGTGTTAAAAAGCTGTGTAATCAATTTAAATGTTTTATTTGCATATAACTATTCAATTTCAACATGTATTTTCATATTTGATCGTATATATTATGTAACAGCAGACCATAGCCTCGAGTGAGATCGACATAAAGAGGAGAAGTGATGCGAGGATAGATTTTTTGGTGAAATTTACAAAGAGGAGCACATGTTTCGTACGAAGAGAAATTACAGAATGGTATATTCGTGATTGCTAGGATACTTCAATTGTGAGAAAAAGAGAACGGAAAAACGATCATTAGAGACGATGCTAGCAAAATTGAAGTACAAGAAATGCAAAACGACTGTTTACAAAAACAATGTCTACCCTATAATAGAAAGATCCATATCTAAAAAGATTAAAAAAAGAGTATAAAATGTTTTTGAGTTTGAGAAAGAGTGAGGGGATGAATCGCGAACCAGAAGTGGAAGGTGGTACGAAAATGCGAAATTTTTCAATGAGAAAATAGGCGCACGTATGATATAAGAACCCGTAATGCGGAATATCAGTAACAACTAGAGATAGAATTCAATGTCAAGATGAATACAGAAGACGAAAAGTTATATAAGAACTGCTGTGGTGCTTACCAAGCAATCTGCACTCCTATGGCTATAGTGCCTAAAGTCTGGACCAAGAAATGACCGGAAGAGAGAGACTGTGAGCAAACAACCAGTTCAGACAGAATAAAATTGAAGAAATGTTGAAGAATCAAAGAGAAAAACAAATAACAGAAGAATTTCTGAAAGAACCAATCGATATAGACTATTCTGAAACAACTCCAGATCCTACATTTGAACATTTGTCAAGTCCAATGCAGTATTGATGAAAGAGTTTTCGACTTTGAAGTAAAACAACCAAAGTAAACTGAATTAGGTGTGGTCATGTGTGGTGCGGACATTGACAATTAAGGTTCAAATGTAGGATCTGGAGTTGTTTCAGAATAGTCTATATCGATTGGTTCTTTCAGAAATTCTTCTGTTATTTGTTTTTCTCTTTGATTCTTCAACATTTCTTCAATTTGATTCTTTCTGAACTGGTTGTCTGCTCACAGTCTCTCTTCCATTTCTTGGTCCAGACTATAGGCACTATAGCCATAGGAGTGCAGATTGCTTGGTAAGCGCCACAGCAGTTATACTTATATAACTTTTCGTCTTCTGTATTCATTTTTACATCGAATTCTATCTCTAGTTGTTACTGATATTCCGCATTATGGGTTCTTATATCATACGTGCGCTGTGCCATTTTCTCATTGAAATATTTCGCATTTTCGTACCACCTTCCACTTCTGGTTCGCGATTCATCCCCCCACTCTTTCTCAAACCACAAAAACATTTTATACTCTTTTCTAATCTTTTTATAGGATAGATATTTTTTGTGTAAACAGTCATTTTGCATTTCTTGTACTACGATTTTGCTAGCAACGTCTCTGCACAAATGAAGTATCCTACCAATCACGAATATACCAGTCTGTAATTTCTCATCATAAGAAACTCGGCTCCTCTTTGTAGGATAGTCGTGGCGATAGAGAGGCGGCTTCTCACCAATGCAACGAGGGTTCAATCCCAGCTCAGGGCAAGAACTTTACCGTTGTAAGTGAGAGGGATATTCGATCTCCCGTCCGATCAGGCAGGTTTCCCCCGAGTTCTTCGGTTTCTTCCTGAAATCATTCGCACGATCTGTGCCAAGGGTCAAATTGAAAACAGGCCTCAGGCCTAATTTGCTACCCTTGTAAAATGATGAGATTATTTTTATATTTGTAAATTTCACCAAAAAATCTTTCCTCGCATCACTTCTCCTCTTTCTGTCGATCTCACTCGAGGCTATGGTCTGCTGTTACATAATATATACGATCAAATATGAAAATACATGTTAAAATTGAATAGTTAGATGCAAATAAAACATTTAAATTGATTCCACAGCTTTTTAACATCGCCAAAGCTAAAAGGAAGCCATGCAAAATACCATTTATTGTAACAAAATTACCAAAAACACAAATTTTTCAGGATTTTTTTAACGGAAATTCCATAAAACATTGTCGAATCGGTGCAGAATGTCTTTATTATGTTCAGTTTGTCCAAAAACATAGAACAAGAGATTAGAAGCCATTATTTATATGTTATAGAGGCAGAATTCCAAAAAATATGTATTTTTGGCCGCCATTTTGGAACAATGGCATGATCTGATCGAAATACCCAATTTTGACAACTGATCTCATTAGATTCGGTTATAACACACTAAATGGCCATAGAAAAACATATGCTTTCATATTCGATACCAGAATGCCCAACCCTAATAATAGTAACTCCAGAACAATTTGCTGTAGAAGTTACGTTGTCTTGGTTGATAAAATCTAAAATATGAACGCACCAAATTATTCAAGATCCTGCTTTAAAAATGAATTCTGATAGGCCATACAATGCCAGTATGACATACTCTCGAAAACCTACAAACTCTTGTATTTAGTGATTGTTTAGAAGAAAACAGTGTTGTTCATTGTGTATTTGTTTTTGTGTAGTATTAACGTGTATTATGAACTAAGTGATATGGTCCTATATAAATTATTTGAAATACGTGATTACTGTCAGTTACAGAAATATTTAACAAGCCATCCAGGCGACGTCCACTTGATAAAGCCGAGAATTGTGCCAACCACTACAATATAATATAAAACCACTTGGTGTCACTCTTTGTACCTGAATTCTAAGACGTGTATTGTATCTGTAACTTGTGTCCATGGCCGTTACACCATAACCTACACTTGGTGTATATGGAAACTTTCTATTAAATCGTATTTTTCTTGTCTGGGGCCAGTTATTACTGTTGAATGGATAATTCATGAAGGTCAGACTCCCAGAATCACCTGAAAATATAAGCTCCTAATATTATAAAGCTATAACAGGCATATATACCTTATAATACATGCGTAAAAGTTTATATGACAAAAAATATATTTTACAAGTACAATAGGTATTATTATTACAGACTATTTATTATAGTGCGCCCTTTCATATAACATGTTCAGTGGCACTTTACAAGGTGACAATGTAATCATAAATAAAAACAAGATTATTAACATGTTAACGATTGTATACATAGTCAGTTAAAAGCCTGATTAAATAATAATGTGTTTCAAGCTGGTTCTTTTTTAAAAAGAATATAGAGATGTACAACATCTTAAATTAAATGGTAGATTATTCCATAAAACAGGTGCTTGATAACTAAAAGAGCACTGACCATAAGAGACAAGTTAAAAGGTTTTGGGCTTTAAGAGTAGTTTATCTGATGTACGTTTAATAAGAGGTAAACAGGAGCTACATTATTTAAACATTTAAAAGAAGTAAGTAATACAATCTTAAAATCAATTCTATATTTAATAGGTAACCAGTGCAAATTATATAAAACAGGAGTTATATGGTCACATTTCTTAGTTAAAGTAACAAGTCTAGCTGCAGTATTCTGTACTCTTTGTCATTTATATATAAGCTTTAAAGGTAAGCCAACTAAAAGTGAATTAAAGTTATCTAATCGAGAAATGACAAGAGAATTAATAAGTGCCTTGGTGGCCTCTACAGTTACAAATTTGCGTATTTTACCTATATTTCTGATATTAAAATAGCGCAATTTACAAATGTTATTGACTTGAGTTCCCAAAAGCATAAAACTATGAAAGATTGCACCAATATTACGAGCAGAATACGATGAAAATTAAATTGCAATAAAAGATCGTCACAGATCCTTTACAGTTAAAATCATTTATCTGGGACATATTTAGGGGTGAAATATTCTTGGAATGGAGACAGTAACACATTTGATCCATCATTTCGTATTGCTATTTAGTACAATGTACATGTATAGATGTTGGTATTTTAATTTTAATCCCAGGACTGTGTAATGCGATTTATAAAAACTATAAATCGAATATTGTCTCAGATGGGCGCGTCGAATTACAAAGAACAATTTTCTTTCCTTATTTAAACTCCATTCCTTACAAGATACGTTGCAGTAAATAATATACTGGTAGGCCTATGCCGGTGTGTCCTTTCATCGCCGATTCCTTTTAATTGAACGCCAACGACCGCCAATTGTTCTCAAATTCAAGATGTTATCATCACAATTCAGAATAGGGACTGATACATATGCACAAACATAAAATCTTCAACCTTCCACACGATTTAACTACAGTTAAACCTTTATTTTCAGATAGGATTGAGGCTAACGTTCTAAAAAATATTGAACCTGAATTATAGCATCTACAGATATTTAGATTTCTCACTATTATAGACATGGCCAAAACTAAATAATACTGTAATGGGAGTGACACTATTGTATTTATATCAAATATGAAGTGGAGTTTAATGTCTTGCTGTTCTATACCAACCTGTATATTGAAGATGAGGGTACGTGATATATTCATTATTGTCTGGTGCGGGGGAGGGGGGGGGCATTGTACGTGTACAACTAGTACAAGGGATACGTGGCGACTCGATAAATGGCTGGCTCACTTACCGGGCAGCCCAAGGTATGATCCTAGTCCGGCGTGGTTTCCCCTTGTACGTGGCTCACTAATCAGGAGGTCCGGGGTTTGATCCCTGTGATGACCTAGACAATTCCCCAAATCTTCCAGCATTGTTCCCCTTTGTTAGTGATGCAGGAAGTGTGTGTCTGGGCGGGGGGGGGGGGGCTGTAATGGGTAGCGTTTAAATTTGAAATAAAGAGTAGACCGTAACGTTTGGACACCCTCACCCCATTAGCATAACGCATGGCGGGCGTATGTCCATCTTCATTATGGTGGTTGATTTTTTTCTCTCCATTTCTATTGCCACTTCCTTACAGTATTATTTAGGTTTTGCCATATATCTATTTTAGTGAGAAAATTACATATAGATGCTGAACTGGAGGTTTACATATATATTAGTAGAAATATTGTTTTGAGGGAGCTTATAATAATTATGGCCGCCCGCCCTCCCAGATTCGTCGAACCGTCGGGCACCTTATTTCAGTTTTTCGGGCACAAGCTTCAGAAAAGCCGAGCCCTTGGGATACTAAGTCGAGCCCTCGAGAAAATTAAGTCGAGCCCTCGAGAAAATTAAAGGAGCTAAATCGCTAACATTTGGGACCTAGAAATTGACAAAAGTCGCAGCGATTATAATACTGTAATATGAAGGTATATAAACTGATTTACATTCAGTGGTTTCCGTTTCTACTCCAATTTCAAATCAGTTATGTTCCGCGTAATAAGCCATGCAATCTCAATCGAGTGCACATTTCTTATAGTGTCTGGTTATTCCAGTCTACATTCTGCCGTTTGATACAATGCAATATTATGTTTAGCCTCGCCCCTCGGGTCTCTTATTACAACTGGGGGTGAAGCATATTATGGTACACGATTCGTGTACCAATGTTTAAAAAAATATTTTATCTTAAATATCGGATATCTGAAGCTCATCTTTTCCCGGTAAGTGAACATCATCAATGTTGATTTAAAAAGACCAATAATTCGAGTTTTTGATGTCGAAAATTTGGGAGGATTTTGAGTTACGGACTTAGGTCCTTTAAGTCGAGGGCTCAAGAGACTTAAGTTGAGCGCTCGAGATACTAAGATGAGCGTTCGAGTTAATACAACTGAACGCGTCTCAACCGAATTTTTAAGCTGTATGATTTTGTGCATTATTTAATGATAAACTTACAGAATAAAGATATGCATTTGTTTTTACAGCCATTTTATTAAATTACCATTTTGTTTAAATCTGCTTTATTACACTTGCTATTGTAGTCGTTCGTAATTCATTACCATTTATTGTTGGTAACATTATTACATTTTTTTTATTTCTCCTATTTCAGTTTTTATTTTAAAATGTAGGGTACCGTCTCGTGCTAATCGGACGTACTCGTTTATAATATACTTATGCATTTAGATTCTTTCCGGTATTGAATAGTTTCAAGGATAATTCCCATGAAAATATAATTGTTCAAATCTGTTTGGACAGAACTTATAAAGACATTTGCCTGTTGTTCAATCCATTTCAGTTTATTGAATAAAATATTGTTTAAACTAATTGTTCAAAGGGTTAGACAAATTTTAGTGTTATATTTTGGTTTAAAAGTTTCGTTTAAAGGTAACACCGAATATATAAACTGTTGAACTATTAATTAATATATAGACATATGGTGAGAACGGAAAAAGTAATATAATATTTTACTGGCGTTTCCTCCTTAATTAATGGCTTAAATCCAGTCACATAGTACTGCCTAATGGACAAATAGCTAGAAGGCACCCGAAATTAAACAAAATCGTCAGAATAACAACCGAATTAAAACATTAACACCCACTTTTAAAGCTATTTGTACTATATAGCTATATAATGACCCTTGATTCATATTGTCATAACGCACGTACATTTAGTCAATGTGCACTTATAACCTGTTGTACCCAAATTAAATTGATCTAATAATAAAGGAGCTATATTACGCTACGAATTAAAGAAAATAGGAGTGTGGCGTGATGCATGACTGAAACATTTATTTGAGTAATTTTGCTTGTGAAATTCCAACAAATATACAGACAACCAAAAATAATTTTGGCATGCGGTCTATTGCATTATAATTATACTTACAAGCCCGATTATGTGATATACCACTGGAAGCTCTTTCTATAACTAAAATAGACAATAAATTAAAGCTTATAATGGGCGAACTGGTTATTCATGCGCAACACATTGGATATTGTTTAAATGAGAAAGGTTGATTGCACAACGTGTCCTCTATTTGAAGATTTCATTAATAAATAGCATGCTACTACTCCAAGGCCACTGTAGGTCCCACATGGACACAAGTAAGCAAAGATCTTTAACGTGTCGGTCGGGGTGGGGTGGACGTGGAGTGAGTTTGAGAAAACCCTAGAGTGGTCCATAGAGGTCATGCATGCGACAATGGATCGACATCCACATTGACTTAGTATCTGTCGGCGTATGTTTATTTTATTGTCTGGAAACGTATATTTTCCATTGTCTCTATGTAACAATCTGCTATTTTTCCCCACTATTAAATATTAGCAAATATCTCCGAACAGGGGCGCCGAAACGGCGCGAGGGCCAGGGTACCAAAAGATAAGGGGCGTTGGTCCTTCTAGAAAATTTTGAAATATATCAATTCGGAGAATTCCAAAATCAAACATAAAACCCTTTAAAATACATGATAATGAGAGCAATTACACATCTATCATTTAGAAATGAAAAAACTAGTAAAAAGTTTGGAAACTTTCATCATTAGGGCATGGGTATACATGTATACCCCAGAAAAGGGCAGGGTACCGTTTGTATACCCTGGTACCCGGGTTCCGGCGCCCCTGTCTCCGAATCAACCCAAAACATTGATGGCCGATCGTGAGCGCCCACAGCACGACACAGTCGCCGGTATGTAACGACAAGAGCTTCAGTCCATCACTTTCGCATAAACTGTCAAGCTGTGACAAGAGATGTCTACCCGAGGTGTAAAGACCCCGCCCCAGAAAAAATGTATGAATCCGAGCTAAATGAATTGTTGGACACATTCAGGAAGGAAAGGTGCAGTGGGCTACTACGAATGTATCATGAAACTCTTAAATGTAAATGACAGTTCAAATTTGGATAGTGCATATTCACATGCTAAAATGGTTTGTTTTATCATGAAAATTATGATCTTTACCCTTGACTCCATTTCTTAAAGATGAAACATTTGATGAAAGATAAGCTATGGCTGCCGTGTGATCTTTTCCTGCCCCACGTACTTCTTTCACCATACTAGAAACATCCCTAATTCTGTTACCCCATGATAAACGAAGTTTTGATAAATTTTCTTCCAACGAATTCATCTTTTTACGGACTTTCTTGATATGTTTCTTTGTGTAGTCTTTGGTTGTATCGGATACATTCCTCATATACAATATCTGTTCTTTATTTACTGAATTTGAAAATAAAAAAAAAGAAATTAAAAGATATATTTGATACGTGCTGCTTATATTTAAGATAATACAACAGAATTCAAAATCCCGAGAGGGGCTATCCATGATTATTGACATCCACCTAACGAGGTGACAATAAGTTCGTTGAAATTATCAACCGATTCGGTCCAATAATTCAGACCGAACCTTAGTCTCCAATGCCCACACTAAAATAGAGTTTCTTATGACTACTTGGTTTGGTGACACCATAGGCGTACGAGCCAGGGAGAGAGGGTAGTTGGTGGTGGGGGTAGCAGAGGGCAATCTGACTTTTTCTAGTTGGCAAAATAAAGTTCCCCAAATCTAATAAAACACTAAATTTACTTTTCTAATAATTGAATACCACAAATTTGTTCTGAATTGACTATGGATTAAAACATTTTGTCTCGAGTCACTGTAACTTTGTGCGAAACTTTCGGGCATCGATTATTATTTGTAAATGCAGTTGCAACAGTAAGATTGAATGGTTTGAATTCGGGTCGGCATATAGTGGAATATTTCGGTTACAAAACCATTGGATAACTTTGGAGTTGTTTAGGGCTATAATAGCCACAAAAAAAAAACGCATTTAAGACGATTACATTTTCATAATGTTCTCAAGGAGGACGAGGTCCCCATACCCAGTGACGATTGGCTGTTTGTTTGGGATTCCTAAGTTAGGCTACATTGGACCACATTGAAGTTGTTGTATTACTATTCATGGGCTGGAATAGGAGATATTTTCAAAATTTTGTCCCGAATTGGTTGATGGGAATTCAAGAAAGCCACTTAAATTAGGCTCATTATACCACTTTGAATTTGCTGTATGCACGGTCCGGAATATAGCAGAAAACGCGTTTGCGGTCGTCAAATGTTCCAAATTGTTTGTGTGTGTTAGCCCGTACGTCTTTGGGTGAAACATTGAAAAGAAACGAGGTGACAATTAAAAGACAAGGCTGTGCCTAGTATGCCAAAAGAAATTGGCTTTCCTAGAAATACTCCCAGGGGTATATAATGTGTATATAATAATATATAGTCGTCTAATAGGCTAACTTACATGTATATATTAAAGAGTATAATATTATAAATATACCTGGCATATCAGCTATAATACTAACTCGGCGTTGTAGTTTTTCACTCGTACGTTTTCCTTCTTTTAAACTTCTGTCGTATTTTACAAGAGCTTTCATAACACTGGTCAGTGAATCGTTCATGACTTTTTGAAATATATCCATGTCCGCTTTTAAAGTTCCCATTTCTTCCAAAACATGGTTAAGACTTCGCCTAATTTCATATTGTGCGTCTTTAACCGTTACTACGGATTTTTCGAGAGATGTTAGATTTTCGTGGATTTCTGTGATAGATGGTTCATTTAATATGGTCTCCCAGTCGAGACCAAAATCTTCGGGGTTGATTGGAAACCCATCTGGTGTTGCAAACACTGACTGACCAGCACCTCCACTTTGGCCATTGAAATCCGGTAGGAATGGAAATTCAAATGAATCCTCTCCATCATCTGTAATGATATTATCATAAATTCATAACTATCAAGA
The DNA here is from genome assembly GCA_917208275.1 of Patella pellucida. Classification (NCBI taxonomy): domain Eukaryota; kingdom Metazoa; phylum Mollusca; class Gastropoda; family Patellidae; genus Patella; species Patella pellucida. Next base: position 35,876,753 of record OU795036.1, read on the forward strand.
AGAAAACGTGACTATTTTTGTTGACTTTTTGGACCGTGCCCCTACCCCATCTAAACCACTAATGCATGCGGCACTCTGATGATATCCCTTTGCTCCAAGGTATGCCGCACCCCCTCGACAAAAATCTGAATCTGGGCCTGCTTTTTGACAGCCATGATAGAGCCAGAAAGATAAAGACCCTTTTTTAGGGATCTTTGGGACGTATGTGCACATCTCATCAGTGGTCACATGGTACCGTTCTATACCGTCAATATAATATCCCCCCCCCCTCCTCCCTAGAGTTCAAAGTCTACACCAACCCACTCAAAACTCAAAATACGGAACACGTGCCACAGAATAAGGCGTTAAAAAAGCGAAAAACGATATGAAACCGTAGTTTACAGCGACAACATTTACTGCGGCGCTAGTTTACAACGATTACATTAATAATGCTAGTTTACAGCGACAACATTTACTGCGGTGCTAGTTTACAACGATTACATTAATGCTAGTTTATAGCGACAACATTATTGGTGATAGTTTACAGCGACAACATTACTGGTGCTAATTTACAACGACACTATTACCGGTGATAGTTTACAACGACAACATTACTGGTGCCAACTTACAACGACAACATCGCTGTGACAGTGTAAAACAAAATACTGATGATAGTTTACAACGACAACTTTACTAATGCTAGTATACAACGACAACATTACAGGGGTTATATTAATGAATAGTAAACAGGCAATATTACCTCATTTTTAATGTAATATAGGACAACAGGCACGTGGGATGGAGTGTGTACGACTGGTTCTATATTCCCTGATATAAATCACCAACGTCACAAAATAGTTGGGGTATTTTTAAACAAAAGTGCAGCACTGAAATGAAATGGGGCTTAACGTCCTACTGTTCTGCTCCTAAACTGGACCTACTCTTATATCGAATTCCAACTGCCAAGGAATCTATAACGTGCACGCCAATGTATACACGGGACCTCTGTTTTTCGTCCCATCCAAACGACTAGACAGCTGTCCTTGTCAGACCCTCCGGCCTACATCACTGGCCAGGGGACACCACGCCTGAAAATATGGATGAACTTTCTCGGCCAAAAGTACAGCAACATGTTTACATTATCATCTATATGCACGTTTTGCTTGTGCCTGAATCCCTGTCTATTTTTTCAGCTGTATTTACAGTTGTTATATTTAGATAAGTATACCTGTGTGCTGTGTTTGTGTTTACATACTTAGCATTTCTTATATTGGCAAGGGATTTACATGCAAAATGTTTTCTACAACTGATTGACTAAAAACTCAACGCGAGAAAGATTAGCGTGTGATTCCGTACAAATCAGCCTGTTGCTTACGTCATAAGGAACCGAAACACGTATACAATATCCTAATTAGAATCCAATATGTTTATTTTACTCCATTTGACAAGTGAACATAAAATGGAGTAACAAATTTATGTATATTTTAAAGTTGAATGAGATCAATTTACAGAAATCTCAAATCCTGTGTTTATTTAAGAAATGTAACGGAGTCGTTGTGGGTTGTTCGGGTGTTTTTATTTATAATTTATCTGAAATCCTTTTAATTTACAACTTATTTTCTAATGAAGATTCTCGATGAATTTTGGTAAGAATGTTGCTTAGGTTGAGGAGCTTTCCAGATTTGATATATTAACGTTCTTCTCTTTTCTCGTTTTTTAAAAATGTGAACATGAAATTTAAATATTCCCAGATTGCGAGAAGTCAGATATTGTTTTTATCTTTAAGCCAAGAACAACGCCCAAAACACCACTGATTATTTATGATCAAATTTACTTCATGGTAAAGATATAAATGCCTGTTGTTATCGGAATGGGTGTGTCTCTGGTATTATTTAATCAAAATACAGACGTTTCAAACAGAAGACCAGGTATAAAATAAGTAAATTTGATGGCAAACTTTTACAAAAATATGTTTTTTACTGTATATAATATAGATAGTTTATTTAGTTAGATAATTCAATATGTATGTATATGCTCATAGTTTACATTACCAGTCAGTAGCTAGCAAATATTCAGCCATGGTTAGTAATATGAAACTATATCTATCAATAAACGTCCAAATTTATATAAATATTATAATACAGTTGTTTACCAAACTTTTTTTCTGATACCCTTTCGATTTATAAAATACAAGGGACATTATGCTCACGCATTAGCCGTTATCGGTGTTAAACATACATTAGACAAGGGCTAAATCTGCCTATTAGGTATTTTTTTAGGCCTGAAATGTTATCTTAATTATTAATTCGACATTAATTAACTGATCGAGACAATAATCAACTCTCGATGTCAACGCTCGCCTGCGATATTTATTGGATTGGGATCCGATTTGCTGCTCAACTTTCATTCATGATTTAATCATGAAATTGATAATCGACACTTCGTTTTTATCGTACAGACTTCAATAGCTAAAATCTCGGTTCAGAGTGGATCATTTTGACTGAAATTTTCAGCAAATTCACTCTACATTATCTATTTTTTTAAACTATTATAGTGGTAACTGCCAGCTCTTTATCTAATCTCCCATGATGTGTTTCCTTATTAATAACATAATATGGTTCAATTTGATTTCAATAATTCGCTTGCTCGTGTTTTTTTTTATAGCAGTCGGAGGAAACCGAAACGCACGAGATTGGACAGACGACCTTACTCCCTGTCACGTAACCTGGGAATCAAAACCACGGCAGTTGACTCAATGACAGACGCGCTAACCATTCGGCCTTTCAACCCGAACTAATGTAGCTGGAACCATGACTTGTAACTTACGGCAGCTGCCACCTATTTCGAGAGCAATCTTAGTATCGGGCAGACGTGTAAAGTGGGAAAAAAACATTATTATATCACCTAGTTGTCAAAATAAAGTGCCCGAAATCTAATTAACGCTAATTTTACTTTTCTTTTAATCGAATACAGTGAATTTGTAATGAATTAGCTATGGATTAAAACATTTTGTCTGAAGCATCTCTGCGTCGTGCGATATTTTTCGAGCATCGATTGGATGACGCCATGACGGTTTCAAATCGATTGGACAATTTTGAAGTTGCTTACCTCACGGACTAGATTAGCCGACAAACGCATCGCGGCTGTTAATTTTTTTCTAAATTTGCCGGGGAGGGCGTCGCCTCTATACCCAGCGACGATTGATTGGTTGTTTGGGTTTCAGATCAGCCACCTGAAAGTTTATAAAATTGGGGTTCGATCTGGGTTCTGAGGGAACCAAGATCGAACTTTGGTATAGCGCTCGTTACTGCTGCACATCAGCATTCAAAGGCGCTTGACAAAACAGATAAAAAGAACATAATAAACATAATATACATATATATGACAGTGGCAGTGAAATCACTTTTAGCAGGGGTTAATTTATTATTGAAATGTACGCCTATAGAGATCTGTTTTTAATGAGTGTTTAAATTTGTCTAATGTAAAAGATGACTTTATAGAATCCGGGAGATCATATTATTCCATAGTTTAGGATCAGCCACACTGAAGGCCCTGTCTGCGAAAGTTCGTTTTTTAGTAAATGGAACATGAAGGAGATCAGCAGTAGCTAAACGTGTTGAATGTCTATTTACATTATGTGAAATTAGGTTTTTTAAGTAGTCAGGGGTCAGATTGTTCAGGCACTTGTAGATCATGACAAGGAGCTTGAATTCGGCTCGTACTTTTACTGGCAGGACGTGGAGTTCTTTGATATGGAGTGGAATTTCCCTCATAATTCTTACTTACATGTTAAATTTGCTATTTACACATGTAAAAATGCTTATATGACTTATTTCTTAAATATTAAAATTGAATTTGTGATTTGTACTATTTCCATTATTACTTTTAATTTATTGTAGTCAGTTCCGGTGCCTGAACATTTTAAACAGCGCCACCTGGTACCATAATGAGCGTTAGAATTTATTCTTACTCGTTTGATGCTAGCAGATGGCGCTGTTTAAAATTATATTTTACAATGACCCCTCCCTAAATAGAAACAGAGAGGGAGAGAGAGATAGAGAGAAGAAAGAGAGAGAGAGAGAGAGGGGGGGTAACATCCACTCGACACAAACTAGGTCATTTCGGGACTAACATATGTTTTTTAAAATTTTATTTCGATAATTCGCTTGCACGTAGGGGTCTTTAGCATTGGGAGGAAACCGTGGGACCCGGAGAAAACGCACGAGGTTGGTGCGGTAAATAAGAAAGTTCAGGGTCATTTCGAGACTAACATATGGTTTTTAAATTTATTTCAATAATTCGCTTGCGCGTAGGGGTCTTTAGCAGTGGCAGGAAACCGTGGGACCCGGAGAAAACCCACGAGGTTGGTTTGGTAAATAAGAAAGTTCAGGGTCTTTCGGAACTAACATATGGTTAGCGAATTATTGAAATAATTAAAAACCATATGTTAGTCCCGAAATAACCTAGTTTGTGTCGAGTGGACGTTAAACCCTCCTCCCTCTCTCTCCCCGTTCCTTATTTAGGGAGGGGTCATTGTAAAATATAATTTTAAACAGCGCCATCTGTTAGCATAACACGAGTAAGAATAAATTCTAACGCCCATTATGATACCAGGTGGCGCTGTTTAAAATGTTCACGTACTAGAACTGACTACAATAGATTAAAAGTAATAATGGAAATAGAACAAATCACAAATTCAATGTCAATATTTAAGAAATAAGTCATATAAGTTAGCATTTTACATGTGTAAATAGCAAATTTAACATGTAAGCAAGAAGTTACATGCATAGAAGTTATGGTCATCAGCACAGCATTATCCTATTAGGTTAATACCGTCACCGATAGCGTATTGCAGTGTACCAGCATAGCATGTATACAGAACGGGACCGTTTATGCTACCCTGCGGAACTGAGAAATTGGTGTTAATTTTAATTGCATCGGAACAGGAGTCTTGAACATTGACTACAAAGTTCTATCAGTGAGATATGAGGCTATCCATTCTTTGGCCTTACTACAAACGCCAAAGGATGGGTCAAGAACGTCCAGGAGAAGCTGGCGATGAACCGTGTCGAATGCAGCGCTTAAATCGACTGCTATAAACGCCGTTAACTGTTGTTGTTCCATACCCCACTGAAAATCATTGTACAGCTTTAACGTTAGCGTTTCAGTGCTGAAGTGTTTCCTGTAAGCGCTTTGATATGTTGATAAGACGCCTTTTCCACCAGTTTTGAGAGAAAAGAAAGGTGTCTAGTCGTTCGGATGGGACGAAAAACTGAGGTCCCTTGTACACATTGGCGTGTACGTAAAAGATCCCTTGGTGCTGTGAGAAACTAATAAAAGATGTGCTGTGAGAAACTAATAAAAGACGCCTTTTCCACCAGTTTTGAGAGAAAAGAAAGGTGTCTAGTCGTTCGGATGGGACGAAAAACTGAGGTCCCTTGTACACATTGGCGTGCACGTAAAAGATCCCTTGGTAGCTGGAATTCCCCATAGCACACTGTATGGCGTATGTCCGTCTTCATTGGCCCAGTTCAGGAGCAGAACAGTAGGACGTTAAACCCCATTTCATTTCTTTTTCACTTCCACGTGACCACTTAAATATGCCCGAATATGAAGATTGTGAGAAATAGCTAACGCGTTATTCAAACATTTCGCTGTGTGAATTGGCACCATTAAATAAAAAAAAAACTAGACCTACTCATATTATTATAAAGGCTACTGGACGGATCACATCACAGTTATATGATCACATCACAGTTATATATATTAAGATATCATCAAGTAATGTATACAGCTATATCGGGGCGGCATTTTCGTCTACAGGGGGATTGTTTCACGATGAAACACCTAGTAGACGCCACAACATGTAAATAATATAACAAATGCTAGATCTTTTATATTACCTATTTTATATATCAGATAATAAGAACAAAACAAAGTATCTCTGGGTAGATATGGCCATAATAAATTACGTTGGGATTCGGAACGAGGATGCAGTAGCCGGGGAGATTGGCGCATATAGGTAGATCTCTGAAAGAAATCGTTTTAGGACTATTGGCTTACAAAGACGAAAAATACGTCACTTCTCATTAATTTGACAGACTTTTAGCAAAATCTTCTGTTAATTGTTTTGTCTAGATACGGAAAGAAATGTGTTGCTGCATTTTCATGACCTCTGCTAAGAAATATTTTATGAAAATGATTGTGACGGCGTTTAAAAACTTGATAACGCGAAAATTCATTACTATTTTTTTTACTTCATACGTACGAAGAAAACAAATATTTCCCAAAAGTTTGCGTCTCGTGTCAGGATTATCAATTAACTTTTAAATTATCTATTATGGACACTGGCAAACACAGTCGGATTATGCTGTCAACGTCGGATTAAAGATACAGGAATGGTTATGGGGGCACACAACAAATGAAACAGTGGTGTATCCAGAGGAATATTCACCATTCATCCATTGGATCAACCATCATGGAGATTCTTGTTGGGACATTTTTCTACTGAAAGCTGAAGTATGGGGCATTATCCGGTTTTTTGTATAACACAAATATGAATTGTAGCACAAATGAGAAATTTCCTCGATTCTGATTGGTCGAAAAGTGTGGTCGAATGGACAATAAACCCCCTCTGAATTATCAAGGCGAATCACTGCGTAAAATATTACAGTGTACTTTTTAAATTGACATACACCCATGTCACGTAGGAAGGCATATGCCGCTTTTCTGGAAAACCCGGCCAAACTTTCATTTTGGGGATTTTATGGATTGGTTCAGCGACCAGTAAACTTCATATAAAGTAGATTATGAACAGAATTTTAAATCTGAGATAAAGAAATAGTTTGACCTCCCATAAATACCACGAGCCACACCCATTACCGCTACCTTCAGACTGGCCACGCCTGATAGAAGTTAAGTTAAATAAGTTAGTATAGCTAGAGATTATTCATGACTGTTTCTATTGGTGGATCACGTGGCTACCAATGTAAATAAATACACTGACATGTTAAACTATTACAAAATAAACCCACGTAGAGAAAAAAACCCCAAATAACACCAGAAAAACGCCGGACATCTTGGTATTTTACATTAGGCTATAGTTCATGCATGTTTCTGGTGGTGGGCCATGTGGCTATCGAAATAAAGACACATCGAAAAGATCATTGCTTCATAAGAAATCTTACAAAAATATATATCCATACAACCGTCTCGTAAATTTTGTTGTTTTTGAAGCAGTTTTAAGATACGACTAATTCATTGACATTTTACCTTTTTTACAAATAACATTTTTATTCCGGTAATCTCTCAAAGACTATTCTCTCACGCAAGTACAAAAAAACACGCCTAATAATAATGTTATTTTAAGCATAATTACTACCATACATCCATAGATCTTTTTAGCGATCGTATAAAAAATGTCAAACAAAATTATCGTTTTCAGATGTCCATGGTCGACCAATGGTTGTTGACCTAACGGTAAATGTTATCTTTTATGTTGCAATCGCGAGTATACAGATACTCTACAGAGAAACAAAGTATTTCATTGTGTCATTACTTATCTTAGACACTTATATAACAAAACGCTACCAGTAAGTTTCTCTGAAGAACGAAATATTTTTCCTCTGAACAAGAACAGAGGTAAACTAATTACTACCAGGGACCCAATTCACGGAGACTTAAATAGAAATTGCCCCTTTAGACGCTGACTAACTGCCCTTATAACCATGGTATGTGTAAAAACTCTATTGTTTTTAAAAACATATTTTTTACAAGACACTATGTTTGGCTATTTCGGTTAGTCGCCAGGGGGAATCACAATTTTTACAAGACACTATGTTTGGCTTTTTCGGTTAGTCGTCAGGGGGAATCACAATTTTTACAAGACACTATGTTTGGCTTTTTCGGTTAGTCGCCAGGGGGAATCACGAAGAAATGCGACATTTACACGACTTATTGCCTATGTCACAAAATCTTAAATACTACAGGTCACATACTTCTGTCATCACTCCAATTAATGTACTTGGTTCCCATCACAAAACTACTGGTAGCTGTAATATTCTTTGTTTGGCAACGCTACATTTTTCCCCAGTGAGAAAACGGATTAGATTTCTAACGTAATAACCTGTAAAAGAGACCCTCGAAAGCCTCCACACTCCCTTATAAGTTCTTACATCTGCATTGGGATTGGACGATAAAATATTTTCTTCAGAAATAAACAAAACATAACAGCTGTGTCTGTTAAAACCAAAGTGAGGAATATATGGTTGTTTTTATTTCGTAATAAAATTTTCTTTCGGAAATTTTACAAGATGTTGGGTGTTTTGCAGAGTTCTTGATACGAAACACCCTATTTTAATCCACAAATGAGAAACACTCAAAACATGTAAAGAATAACAAAACATGTTGGATGTACGTCACGATTTTTCAAAGGTTTACCTAAAGCGCTAATAGCCAAATGTTTGGAAAATCTATGTCAAACTCTGTTTTACAAAAGAAACCAGATTCTAATATAAGCTCCATATAAAAAAAAATGAGCTATAGTATAAATTCACAAATTTCCGCATTCCGTAAGCTCTTATCAACCTAACTAACTATATACATAGGCTGTTATTAAAATACGGCCATTTGCCATGTTGCGACACGCCTATAAACTATATCCGATATACCTTCATTCACAAATTTTGTCGAAAGAGTATACAGTTGTTTTCGTAAAGAGATAATTGTCTTGTGATGGTATGGATGGAAGTCTGCTTGTAACTGTCTGAAAATGGAACCGATTCCTGCTGTATCCAGATAAATCGTCGTCAAATAAGAAATAAAAGCTATATAAAAGTATAACATTGTTACTGTGTGAAAATAGACAAAATGGTAATGGTGATGGACAAATATGTTGTCCTCGGGAGTAAGGTGCATTTCATTTTCGCCATAGGATATAAAGACAACGCGACATTCAGATCAAATTATGCTCTTATAGTCGAAATATTTCTTGAAATTGCGAACATACACAAGATGTCGTCACATCAACCCTACAATCCATAATTCATTTCAACGTTTCGACCTACTTTATAACATCAGTGTCCAGGAATGAATTTTTAAATATAAATGATAATTCAGCATGTTCACATATTTATTGGGGCACTAGTGCCAGCTAGTGCTTGGATGATTTGTCATGGCTTGACTATATGACTAGGGTGCATTTGGCAATCCATTTATGACCATTTTAACATTAATTATTGGAAGTTTAACAAACGCTAACTTTATTAAAATACATTACTTTAAGTTGGTCAGTTATATAGATTTTAAATAATTTGTTTTAATACAATATTGCTCAAAATCTGATACCTTTAAAGGACCTAAGTCCGTAACACAAAATCCTCCAAAATCTTTAACATCGAAAACACGAATTATTGGCCAATTTAATCAACATTGATGATGTAAACTTACCGGGAAAAGATGAGCTTCTGATATCCGATAATTTAGATTAAATTTTTTTTTAACATTGGTACACGAGTCGTGTACCATAATGCGCTTCAGTCCCAGTTTAATGAGAGACTTGAGGAGCGAGGCTAGACATATTGTACCACACCACACGGCGTATGTTGACTGGAATAACCAGACGCTATAGAAATTTGCACAGATTGAGACTGCATGGCTTGTCTCGCCGAACATAACTGATTCGAAATTGGGGAAAAAACGGAAACCATTGAATGTATATCAGTTTTTATACATTCATATTACAGTATTATATGCGTTGCGACCTACTTTTGTCAATGTCTAGGTCCCAAATGTTAGCGATTTAGCTCCTTTAACATGCCCCTTTAACATTTACCTCTTTCATATAGCCAATCATAATATTGACGCCTTTCCATATTTAACAGGAAATAAAAGCTGTGATATGCCTGTGGCACTCACAGAATATGAAAAGTACCAAACCTCATCGAATCAGATCTTCTTAATGTACATGTATGTTATATGATATTTATATAGCCTACTCTTGAAAGCAACCACCTTTATAGTTTAGATGGTATCGCATTCTTCAAAAGAATATACATGTATCTACAAGTCGACCTTTTGTTATGTTATGAATTAGGAATTTGCCAAGTGTTAATCATCTAACATGAAATATTTACTAAGTAAATTTAAAAGAAAATAATTTTTTTTTTTTAAAGGCCCCAAACGTCTATTTCTTATTTCAAAAAATCCATTTACTCTTTTCTAAGAAAAACAAATTACAAGCCCCCCCCCCAAAAAAAAAACAAAAAAAACAAAACAAAAAAAAACAAAAACAAAAAATAACATTAAAAAGAAAAACAACGATAAAAAAAACCCCACCCAAAACTACTTTGAAAGAATACGAAATTCATTGGCATTGCGTTTAACATTTAAAATGAATAGAGACATGATCTATGCTTGTATATATATGTCCATCTTACCTTGATTTTTGCCAATATGTCCTCGTATTGTTGGTGTTTCAATGTGATTACCACGTCCACCCTGTCGTCTGTCATCATGGCTATTGTACGCCTGTCTTTTCAATCGTTTTATTGCATATGGAGATATCCTTGGTAATCCCTTTCGTTCGTTTATCACAGAAGGCTTATTGTTAGAAAACTTGCTATCACTAATGTCCCAACTCAAACATATATTAAGAAAAAATACACACCAAATTGTCCAAAATAAAACACACATATTTGAGAAATAATAAGTAAAGCTTACGAATACAAATAATTATCTGGTGTACATGCGGTCACTATGGTATTTTCAAGCAAGTTTTTTGGCATCGACTACCGGTACTGCCAGTCAAAAGTACAGCACGAAATGATGAGGTTTTGAAGCTACAGTATAATATTTCTGTAAATTACTGTTGACGCCCTTAGGAAAATTAAAGGTTTATTTCCTCGCCTTATCTTATTGATAACCGATACTACGTAACATCTACGTCGGCATATGTGAGGAGAAATCGAAAGATTATACTTTAAGACCTCATTGAATCAAAGTGGAATAAAAGCGAGTGTGAGTTAAGCCAAAATGTAACCAAGGGACATTCCAAACTTTCTTATGATCTCTAGTCAAAGGGTTTCAACCATAAACGTTTCTTATTAACGCTTTTGCTAAACACAGATGGCCCAGTTTATTTCGGTTGGAATAAGCTTTTGAAATAAGTATGTATTGATGAGACCATATGTCAGCAGGCGCGCCGTTCGAATTTACCGTGGAGACTCCTTCTTTTCTCCTTTCAGACGCTGACAGCTGTGTAAATGCTAAAAAGAGATATTTCTGTTTAGTGAAATGAACAAAGTACTTTATCACTATAAAAGTGTTGAAACCCCACTAGGTGTTTCAGTAAATAAGCCATAGTTCATCAGGTAAGATGACAAAGTATCAATGATGATGTCAATTGCTTCTCTGCAAGAACATGAACAAAAGAATCTGTGTTATGACTAACATCTTGTATTAGATACATGATATATTAACAAGAATGTTGCCACGCTAGCTGCCATTCATTACCAAAATATTGTATGTGTTAATGGAATATCGCTCTATCTTTCAGGCCTGGATCCAGGATTTTGTCGAGGGGGGGAGGCATACATTGGAGCAAAGGGTAATCATCAGTGTTGCATGCATTAGTGGTTTGGCGTCGTCCCCAGGGTCTTCGTCGCGGCTTCATTCCGAAAGCAATGGTAGACGTTGCTGGCTGTAGGTGCTGGTCTGAACAGTGATGACCAGTCTCACTGGGGCTGATGGGGGGAGGGTGCCCCCCCCCACCACATTGATCCGCGCCTGTCTATAATACAAACACAGACATGCATTGAACTTGAACATTTGGTTTTACACCCTTTCTTTAATGCAATAACTAGGCTGGAATGTCCGTTACATTATGGAAGGATAACGTTGCCAATATTATTTCAATTTGCAATTTCCATTGCTCCACAATACCATTGTCACAGTGTTAAAATACATGTATATAATCAGGCCCGTATTTAGCGGGGGGCAAGGGGGGGTGCCCCCCCTGGGAAAAATCGGCACCCACCTCGAAAAAGCGGGCGCCCTTCCATTGAACACAATACGAGGCCATCGATTTACATGCCCATATCAGTATGGGCGCCCCATAAAGCCGAGTGACAGGGCGCCAAACCAATGTCACTTGGTTTTATGGGAGCGTCATCAATCATGTCGTTATATATGAGGCGCCCCTCAAATGGTGGGGCGCCTCACAATGAGTCACACGATAAACATCACAACTTGATGGGGCGTCAAAACGGTGTGATCTGTGTGCACCTTATCCCAGAGGACCTTCCATAATGACATGATTGGTGGGGCGCCTTATTATGACAATATATGATTGTTTGGCCGCACATAATGCATAATGCCTTTATCCATTGCGAGAAAAATGTAATGGGCGCCCTTTCTATTGGACGCAATACGAAGCCAGCGACTAACGAGTCCATATTCAGTATGGGCGCCCTTTAAAGCCGAGTGACTTTGCTTAGGCGCCTACTACTAGATTGATGGGACCCCTAATCAATGTAACTTCTATTCATATCGTTATATATGAGGCGCCCCACCACCCAAATGATGAGGCGCCTCATAATGAATCACACGATTAACAACTTACTTGAGGGGGCGTCTAAAACTGCGAGCGGTGGTGTTACTCATCCCGGAGGGGCGCCAATAATGATATGATTGGTGGGGCGCATTATAATGACAATGTATGTTTGTCGGTTCGCACATAATAAATAATGTCGAGCGAGAATTGGTTGGGCGCTCACGACTTGGTCAATGGGGCGCCCAATACAGCGCACTTGAAGGGCTTGTGTTATATTCGCCCGTTATACAGCGCACCTCATGGGGAAACAATTCATTTTATCCTGTGTTTATAGACTTGAAGTCGCTTCGTATTGCTCAGTTAGTGTCGTAGGTCAGCAGAGGCTGTTTATGGTCTGCCACTCGAATCATTAGCGAATCTCACCAGTTATTAATATTTCACTGGCATCCTTCGTATATTAGTGAATTCATTACAAAAATTATTCTAGATGACATCGCGCCTGGTACGTTCGTGCATTTTTTATGCGCGAACTCTTAGTTTTTCTATTACTGGCACGCGCACGGGCACTATTTTTTTTGTTTTACATGTACCAAAATCTGGGATTTCGCGCGTAGGTACTTTTGAGGTATTAGGTCTGTTTAGCATAACACTTGCCACTGTACCTGTGTATCGCTAATTATAAACCGAATGTTTGAAGACCGTTCATATTTATTACGCACAGAATTTTCAGTACAGTGTTGATTCATGCTCAAATTGTTACTAAGCAAACCAACGGGATTATTTTCTTAACAGTGTATGAACTTATTCATAGCCATAATATCCTTACATCGAGAGAAAGTATCTAGTCTCGGTGAATAGAACCATGGTTGTCTGGTAGAAAATTACTTTCGTATTTTTTGGAACGGTAAACAGTGTTTTTAGAAGCAAACTAACCTGCCGCACATGACGAAGTCATAATACTAATAATAAAAAGACGAGAACTCTTTTTGCAGCGGACGCTAATCACTGAGTAATAGGTCAAGGTTAAAACATACTGTACGCGCATCGCGGTGGTTTGATGTTTTTTATCGTGGAATTCCGTGAATTACCGAGTGAATATCGAGTGACATGATACGACCGACAGAGCAGCCCGGAGTCGAACAATCGCCGCCCGAGCTGTCTTCGTCAGCTAGTTTCAAAATGGCGTACAACCAGTGCAAGTGGGAAAAGACGACAATAAAATCAGAAATATGTTATTTATTATTGTCGGACTTATTATATCACTCCTGTCTAACAAATCATAAAGCTGTGGTATTACGGTGGCGGCATAGTATTTCACCGTAACACCACAGCCACTCTAACCATTCATAATACATCTAACTATCACTCCCTACACATTTCCCCTCGTCTACGTCAACAACACATCTCATACATCCATTTCGCTGATTAATCCTTGTATCATGTCTACTGGATATTGAACTCTTTCAAGGTACACACCGTACTTGTTGCCGTTTATAGCGCATTAGACAATAGATCTGGCAGGGTTGCGCTCGATCTTTTTCAAACGTGTCAGATACTGCTGCAAACCTGGGCGCATTGTTTCAAGTATAGATTCAGCGCGCCCCCTTTTCCGGATTGGAAGCGTCCCTTTCGTATAAGTATTTCAGATATTATAAAACTTACTTTAGACTAGAACCCAAGGAGTCCTTACCCGTTCTCCGCAGTATTTTAGGGATTTTTTTAGAAAGTTTATTTTTCTGCCCAGAATCTGTCGTTAAGTGTAAAGTAGCAGGAATTAAACTTTTTATTACTGTCAAGTATATAACGGTCCCCGATAAATACAGCATCGATATTGTATAACGTGCGATACTAAACAGTGTGAAGACATGCCCCCGAAAAAGAAGTCGGACAGTGTGGCGTCAGATATCTACAATGACGGAAACGCGACTAAACGACCACACACCGACGCCCGAAGAAATCCACTATAAGAAAGCCAACTGGAGATTGTAGGAAATGTTCAGGTTAAATGCCGATGGTGATGAGATTGCTTCAAGCCCGCGCCAGGAGTGATAATCTTCAAAATTAAAACAAGTCGCACTCTAACCCTATTCAAAACTTTTCGTTTTTCTCATTAATTAATATAGTTACGCTGAAGTCGTATTCCTTCCTTCAAATTTTTATAATGTTTATAATACGCCAATATTGCAAATTAACTGACATTTTCATAGTTCCTCAGGTGCAAACCATATTTTCTAAACTTTTCGGCCCCTGGGGGGGGGGGGGGGGCTAGACCCTTCTCTGTGGACCGTCAACTGTAGGTACACCGGCGCTCCCAGAAGCCCCATCGGCGCCCCCAGCAGCCCTTGCCCCCCTAACATTTTTGGGCTAGATACGGGCCTGATAATACTCTGTTCCATAATACAAAAAACAGTATAATAGTTATTTTTCCCATTATACTTCTCCAATCTGCATTTTGCATAATAGACAAATGCATAATATAACTTAGCATATTAAAACATATATCTTATATGGGATCTATAAACGAAGATCATTTGCATACGGAAGAATGTCCGGACTAGAACGGAAATTAATAGTTTACACAATCGACCTTTTCCGTAGAAAGGGTTGGTACGCCGTAACGCCGGTACTCGATCAATGAATTGATATTAAATGGGGATTAACGTCTTACTGTTCTGCTCCGATTGGGCTTATGAAAACGGGCAGACGCTATGCAGTGTGCTATGCGGTAAAAATACAGCCTACTCTTGCATCGAATTTCAACTCTCAAGGGATCTTTTATGTGCACGCTAGTTTGTACACCGGACTTCGTTTTTTCTTCCCATACGAACGATTAGACAGTTGTCCTTGTTAGTCCCTCATCAATGGCAAGAGGAAAGAAAAACGATCATAGTCGGGTAGTACGAAACTCGATCAAATGACGGGGTATTTAAAATAGGCTTAAAAGCCCGAACTATTTGTCAGTTTAAATCAACATTGATGTTGTGATTTTATCGGGAAACGATCGGCTTCTGATATTAAATATTTAAGAGAAAATAAACATTTTTTCCATTGGTACACAGTGCCATTTGCAATAGAGACTCGAAGAACGAGGCTAAACATATTCCACGAGTCGTATCAAACGGTGACGTAATATTCTTATCTGGGAGCATTTGCAATAGATATTATCGGTGTGGACTAGAATAACCAGACGCTAGACATGACCATTCGATTTAGACTTCTGACGTATTTCGCAGAACCTCACTGATTAGAAGTAACAATACAAGCGGTATCGATAAAATGTAAATCAGTTTAAATAATAAAAATAAAAATAATTTATTTTATTAAAGTGTCACAAATCAGTTGAATATTTACAGAGATTATACAACATCATACAAATGATTCCTGGCCAACATAGGCCTATGAGACACTACAGATAAAACATTAAATACTAGTGATTTAATATAAGGCAATAAATACTGGTAAAACAATTATTTCCGTAATCACATGTAACCTAAATATCTATTTAGATCATAAACTATAATACAGATAAAACAAAGTATGTATATAAAATACCTATTTTAATAATAAAATTTCATCCGATATGATAAAAACCAATCATAAAAAATTCTAAGAGTAAAAGTTTAGGGCCAATAACAAAATTTAAAACAGCGTTTAAAAAAATTCAGATTACGTTATTATATGCGTTGCGACATATTTGTGTCAATTTCTAGGTCCCAAATATTAGCGATTTAGCTCATTTAAACATGCCTGTCTGAATACGAATTCCAATTATCATTTTACCTATCAATAAAAAGCACGTTCATTTCGCTTTTCAAATATTTAAATAATTTACTTGAATATTTATTTTATATACTTTGAAAAAATGAAATGGGATTTAATGTCCTAATGTTCTGCTTCGTCAAGGCAAATGAAGGAATTATGCCATGCCATGGCATTCAAACTGCCATGGCATTTTTAAGTGCACGCCAATGTGCACACCGGACCTCCAGCTGTAGAGTAATAAAATATGGAGGGTGATCTAAACCAGAATTCAGAAATATAAAAGCACTGACATGCTCTCGTTGGCTGCAACTAAACGATCTGTTTACAATGGTGACGTGTCAATGTTTGTGCTACTTTGGAACGATTGAGAGAGAGAAAGAGAGAGAGAGAGAGAGAGATGGGATTTAACGTCCACTCGACACAAACTAGATCATTTCAGGACTATATGGTTTAATTTTAATTCAATAATTCGCTTGCGCGTAGGGGTCTTTAGCAGTGGGGGAAAACCTGAGTTCCCGGAGAAAAAACCCACGAAGTTGGAAGGCGACCCTACTCCCTGTCACGTACAACCGGGGATTCAAAACCACGCCAGTTGACTCAATGACAGGCTTTACGATACAGCGCGCACACGCTAACCATTCAGCCATCCAACACGATTGACCATGTGCGATTTCTGCATCGTCTTGAAAATGATAACGAAATGTGTTAAGTTAGTTTTTCGGACATTTCAGGAATGTCAAAGGCTGTTATCATCGGAAAAACTGTCCCAATCCCAATTACTCTAACATGTGGGGTGACTCAAGGATATGTAGTTGGACCAATCCTGTTTCTACGCTACACCCATTGAATCGACATGTGATTACGATGATGACAGTCGTTTCATTGACAGCTTCTCCACATCACATACAAGACAACTTTCTACTCATCACTGGTTAAAAGGTCGTTTGTGGTTACCTATTATATTCCTTATCTGAATAAAAGTGACTGGTGATTTAGGGAAAGTTGCCTGGATATTTTGGTACTTGTCATTCAGCTATCTTGGTTGCACACATCGATTATTATTACCCCCCACCCCCGCCCCCTGTTCCCACCTGGCTTCATAGGCACGATCTTAGGACAGTTTTACTTGACATATTACCAGAAGAGATTAATGGGTGACATTCTGGATAATAACTGACGCGGATTATGAGCTTGTACCTTATAAAATGTAAAACAGGAATATGTATAAAAAGTAGTTTATTTGGCTACTTATGACTTAATTAGATAAAGTTAGTAAGTAAATAAGGTAGAGTTTATGCTATATCAATGTAGACACATTGAATATTCAAACCACTGACACTTTCTACCTAGAGATTCCAGAACACTAATATTTTATGAGGAGCCAAATAACTGATATACATTTAGACAACTTCATCTTACACCATCATAAAAGTAGAAGTAACATTAGTTCATTGACTGATATATTTATGTCAGTAATGTTTATTGTTCTATATCTGCTTTGACATCTATCAATAATGTTTGAATGGTTCACTCATCAACATGAATACAAACATACACGAGGAAAAATTAGGTTACCTTGATCTATAAACAGTTTATCTGATCTACTGTACATAAGCTTTCAACTCATTTCCTTCAAAACCAACTCGTATAAAATATACAGAACCTGCCTGCAAGCTTACAATCTCCCAGTGGCTCATTTATTTTGTTAAATAATAATATACTCCTTAAGCGACAAGTTATACTTCTGAGTCTATACTAGTTATGTAAACTTCAGTAAGGCCGCGTTTTATTATATTTTATTCCATCGGAAATTTTAACTTGTTTATGTTAAATCTTTCTCGTAAGCCTGAAATTCATTTTTATTTGCGAATCGCGATATGGATTACCAGAAACAATACCATAGCAGGGCCCCGTGAGACGCGGGGGGGGGGGGGGGCTGGGAAATGCCGAGTAATATTTGAAAAGAAAATTGTTGGTATAAATTAATAAAAAGAATACAATGTTACATGATAATAAGTAAAGTAGACAAAACGGTGCCTTTTCTGAATGTGGGTACCTGGTGGGGTGGTAGGGTTGGAATTGGATTATGTCAGTTGATTTGGATTGGAAAAATCCATTCACTTGATTTGATGGTTGTTTGGTTTTTGCAATGTCTGTTTTCTGTCTTGTCCGCAGGTTTATCTTGTAGATTTTTTGTTTGTTTGTTTGTTTTGCGTGTAGTGCAGTCCTACTGCATTTACTGTTAGAGTGGAGTTTTAGCCCTTCGTACTGCAGAATGTTCTCGTTGTCGGGCTTTGCTCCTGTTGCTCACTACATTTATTATTTTAGCGTTTTCCGAGTTTCTGTTCTGTTTATTGTTAAAATTATTTGACGTTCTGACACCTGACGTCAGCTGGCTGCCTGTCGCCATTTGAGGGACGACCACTTGCAGGATCGGTCGCGGTTTTTTTGTTGCGTCTTGTTTGTGGATCATTTTGGTGAGGCCTGTACTAGGACAGGCCCGGGACTGTACAGCGCAGTGGACGCTTGCGGCTGGCCCCGGATCCATTCACTTGATTTGATGGTTGTTTGGTTTTTGCAATGTCTGTTTTCTGTCTTGTCCGCAGGTTTATCTTGTAGATTTTTTGTTTGTTTATTTGTTTTGTGTGTAGTGCAGTCCTCCTGCATTTACTGTTAGAGTGGAGTTTTAGCCCTTCGTACTGCAGAATGTTCTCGTTGTCGGGCTTTGCTCCTGTTTGCTCACTACATTTATTATTTTAGCGTTTTTCGAGTTTCTGTTCTGTTTATTATTAAAATTATTTGACGTTCTGACACCTGACGTCAGCTGGCTGCCTGTCGCCATTTGAGGGACGACCACTTGCAGGATAGGTCGCGTTTTTTTGTTGCGTCTTTTTTGTGTATCATTTTGGTAAGGCCTGTACTAGGACAGGCCCGGGACTGTACAGCGCAGTGGACGCTTGCGGCTGGCCCCCGGATTCATTCTCTTGATTTGATGGTTGTTTGGTTTTTGCAATGTCTGTTTTCTGTCTTGTCCGCAGGTTTATCTTGTAGATTTTTTGTTTGTTTGTTTGTTTTGCGTGTAGTGCAGTCCTCCTGCCTTTACTGTTAGAAACTATAATTCCCCTGCCCGGACCTTGGCGCAGTGGGACAGTTGGCCGTCCTTGTTCCTTTTGAGGCTATCGTCAACGTCAGGGTATCCGGAACCCGGCGGATAATCAGTGCCAAGTCCGGACCTTTAAAATGCTACAATGATGGTGAGCGCGGCCAGTGATCATGCACGCCGGTTTGATCCCTATTTTTGATTACAATCCCTAAAAAAATGCAAGACAAGGTTTTTTGATGGTTTCTGGTATTTTTGGTCCGGTGTACTGAATAACATCTTAAAAGTCCCGAATTTTGAGATTAATTGTCAGGATTTTTTAATCAACAGTCATTTTCTAAGAAAAAAAAAGGGAGGCCAACCGCCAACCAATTGCAAACCAGCGGCTGCCAGACAGGATACGCCCACATTTTGCAAGATATGGATAAAGAACAAGATATAAAACAAAAGGACGATTTTTCGAACAATCAAGGGGCATAATTCAGGAAGTTACGATCCGATATGCGCTAATATCGACATAGTATGTCATTATAGGACTACATGTATATGACGTCATACTACAATGTAGGCTACTTTTAATGGGCTCATTTGACATTTTGATATCTTCGAGTTCAAAATACAAGGAAAAATCAAATGACTCAGTCGATTGTTGAATACTGTACCTATTTTACCATTTTACTTGATTTTACCATTTTCCGGTGCTCAAAATTTGGAAAACTTTTGGGATGTTATAAAAGTGCTAAATCGCTAATATTTGGGACCTAGAAATTGACCAAAATTGGTCGAAACGCATAAAATAATTACCTGTTTTCCGTACTGAGGTACTTTGGCTTTCAAAAAAACTTTGTGAGGTGGATAAAGACTCTGTATCATAATATTACCTGCACAGTCATGAACAATGGTTTCTCAACGAAACATTTCCTAGTGAATAAAGGAGTTAGACAGGGTGATCCATGCAGCTCAAACCTATTTAACCTCGTTTTAGAAACATTATGTCAAAATATTAGAAACTGTAAATATGTTGAGGGTATAGAATTTGGACAAAAATCATTAAAACTGGTCGCTTTTGCGGATGACATCACATGTTTACTGAAAAACTTCAAATCAGCACGACACCTTTTCGAAATTTTAAAGAAATTTAGTAAAGTATCTGGCCTTGAAATCAATGCAACCAAAACCGAGATAGCAGACCTAAATAGTAAAACTGAAAACTTACAATATATTGCTAATGAGCTCGGAATTATTTTAAAGAAAGAAAAAAATAAAATTTTAGGAATCTTTTTCACAAACGATAAAGACATAAGCAATAATATAACTACGAAGAAAGGATTTCGGATATAAAAACAATACTAAACAGGTGGAAAAAAAGAAACCTAACATTGATAGGAAAAATTCAGATTATAAAAACATTCTGTATCTCTAAAATTATATACCCAACATTAACGATAACTATTCCAGATTATATCATTTCAGATTTTAATAAGATTATATACAACTACCTGTGGTCAGGTCCAGATAAAATAAAACGAAATGTCATTTCCCAACATTTTGAAATGGGGGGTTTAAATATGATAAACTTTAATGAATTGTTGAAAAGCCAAAGTGTCTTTTGGATAAAGAAAATATACTCCGAACAAGAACAACCATGGAAAATTATTTACGAATATATACTACAAAAACAAAATGGATATTTAATACCGTTATCTAATTTCAGTTTAAGGGTGTTTGTTTCAACGCCTTTTTATACAAACTTATTTCAGAACTGGTATAATATATACACATGTCATATTGATAAATGGGTTCCCTTCAAAAATCAATTAATTTGGAATAATCATAATTTAAGAATTACCATTAGGCCTTCAATCAAGAATATATTAATTAACGATAATATTTTATTTGTTGGGGATATTGCAGGTACCAATCTTTCTAAATATGATAATGATCTTATCAAGTTAATGGAGATCAATCAAATTCTGGTTAACATTAAAAAGGTAAGGGAAGAAATATTGGAAACGGAATATAGTTGGAATACAACAACTTGTGAAAATAGATTAAAAGCAAATCTGGATAACTTTTTACAATTATTATATAACAAAAACATATCAAATATAACCTCAAAAGACATTTATAAAACACTTATACAAAAAAACTACACAAAACCCCCAGCTATTGTTAAATGGGAAAAAAATTATGGTATTACCTTAGAAGAAGACCAAGTTAAACACATTTTTTCACAGATACGAGGAATAACTAAAGATTCAAAAATAGTAACATTTCACTTTAGATATATCCAACATATAATTTACTTAAACAATCGCTTATTTAAAATGAAACTATCTAACTCACTACTGTGTGATTTTTGTAATTCTACAATTGAAAATATAGAGCATCTTTTCATTCAATGCGAGTATTCTCAAATTGTATGGCAGAAACTACATGAAATATTAATCTATAATAATATATATATAAATCTCACTACTATAATTAAACACTTAGGTGTAATTATACATGAGAATTTAAAAAATGAAAAAGAATTAAATATTGTTAATTTACTTATATTGTTATCAAAATACTATATCTACTCATGTAAGATTAAAGAAAAAGTTCCAAACGCCAGAGGGTACACGTCATATCTCGAAACGAAAACTAAGATAATATACAATACAGAAGATGGCTACAACATCTTAAAAATTGATGTTGAAGTTAGGTAATATACAGAATTAATAACATTTGTTCATATATTTATTTACTGTACATTTTTCTTTATGAACTCTAAAGCTAATTTTTTATCTCTCAGTACTATTATTTGCTTTTGTTTTTGCGTGTAGTGCAGTCCTCCTGCATTTACTAATAGAGATCAATTTGACTTATAATATGCATTATGAATTGTATATGTATATGCTTTATATCTTTGTTGTTGTATTTTTTTCTTGTTTCGTTGTTGAATAAACTGGTTTTATAAAAAAAAACCAAAAAAAAAACACTTCGTTGGCCAAATTCGTCCTTTAATGTCTTTAAAGCTGTAACGTACATGATACCTTGGTTCCCCATACCAGCTATAACTCGACCTGCTTCACCCTCAAGATGCATTTTCAATCGTATCATGCGCATATCATCGCGTAGATGAGGTTTGTTGTGAATGTGTATTCTGAATTTCTCAATAAATTCAACATAAGTTAAAGGATCTCCATTGAATTTAGGAATCTGAACAGATGGAATGTCACGACTGGCTTCTAGTTTCAACAATGCTTCCGCGACTGACAAGTCTTTCATTTCACATGATAGATTAGTCTCTGTGAATTCATGTAATTCATCTATCCAAGAATCGATAGATTGTGACATTTCATTACTACGCAAGTGTTCATGGGGTGGCCGATTGTTCACAAATACATCTGATGATGGGGGTCGTTGACGTATATCAGGATGATTATCTGATGTTGAAGTGGTTGATAAATTACTTGCAGGAACATTAGATGATGAAGGAATTATGTCATTCTGTACTGTAGGTGGTGACTCTACAGAATCTTGTAATGTGACGATTTCTTCTTGCTTCGGCGGATTAACATCAACAGGTGGGGTTGAAGTGTTTGACTCATTATTTGAAGATTTCTCTGTTAAACTTTGATTGTTCTCTAACAATTTAATGTAATCTTCTAACTCTTCCTCAATACTAAATATATCGGAAACTAAGTCATCATCCCACTTATCCAGCCTTACTATTTCTGATGCAGGAACTAAATTATAAAGACTATTATTAACAACTCTTACATTGTCAGTTTCTCTCTTTATTTCACACATTTCCTTTGTAAATCTTCGGATATTTTGATCTTTTATTTGAATATTTACTCTCACTCTATTGATGACTCTCGTGATTCTACCTTTTAATATTTTTCTTCTATTTCTGGCCTCTTTTAACTCTGGTGTTTCATCAGTAGGTTGATTGTGTATTTCTGCTACGGTCTCTTCTGGATCCGACATGTTGACTTCTTTAAATTCTCATCAAAAAAAAAACTCTCTTTCACAGGAGGTCTTTAGAAGAAAAATGTCCTCAGGATGCCTTCAGAAAAAACTATTCCAAAGACTTGTCTCCTTGTTGAAGAATTGATTCGAATTTATCCACGGGGGGGAAAAAGTTCAGGCGATAAATTTCAGTAATACAAAATTCATAAACTCTTGAAAACAACACAAACTAATAGTTCAAACTCTTTATGTTGACATCAAATATTTTTGCGTGTAGTGCAGTCCTCCTGCATTTACTAATAGAGATCAATTTGACTTATAATATGCATTATGAATTGTATATGTATATGCTTTATATCTTTGTTGTTGTATTTTTTGTTGTTGAATAAAAAAAAAAAAAATAAAAAAAAAAATGTATTATGAACGTATTTAAACATTTAATCGTGTCTGATTTACTCTAATTTTAAATCAGTTGCCATAAGTCTAAATTGAATGGCAAACTCTAGCATCTGGCTACTCCAGATAAGAAAATGGCGTTACCGTTTGACATTACTTGTAGCAGTGCTGGATCTAGGAGAGGCAAAGTAGGACAAATGTCCCGGGCCCCCCACATTTAGGGGCCCCCACAATTCTGGCTCATGCTAATATTTTATACCGGGCGGAGCTAACCAGTACCTGGGCCGAGGGGGTGATTATTGGGGCTCTATGCAGTAAGGAATATTGTGGGCCAGAGATCGGTTGGACCCTAAAATTAACTAAATTACGTAATTTAGAGGTTCTATCAATCAATAGATCCCAACCAGTTCCGGGGACCACATCCCGCGATGTGATTGCTTGGGCCCAACCAGTCCCTGGAAATTAACGTAATCATAGTATAGTAGTTCAGACAACAGGGAAGCAAAACTAGAAATGCCCGAAAAAAATTCAGCTTTACAGACAGCGGCACCGATTTTCTCCGAGAGGCGAAGAAGTGGGGCCGACCTTGAATGGACCCCCAAGAAAATGTTGGCATATTAATTTTGACGGCCACAAACGCGTTTTACTGCTATTCCAGCCCCTAAAATTAGTGTTTTATTAAATTTCGGGCACTTTATTTTGCCAAGTAGATAAAATATTTCTTTTTTCGCATTACCCGTCTGCCTAAAAACTCAGCTTTCCCGAAATTTAGGGGGCCAGTTCCTCTGCCCCCCCCCCTCTGGCTTGTACGCCTATGTTGACGGAGTGTCATGGGAGTGGACATGCATAGGCGTACGGGATACAATTCAGTTTTGAGACCATTCCCGACATCTAAATTCTGTAATTTCATCTCTGAAAATAACGAGTAAATATAAATGTCAAGGAATGTTTAACATCAGCCTCGGGAAAGCGTATCGCACTCATATTCAGTCAGCAGACCAGCTATGACTTGGCGGCCCGTTCAGGCCACCGGCCACATACAACATAAACATCATCGCTCCATGGCCGGTCCAATAGCCCCCCCCCCCCGTATTATGTTCAGCAAAAAAAGATTTTATTTTGGCGAATTGGACAAATCCGCCCCTGTTAAGACACCTACGTGCAAGCTAATTATTACAATAAAATTTAACTATATGGGCCAATCCGCCTCTGCCATGCTATCTAAAATTGTATGGAAGTTGTTCAGCACCACAGGAATCATGAATAACCACTGCAAGACAGTTGGTGAGGTGGGTTACAACCACCGATCCCCAACTAAGCTAGATTAGCTGATGTCCGTACGAACCGACAGTCCAAAATGCAACGCATCGCAATTAGGCTTGATTAGCTGAAGTCGGTACCACCTAAAACTGTTTGGAGTTGTTCAGCGCCACCTCAGGAATCATGAATAATCACTTGCAAACAGTTTATTCGGTGGGGCTCCAATGACAAACAGCCCAAAATGTCACGCCCGCAAAAAGGCTACATAAGCTGAATAGGATGATTGGAAATTTTAATATTCAAGGTGGCCGTTATGAGACATTTTCTGTTATTAAGTTCTCTGGAACCTTGGTATGAAGGTAGTTTCTACTAGAATTTGACCCATGGAAGTTGGTGTTCTCCTAGGAAGCAAAGTTCTGTAAGAATTTGACCCATTGAATTCGAGTAACTTGGGTGTTCCTACTTAAAATGACTACTTATTCCACTAGGAAGCCAAATTCACAATAGGGGCTCATTTTTATAGAAAACTCAAAATGTTCCTCAAAACGGCGTGTAATATATTGACAACGTATAGTCGATCAAATGGGATTAAAAATAACGATGTCAACTGCTTGTCAGTGGTATAGGGCGGAAGGCCTGGCAAGGGACAACGCATAGCCGTTCGAATGTTATAGATAAAAAAAACTAGGTTCCTTGTCCGGAATCGAAATGAAGTGGAGGCTACGGTGGCTCAGTGAGTAGGACGTTTGCTCTCTAGCTTCACCGAACTGCATCGGAATTTATCTTGAGATATCTTCCCTTTTTCGTTGTGTAGATGGAGGACGGAGGGTCTGGCAACGGATAACGTGTAGTCGTGCGGATGGGACAAAAAAAAAACAGGGCCCCGTGTAAACATTGGTTTCGATTCGCCGCTTGAACGTGACAATGATTAGGGTCGACTGTCCAACCGAGGGGTGAACCACTCTCTCTCTCTTTCTTTCTCTTGTTCGCATACATTGACGTCCACGTACAAGAACCCTTTACCGTGGGAATTCGAAATAAGAGAAGGCTCCCGTAGAACACTGCATGACGTACATTATTAGCTTTCGTTAGCTCAGTTGGAGAAGAATGGTTAACGCGTTCGCAATTGATCATAAGGACTGTCATTGAATCAACTGGCGCGGTATCGATTCGCCGCCTGTACGTGACAAGGGATAGATCGCCTGTCCATTACGTGGGTTTTCTCTTGGTCCTTCAGTTTCCTCCTACTGTTAAAGACCCTTTACCTTTAGGTGTGTTTTTGTATGTAGCCTATGTATGTATGTATGTTCGCCCATCACGCTGATATCTATAACGGAAGTTGCTGAAACTCAATAGGAGTCTTTGTTTTACTAATTTTAATGATGCATATACATTTCATACGAGAGAGAGAGAAATGGGGTTTAACGTCCACTCAACACAACTAGGTCATTTCGGGACTAACATATGGTTTAATTTTATTTCAATAATTCGTTTGCGCGTAGGGGTCTTTAGCAGTGGGAGGAAACCGGAGTGTCCGTAGGAAACCCACGAGGATGAGAAGGCTCCCCTATTTCCATGTCACATACACTCACACTAGGGCTCGAAACCACAGCCGCAACCCAGGGGTGACCGGTCAGCTACAGGTCGAAGCGCGGCACTCTAGACCACTAGGTAATCCCAACCCCCCACATTTCATACGGAGCGTCCACAAGATGCAACAATGTGAAACAATGGCCATAACTCCAGAAGAAATTAACGGAAGTTATTGAAATTAAAAAGGCTTCTTCATCTCACTAATAGAAGCATCATATTTCAATTTAAAAACAATCAAATGATAAATGTAGTCTGTAGAGTGTTCACAAGAAATTGCGGACGATGGATGGACTGATTGACAGACGGGCGGACGGACGGGGTCGAGGGCAATATACGACCACATTCCCATGTTGGCGTATACAAAACACGACCACGTGAATGTTTTAGACTGTCAAATCTGGGCCACAGGCGAATTTATGCCCGCGGCGAGAAGTCGAGATTCTGAAATGGCCGCAATAGGCTTCCATACCATACATCAACCCAAACATGTTCATAGTTCGCTAATGCACAGGCCCGTATCTAGCCCAAAAATGTTAGGGGGGCAAGGGCTGCTTGGGGCGCCGATGGGGCTTCTGGGGGCGCCTGTGTACCTACAGTTGACGGTCCACGGAGAAGGGTCTATTCCCCCAAGGCGCCCGAAAAGTTTAGAAAATATGGTTTGCACCCGAGGAACTATGAAAATATCAGAAATTTTAATTTGCGGTATTGGCGTATTATGATCATTATAAAAATTTGAAGGAGGGAATACGACTTCAGCGTACCTTTATTAATTTATGAGAAAAACGAAATGTTTTGAATAGGGTTAGAGTGCGACTTGTTTGAATCAATCTCATCACCATCGGGAATTTAACCTGAATATTTCCTACAATCTCCAGTTGGCTTTCTTATAGTGGATTTCTTCGGGCGTCGGTATGTTGTCGTTAAGTCGCGTTTCCGTCATTGTAGATATCTGCCGCCACACTGCCCGACTTCTTTTTCGGGAGCATGTCTTAACACTGTTTAGTATCGCACGTTATACAATATCGATGCTGTATGTATCGGGAACCGTTATATACTTGACAGTAATAAAAAGTTTAATTCCTGCTACTTTACACTTAACGACAGATTCTGGGCAGAAAAAAAACGCGAATTCTAAAAATTCCCTAAAATACTGCGGAGAACGGGTAAGGACTCACTGGGTTCTAGTCTAAAGTAAGTTTTATAATCTAAAATACTAATACGAAAGGGACGCTTCAAATCCGGAAAAGGGGGCGCGCTGAATCTATACTTGAAACAAGGCGCCCAGGTTTGTGGCAGTATGTGACACCTTTGAAAAAGATCGAGCGCAACCCTGCCAGATCTATTGTCTAATGCGCTATAAACGGCAACAAGTACGGTGTGTACCTTAAACGAGTTCAATATCTAGAATAATTTTGGTAATGAATTCACTAATATACGAAGGATGCCAGTGAAATATTAATAACTGTTGAGATTCGCTAATAATTCGAGTGGCAGACCCTAAACAGACCCTGCTGACCTATGATACTAGCTGAGCAATACGAAGCGACTTCAAGTCTATAAACACAAGATAAAATGAATTGTTTCCCCATGATCATGCGGGGGGGGGGGGCGCTGTATAACGGGCGCATATAACACAAGCCCTCCAAGGGGCGCCCAATCATGCTGTATTCGGCGCCCCATTGACCAAGTCGTGAGCGCCCAACCATTCTCGCTCGACATTATTTATTATGTGCGAACCGACAAACATACATTGTCATTATAATGCGCCCCACCAATCATGTCATTATTGGCGCCCCTCCGGGATAAGTAACACCACAGCTCACACAGTTTTGGACGCCCCCTCAAGTTAGGTGTTAATCGTGTGATTCATTATGAGGAGCCTCATCATTTGGGTGGTGGGGCGCCTCATATATAACGACATGAATAGAAGTGACATTGGTTAGGGGTCCCATCAATCTAGTAGTAGGCGTCTAACCAAAGTCACTCGGCTTAAAAGGGCGCCCATACTGAATATGGACTCGTTAGTCACTAGCTTCGTATTGCGTCCAATAGAAAGGGCGCCCATTACATTTTTCTCGCAATGGATAAAGGCATTATGCATTATGTGCGGCCAAACAATCATATATTGCCATAATATGTCATTATGGAAGGTCCTCTGGGATATGGTGCACACAGATCACACCGTTTTGACGCCCCACCAAGTTGTGATGTTCATCGTGTGAGTCATTGTGAGGCGCCCCACCATTTGAGGGGCGCCTCATATATAACGGCATGATTGATGACGCTCCCATAAAACCAAGTGACATTGGTTGGGCGCCCTGTCACTCGGCTTTATGGGGCGCCCATACTGATATGGGCATGTAAATCGATGGCCTCGTGTTGTGTTCAATGGAAAGGGCGCCTTCGGCGCCCATTAGGGGCGCCTGCTTTTTCGAGGCGGGGCGCCGATTTTTCCCAGGGGGGGCAGCTGCCCCCCTTGCCCCCCCGCTAAATACGGGCCTGATGCATGGCTTGCTAATGCAAGGCTCGTTAATGCAAGTGTCGTTAATACAACTGTTGAAACTACAAATGTTGAAACTGCAAATGTTGAAATTACATCTCTTGAAACTATAAAGTTAAGCTGTGTTATTTCAAAATTTGTACTTTGTAGGTTCGACAAATGTATTTTGCATTTTGACAAATTAACAAATGTACTTTCACAAATCAACAATGTGCTTTGTATTTTGACAAATTAACAAATGTACTTTCACAAATCGACAAATGTATTTTCACAAATTGAGGGTTTTGGCGAGGATCCTCCTCCATACAAAATAAGCCCCCATTTTGATTTTTGGACCCCTAGCGGCATTAGCCATCACTTTCAGGGGAAATACCCAAGCTCATTGAATTCAGCGGGTCGAATTCTTACAGAAACGATCTCCCCACCCCACTAAATTACAAGTACATGCCTTATGCCGGCTATCTTAATTATATAAATTTCCCAAATTCTGAATCTGCACATATTGAAGATATTTTATCCACAAACAAACTTTAGTTGGACTATATTTCCATGCCAAGGCTTAAAATGGAGTTTGGAAACAGGATTTTTTCCTGTTCGATGTTAATGCATTATGTCAGTGGTCACCGAGTTGAACCACTATGTAACATCCTAAATTCTCAATAAGTCTGACCTAGCTGATAAAGCCAAATTTTTGGAAGAGGGGCTTAGCTGTCGTGTCTCTTTGGAGAACCCCACCACACAAATTATCTAGCAATGGACAGCGTTATCCCTGGGGTGCTGAATAATTTCCAAGCAGTTTTATCCGGTACACGCTTCCTCTAGTAACCCACCGTACAAACTGTTTGGCAATGATCATTCGTCATTCCGTTTGTGGTGCTTTCATGAACAACTCCAAGACAGTTTTACTTTTAAGTGGTGCAGATTTCAGTTAATCTAGCTAGTTGTGGGGCATTTTGGGCGTGTTTTTTTTAGGGGTACCCCACCGCAATATCTACCTGGCAGTGGTAATTGATGATTGCTGTGGTGGTGCCGAACAATTTCCAAGCAATTTTAAGTGGTACTGACTTCAGGTGATCCAGCAGGGTATTTTCAACATGTCTGTCGGGGTAACCCACCGCACAAATTGCCTGATAGTGATCATTCCTAATTCCAGTGGTTGTGCTGAACAACTTCCAAGCAGTTTTAAGTGGTACAGATTTCAGCTAATCTAGCCTAGCTGTGGTCTGAGAATTACACAACTCTGTTATGGCTAACCCACCACGTGAAATGTCTGTTAGAGTATTTTTTATAATACTTGAAGATATAAGGTGCACTGCTGTACCATTTTATGTGGTACACTTTTGAGCTAATCTAGCTCAAGAATTCGTACCCAGAATTTCAGCCGCCACAGCCACACCCACCGCCAAATACCCAGCAGACTTACATTTTGATGATACCAGATATACATGCTTCGATACCACATAGGTGATAATTGGTACAATTTCCAGCTAGGTTGACCCCCTGGGCTCCTGCTCTATTAGAGGCATGGCTAATTTAACCTAAATTATATTTTGTAATATTATTGTAATATAAACTAAATAACTTAGAAAATTTCTAACGCAATACGGGGATCACGGTGGCTAAGTGGATAAGGCGCTGGTTCGCTAGCCTGGAGGTCGGGTGTTCGATCCCTGCATTGGCGGAGAAAGTTCATCTCGACAAAAAACCTGAGGTCTCGTGTTTACATTGGCGTGTACGTCAAAATCCCTTGGCAGTTGGAATTCGATATAAGAGTAGGCCATAGCACCGATGCCCGGGTGAAATTTCCCTCATAGCACAATGTATGGCGTATGCCTGTCTTCCATTAGCCCAGGTAAGGTGCATAACACTAGGACATTAAACCCCATTTCATTTCATTTCGTTTTTGTACAGATATGCTTCTACTTGATACATGTTTGGAGTCATTGTGTTATTTAATGGGAGATTAATGTTATTTTGTGTTTTCAAAGTCAACATTTTGGAGTTATTGGGTGTTATTTAGGAGTTCTTAGTTTTTTTATTAGTATTCTGCAAAGTCAATACATGTCTCAACTTGAAACGAAACATGATACCATGCAAACAATAATCAGCAGGGTTTGGCAAAAATTAATACATACTGCTAGTTTTACAAGTATAAATAAACTCCAATAGTCTGTGATTTAAAGAATTTTATAACAATAAAACAGATTAATATTCAAAATAAAACATAAGGCCTATATACATGTATATATATATTTATAAATCATGTTTTTAGCAAAGGGTGTAATTAAATATAACTTTGCAGGGGTGAATCTTGGATTTTCTGTAACATTTGATGTCCAAATAAAGACCTGCGAGTGGGCAATTTTAGATCTTACATAATACATTTTTGTGCCCGTAGTACAAAATGAAGTTGTGGGACAAGCACCTGATTTCGTGGGAGCGGGTCACATATGTTGGCAAATACAAATAGACAGAAACAAACCCAAAATTCTGTGTAGCCTTCGTAAAAAAGAAAGAAGACATTTTATGGTTGACAGTAGCATTGACCAATATACAGACTTTAAATGTAGGAACAAAAACAAATCATTGACATACATTTTTGGTGATATTTATATTCCAATCATTATGGCTAAATATATATCCATACGTACTGTTTTAAATCAGATTTAGACAAAAAAATCAACCATTCTTTCAAAACTTCTCAATCTATTTCATACAAACAAATTATAGCCAATTATTGCATAAAAAACAGCACTATAAAGATATAAAACAATAATAAACATATAATACAAGGACCATTGCAAACTTATAAATGCACAGAATCAATAACTCATGTTTTGCCATAAATAAGTATCAATATAACAACAAAACTGTTGGAGTTTGACACTTGGACGTATACTAGAGTTCCTTTTTTTGAATTATTCTGTCGTGTAAATGTGTCTACATGTAGATATGTCCATTTTCATAAATCAAGAGATTTGCTCAAATGTGTACCGGTATATGGTTAGACCTTACATTCTCCTCGGTTTATGTTGAAGACTGTTTTGTTTTGTCAGATCTTTCCTCAACTGATAAATTTTTTTTGGCTTAACATGACCTATAAATTCTATTTAACTCAACATGTGTAGTAGTGATGAATTTATATGCTCATCATTCATACTTATAAAACTTTATGAATATATTCAACCATTATGACTGATGTGTATGAAGCTATCCTATGTATATTTATACAACATATCATACATTTCATCTTCACGTATCATGTATGAAGCTATATCAGCTGGTAGACAAACTTTTACAAGACTACGTTTATAATGATTTGATTTACATGGACACTTATATAGGTCAATAGTAGTGTGAACACGATCAGGATCGACCACATCCTGACTAGTTGTGGCTCGCAATTTATTTATCATGTCTTCTAAATTCTTTTTTACATTTTCACCATCTTCAAATATTTTGTTTTTTTCTTGTTCAATGTCATATAATAGAGCACGCATCTCATCATTGTGTCTGCGACGAAGACTTTCTCTTTGACATAAGTGATCCTCTCTTAACTGTATACTACGATATTGAGCATATACATTCATAGGATTTACTTCCATGAACATTGTTGAATTTCTTAATTCTGCTATTTGCTTTTGTCTTAACATTGCTAATTGATGCTTATGAGCATTTGTTAAATGATGACATCGTACATTAGAACCATTTTCAATCATATTTACCTTTTTCTGACAGTCTGATTGTATACTTAATATCTGTTCTTGAATACCAGCAGCAATCTCGAAAGGTGACTGGCCTTGTTGAACCCTTGTTCTAGCCTGTTTATTTAAATTGGACCGTGTAGCTTCATTTTCACCCTGAAATAAAGGTGGAATGCGACTGCTTCCCTCAAGGTAACATGTGACATTATTTTGTGTTGAGGGATCAGATCTGGACGTTCTTCGGTTAGCATATCGACTGCTTGTTAAGTTATTGTCACACTGATGAACACTTTCTATTCCCCATCGCGACTTAATTTTTTGGATCATTTCATTTTCAGCTTGTAAAGTGAACTGATTTTCACTTTGGTTAATAGTATTAGTTTCTGTGATCTGTTGTTCAGTAGTTATTCGAGAATCGTCAGTCAAATCTACAACTTCAATGCTTTCATCAACGACTACCACTTCAACAACACTTTCATCACTACTGTCTACTGGCATTGGAGGAGGGGAGATAATTCTAACTTCATGCACCAATGGCGTAATCATAGCAACTTGGATCCGATTTGGTTCTTGTTTAATTTTTGTTACTAATGATGTTTTAGGAGTCTCTTTTTCTTTTGATTCAACAGCTTTATCATGCACTGAATCAGTCTGATTATCTTCTGGTTTGGCTATGATTGTTTCATTCTGTTTGTCTGGCAGCTCATCCTCTCTTTCAGATGATAAAGTTTGAACTTCTGTTGATATTTCTGTAACTGTAGCTTGGGAATTGGTGACAGTTTGGTTAGTGTCTGAGGATTCAAATCTTCTTTCTTTTGCTTTTGGTTCTCCAATGGCTTCATCTTCCGTACTACTTTCTGTGAACTCTGACGGTGATATTTCTAATTCATTTAATTTCCGCTTCAAAGGCTGTGAACCTGCTGTTGAAATGGAGTCTTCAGCTTCATTGTCACTGACTTTCAGTTCTGGTCCTTGTTTTTCTCTATTAGTCAAATTATCTTCTACAGTGGAACCTTCATCTCTCTTGGTACGAATAGTTGAACCATCAAAATATGTTGTATCATCAATTTGTGTGTTGATCTTTGTTTCTTCTATTATAGTACTACCATCTTTTAAAGGACTACCATCGACGAGAGTCACATCTAATGCTGTAATGTAGTCAGCAGAATTATCTGTATCCAAGAAGATAAAACTATCCAGTCCCAAGATGTCCACGCTGACATCACTTTCGATCAAATCCAATTCATCATCGTCGGTAGTATCATCTAAAGCTGGACGGGAATAACTAAATGTTGTAAATCTACCTCTAAATGGTGAGCCGGTTTGATCAAAAGTTTTAAAGAAGTTTTCATCATTGATTATGTTTGAATTTGGTTGAATAGTGGTATCACTGGATTCATCTGTAGTTACTAAGTGTTGTTTTGTATAGATGGAATCCATATTAATCTGACTGACATTACTGGAAGAACAAGATGAGGTAGACAGCCGGTCGTGTGAAGGTTCATCTTTTAAAACAGATGGCTTATCACACAAGATGGATACACTCTCCAACAAATCCTCAAAGGTTTCATTTTTTTCTTCCTCAATCGTTTCATCTATAGTATAACATGATGACAATGCTGCCTGATTGTTTCTATTTAGTATTAATCTCTTTGGAAGGGAGGAAGTATTGGCACAAGGTGTACTACTGAATTTATTTATTATAGTCGTGTTGCTCCATTTGCGTTTGAGTGTAATGGGTGTTGTTGGGGACATTACATTAAGATCACAAGACGACTTATCAGCTTTTATCGGTGAAAGTCGAGATAAGTTGGACGGAGTGCCATGAAAGATGGACTTGAGTAGGGACTCCTTTTTCTCGCATACTGGAAGCTGTATTCCTGCTAATTTAGCAGGCGAGATATGGAAGGATCCATATTGTTCTTCTTTGACTGTATCTTCAACTCTAACAACAGTGATGTTTCCTTCAGTATTGTCTTCCTCGCATAAAGAGAGAATAGATCGCTCTAGTTCATCCAAATCCTCCATGTTGCTATGATCACACATGTCAGACTTCTTTTCAGCCATTTCACAATATATATGTTAGGTTTTCTATATGAAAGCTCGACTCAGACTGAAATATAAACAAAGTATAATGTAAACAAATCATACATGAAATATTGGAAACAAAGCATTGCTAGACATATACAAGTAGCTTTTTCAAGAATGGCTTTAAATTGATGGGCAAGTCTTGATTAGCCAAACAATTTCAACAAGTTCGAAAACAAATGTCTCCAAATTCAGTTTTGGTGACAGAGTAGTAACTACAAATAATTGTTCTGAGACTAGATAAGATACACCCACATTTTGCTAGAGATGGATAGAGAACAAGATAAAACAAAAGCTGTTTTTTGGTCCATCAGGGGCCATAATTCAGAAAGTTATGGTCTGAAATCGAGAGGGACTGAGATCTTTGGGATATAAAGATATGTTTTAAGTTTCATCAAAATCAGATAAAAAATGTGACCTTTGTTGGGAAGTTTCATTCAGATTGTCCCGAAATTAGAATTCAAACTTCATGAACTGAGATGTTTGGGACATAAACAAACATATATTTTATGTTTAATCTAAATCTGATAACAACCTTGTTATGACATACATCTACACTATTTGAGTACAAGGAGTCACCATTTTGTTCAGCAGTTTTGGTCTGATTTTCATGAAATTAGAACTCAACCGTCATTAGGGTTTAATCATTTAATGATGATAAATTTATATGTTATTTTAATTCAGAAAAATTGTGTCTTTTTGAGTGTCCACAACCTTGGTATAAGTTACATAATTTTACAGTATTTGTTTACAATAGGCCTGCAGCCAAAATTTCTAGCTTGCTTAGAAAAACAGTTCCGCTCTCGAATAAACAAACTACATGCATACATTATTCGAAAGCTTATAACACCAGGAACACAAATCCAGAGAGTTCCAAACAAAAAGTCTGCACTAACTCGATTTAGGGCCAGATTACAATTGTAACAAGATTTCTAGTCATCACCATCCCGAGCCCTTTAACTTGTTTGGAAAAACTTTTACCTTCCTCAATCAGATGCTGTATGTTAAACATTAAGCTTATACATTACAAAAAAAAATCTTAATAGTTTGATGTTTGTATAAAGTTTAAAAAAAATTTCTTTGAACACATAATGAAATATATGCTCTAAGAGCCAAATCTGGACAGAAGGAAGGTTATCAAAAAATTTAAAAAAAAATGTTAAGGTTTCTTGAACAGTTTCTGAGATATACTCTACAATAGTAATTATATACATGTACCAAAAACTATTTCAAATGTGTAGTAAAAAGCATTCAACAGAGACGCAAAAATTATAAAATCCGACAAATTTCTAATTAGCAAAAGGCACAACTACTGTAATAGTATGATGTGTGTTCAAAGTTTTAACCAGCGGCTGCCAGGCAGGATACGCCCACATTTTCGAGAGATGGATAGAGAACAAGCAAAACCAAAAGTGATTTTTCCTTCAATCAAAGGCCATAATTCATTAAGTTACATTTTGATATGCGCAAATGTCGAAAAGTATCAAGATATTTAGGTTATAAACAGGCAATTTAAGTTTCATCAAAATCGAAATTAAAATTGTGACCTCTACAGGGTCCACAACCTTGAAATACCATTTTTTAACAGTATTCACGTACAAACAGCAGCCATTTTGTATTGTAATTTTGGTCCTATTTTCCCGAAATTTGAACTCAACCTTCCTTAGCTTGTAACAGTGATATAATCAAACGATTTTTTAAATCGGATAATAATTGTGACCTCTAGAGGAACCACAAGCTAAACAAAGGCGATTTTGCGTATAATCAGGGGCCATAATTCAGGACGTTACGATCCGATATGTGCAAATATCGAAAGGAACCAAGATCTTTGGGTTATATCCATGCATTTTAAGTTTCATCAAAATCAAATTAAAATTGTGCCCTCTACAGGGTCCACAACACTGATATACCATTTTAAACAGTATTCGCGTACGATCGGCGGCCATTTTGTACGGCAATTTTGGTCCGATTTTATCGAAATTCAAACTCAACCTTCTTTAGGGTGTAACGGTGATATAACCAAACGTTTTTTTAAATCAGATAATAATTGTGACCTCCAGGGGGACCACAAGCTGAACAAAGACGATTTTGCGTATAATCAGGGGCCATAATTCAGGAAGTTACGATCCGATATGCGCAAATATCAAAAGGACCCAAGATCTTTGGGTAATATCCATGCATTTCAAGTTTCATCAAAATTGAATTAAAATTGGGACCTCTACAGGGTCCACAACCTTGATATACCATTTTTTAACAGTATTCTCGTACGAACGGCGGCCATTTTGTATGGTAATTTTGGCCCGTTTTTTCCAAAATTTGAACTTAACCTTCCTTAGGGTGTAACGGTGATATATTCGAACGTTTTTTTAAATCGGATAATAATTGTGACCTCCAGAGGTACCACAAGCTAAAATAGGTGATTTTTCAGACAATCAGGGGCAATAATTCAGGAAATTACGTTCCGATAGGCGCAAATATTGTAAGGAACCAAGATCTTAGGGTTATAAACATGAATGTAAAGTTTCATCAAAATCGGTTCAAAATTGTGACCTCTATAGGGTCCACAAGCTAAAAACATGATTTTTCGTACAATCAGGGGCCATAATCCATGAAGTTTTGATCCGATACATGCCAATATCGAAAGCAGCCGAGATCTTTGGGGGATAAAGCTATATTTCAAGTTTCGTCAAAATCGGGTAAGAATTGTGACCTGTAGAGAGTCCACAAACAATTGTGGACGGACGGACGTCCGGACGGACAGGGGCGACGACATAATACGTCCACATGAAAATGTGGGCGTATAAAAAGATATTTTGAACAATTTATGAGAAATTTGTTGTACACCAAAACTAAGTCAAATTTGTTTCCATGGAAGCCCAAAAAATATAAATCCCAGAAATGTCTAAATAGCAAAAGGCACAACTACTGTAATGGGTTGGTGTCTGTACAAAAAGATATCTTGAACGTTTATGAGATATGCTCCAGAAACAAAATTATACAACAAAGATAGTGCTCTGGCACTGCCAGGCAGGATACGCCCACATTTTCGAGAGATGGATAGAGGACAAGCAATACCGAAAGTGATTTTTCCTACAATCGAAGGCCATAATTCATTAAGTTACAATTTGATATGCGCAAATATCGAAAAGAATCAAGATCTTTAGGTTATAAACATTTCATTAAAATCGAATTACAATTGTGACCTCTACAGGGCCCACAACTTTAAAATGCCATATTTTTACACTGTTCGCATACAAACAGCGGCCATTTTGTCTGGCAATTATGGTAGATATTCTAGAAATTCGAACTCAACCTTCCGTAGGGTGTAATGGTGATAAGAGTCAAACGTTTTTTTAAATTGGATATTAATCGTGACCTCCAGAGGGATCATAGGGGATTTTTCGGACAATCAGGGGCCATAATTTAGTTATGATCCTATATGCGCAAATATCGAAAGGAACCAAGATCTTTGGGTTATAAACATGCCCGTCAAGTTTCATCAAAATCGGCTCAAAATTGTGACCTCTATAGGGTCCACAAGCTAAAAACGTGAAGTTTCGATCCGATACATGCCAATATCAAAAGCAGCTGCGATCTTTTGGTGATAAAGCTATATTTCAAGTTTCGTCAAAATCGGACAAGAATTGTGAACTGTAGAGGGTCCACAAACAATTGTGGACGGACGGGAGGACAGGGGCGACGACATCATACGTCCACATGAAAATGTGGGCGTATAAAAACTACTTGTAAATCAAACTTGTTTCCATGTAAACCTGGAAAATAAAATTTCAGAAATTCCTAAATAGCAAAAGGCACAACTACTATAATAGGTTGATGTGTGTACAAAGTGTCAGAAAATTATCTTGAACGGTTTATGAGATATGTTACGGAAAAGAAATCGAAACAGACCTCATTTCAATATCCCTCCCTAACTTCGCTCAGCGTGGGTTAATAATTGTCAAGTAAATGCTATATTTATTCTAATAATTGTGAAGTTTACATAAAATTAAATATTGACGAAAACACTCAATGCCTTCATCCTATGCAATGAATATGCTATGCAGCTATTGGTTATATTGGTTCTATTTTGATTTAAAACCAAAATGCAACAAACATAATGGACAGAGGAATGAATCAATCACTAGCTAAAATGAATTTTTCAAAAATATACAACTATATTTCCATGAGATATGGTCGCATTCTCTGAAGCTTGTGCCAAAAAAGCTGAAATATATTGCCCGATAAATTGACGGTTTAATGAAACTTGGAGGGCGGGCGGCATATAAGCTCTCCCAAAACAGTATTTCACTCAATATATATATATAAACTTTTACTTCAGATTGGGTTTTAGGCTAAATTCCTAACAAATATTTGAATTGATACAAAGCATCTACATGTATATGTAATTTTCTCACTAAAATATATATAGCAAAACCTAAATAATACTGTAAGGGAGTGGCAATTTTAATGAAGAGAGAAAAAAAATCAATAATCAATGCATCATAATGAAGATGTACATAAGCCCGCCATACATTATGCTATAGGGGGGGGGGGACTTGGTTCGAACAGCAACGTTACGGTCTACTCTTTATTTCGACTTTAGTGCACGTCAACTTGTGCACAGGACCTCAGTTTTATATTCCATCTAAATGACTAGATGCTGACCATCACAGCCCTCGCCCCACTTCCCGCATCGTTGACAAAAGGGGAAAAAACCCTGGGAAGTTTGAGGAACTGGCTAGGTCAACAGAGGGGTCAGACCCCAGACCTGATTAGTGAGCCACGTCCAAGGGGAAACACCTCTGTACTAGGATCAAACCCTGGTACATGTAAGTGAGCCAGCCCTTTACTGAGTCATCTCCGCTCCCTTGCACACAAACAATAATATAATGTACGACATACACCCATCTTTACTATACAGGTTGGTACAGAACAATAAGACATTAAACTCCACTTCATATTTTTTCTCTTCATTACAATTGTCACTCCCATTACAGTATTATTTAGTTGCGGTCATATCTATTTTAGTGAGAAAACTAAATATCTGCAAATGCTGTTTCATATAATAACTTTAGTGTTAATATTATAATTTAAAGTAGCTAAGTCGTAAGTCAATATCATCAAAGATCTTCAACATTTAAAACACGATTTGTTTTGGTAATTTAAATCAGCATTGGCATTGGTGCTATATGGTCTTACCTGAAAAAAGATGGGATTCTGATATCCAACATTTAAGACAAAACAAACATTTTACCATAATGCGTTTTGGTGCCATTTGTAACAAGGTGCGCAAAGAATGAGGCTAGACATATTCCACCAGTCTTGTCAAACAGTGATGCAAGTTCTTATTTGGAGAGCATGCGCAATAAATAGCCTACTATGGGTATTGACTTGAATAACCAGACTCTAGAAACTGTCTTTCAATTGACGCTTCTGGCATATTCTGCCGAACATATCTAATGGTAATTTACAAAAAAAACGAAACGGTTAGATGTAAAACAGGTTAGATGTAAAACAGGTTACATAAATTCATATTACATTATTGCTATCCATTTGTGCCAATTTCTAGGTTCAAAATATTAGCGATTTGGCTCCTACTTTAACTATAGGATTACGTAGTGGATATATAACCGTAAACGGTATCCTATTTACTAACGCTATTGCACCGTAAATCGCAATGACGTATATATACATCGTGTGTGATTGGTTAAATAATAACTTCCGTTCGACGTGCGCAGTTGTGCGACACTTCCGTTCGACATGCGCAGTTGATATATTCCACAAGAACGGTAACTTCGTCTTTCAAGTTTGGCGCAGAAGCACGGTTTTACGGAAAAAAACGTAAACCACTGACCGTCTTGGTACTTAAATTAAAACCAAAACCCACAGAAATAAGCCCTTGACCGAAATAGAATAATTTTCTACAATTTATATTTATTATTTTATTTTCTTCTAAAACTAATTCTCTGGGTTCTACCGTAGAAATCCAAGTATGGCTATTTCGTCCTATATAAGAAACGGAGAAAGTAGAAAGGTTAGACAAAAAACGTATGGTGGTTATGGTAAGGGTTAGGGTAAGGGTTTGGGTTAGGTTTTGGGGTAGGGTCATGGGTTAGGGTTAGGGTTCGGGTCAGGCATCATTGCGAAAACTGCTGAAAACCGCTAAGTCCACGGATCAGAGAACTGCGCATGTCAAACGGAAGTTACGGCGATATAGTAAATAGAGTAAAGTGCCGTTTACGGTTGAATATCCACTGCCATTAATCCAACAAGTTAGATGTTACTCTTTTGATATGCTGACAACGTAACATCTAACATCCGAACGGTCAAAAGCTCGCCGCAGAATTTGATAACTAGTTTACTTCTTTCAGCGTACGGCAAAACTCCCAATTTTCAGTTATCTGCAACACTAACACATTAAACTTACATATCATATCCATCTACTTTCCACAAAATCTGTTTTCTTGTCTATTTTAAGAGATTTCACAAAAATACTCCGAGATACCAAATACCAAACGATAAAACCGGAAATCACCTATATTGGCGAGAGGTGAAGGCCGGCAACATGCATATTAGCAACAGGGTTCAACACGAAACGAAATCAAGAGTTTATTTGAAGGCAATCCTTTTAATGTGCAAGTCATTGATTAAAAAGACATCAATATGATCAATAAACAAAAATCATGACATGTTGTTGATGTCATTGTTTTTATTTCGATTCTAATAAGATTTAGTGATGTTTTTTTTTAAAAACTAATTTTGAGGCTCATGGGGGCTCTTCCACGTGGCTAAGTGGGTAAGGTGCTGGCTCGCTAGCCTGGAGGTCGGGAGTTCGATCCCTTCAAACACTATTTTACTTTATGTGCAACTCCTATCTACAAAAAAAATTCATACCTAATCCATAGAAATATTTTACAATAATGCATTTCGTTTCGCTAAAACAAGTGTTCTTATTTTTTAATGGAGAGGATATGACGTCAAAAAAAGGTCAAATTATCCCAACTTGGCAACTTTATGAAATG
This sequence comes from Patella pellucida, assembly GCA_917208275.1. Classification (NCBI taxonomy): domain Eukaryota; kingdom Metazoa; phylum Mollusca; class Gastropoda; family Patellidae; genus Patella; species Patella pellucida. The sequence goes on from OU795036.1 coordinate 35,918,667, forward strand.
TTATCGGTATGATATTGGATAAACCGGTTTCACTGAACAACGTTTGTTTGTCAGTAAGTGTCATTGTTGCTCAAGGAAGATCATACAATAAGGTAGGACATGCATTCAGATTTTATCGACTGGCGCCTTTCAGCTCGATGCTTTATCGACTGAAACCTTTCATTTCGATGCGCAAAAAATTCAGTCGGACGGTGCTCAATGATGGCACTAGTACTGGAGCCTAGAGGTTACGTATCGACGAAACCTCTAGACACCCTGGAGTACACTGCCATAGGATTATTAATAAAATTATGTGAACTGAATGAATGTGCCTTAATTTTAGTACCCAAAACCTACCTAAATAAAGTCAAAGACTTTGCTAATTAAACATTATAAGTAGATCTGTATAGTTTCATAGACGCTTCTCCCTTATTTTGAACTTCCTTGTCTATTTATTGTTTACTTTCAGTCGATACAACATTACAACTGATTAAGTTGTGCCATGCTTCGAGTGAACGAACCAACAACTTCTCCCGTGAACCTTTTATAGACTTCCACATCCAGGCGTTTTACCTTCATAGCCTCGAACATCAAGACTATTAAATAGTCGCACTGGGCTAAAAAGTGAAGTTTAAAGGGACAATACCACTCTTGCTGGCTTGACAGGTCCAGACATTTTTTAAGCCTTATTCTAACTACTAGATGTTTACATCCTCTTTTACTTGTCCAGAGGGTTCGAAAATATGTTTAAATCCAAGTTGCATTTGGAAGTGTTTACGTAAAGCTTTTCAAACTATGTTGTTACCATGTAGTTGAATTTTTCCAATTTTTTTAAATTCTGTGTGTTAAGATGTAATTTGTATCATCAATATTACAATTTGTTGACCAGAATAATGACTGGGGCATATTATTCAGTTGTATTGGGGTTTTAAACTCGACCCAGACTGGTCATTTCGGGACTAACATATAGTGTACTTTTATTTCAATAATTCGCTTGTGCGTAGGGGTCTTTAGCGGTGGGAGGAAACCGGAGGACCCGGAGAAAACCTATGAGGTTGGACAGGCGACCCTTCACGTACAACTGGGAATTCAAAACCACGCCAGTGGCCTATACTTAAAGGACCTAAGTCCGTAACTCAAAATCCTCCAAAATCTTCGACATCGAAAACACGAATTATTGGTCAATTTAAATCAACATTGATGATGTAAACTTACCAGGAAAAGATGAGCTTCTGATATCCGATATTTAAGATAAAATAATTTTTCTAACATTGGTACACGAATCGTGTACCATATTGCGCTCTGGTCCTAGTTTTATTGAGAGACTCAGGGGACGAGGCTAGACACATTGCACTGTATCACACTGCATATGTGGACTGGAATAACCAGGCGCTAAAAAAAAATGCACTGGGTTGAGACTGAATGGCTTGTTTCGCCGAACATAACTGATTTGAAATTGGAGTAAAACGGAAAGCATTTAATGTAAATCAGTTTATATACATTCATATTACAGTATTATATGAGTTTCGACCCACTTTTGTCAATTTCTGGATCCCAAATGTTAGCGATTTAGCTCCTTTAAATATTTCGTAATGCAAGCACGACAAACCTATGACAAACTTTTTCGGTAAACTTTAAATTGATGCTAAACTCCAAATATATATATATATGACATGTAAACTTAGACTTGATGCTAACGTATAAGACTGCAAAGTTATAGCCTATATTTAATACATCAACTACTTACTACATATTATCAGTATCATATTACTTTTAGTTTTGAAGTTAAACCATATGAATGTTTTGTGTGTATCATATTACTTTTAGTTTTGAAGTTAAACTATATTTGAATGTTTTGTGTGTGAGTATTTGTTAAGTGTCTTGTTCTGTTACTGTCTTTTTCATTTCTTTGTTATAAAGGGCAAAATTGTAAACAGGCTTTAAGCCTAATTTTTCACTTTTAAAAATAATGATATTATTATTATCAACCCCAATTAAATACATGCTATAATAAGTTAGACTCGTAGTAACGCCGGCCGTAATTCGGAATCCTGCAAGACCGGTAATCCGAGTCTAACTTAGCATGTATTTAGAAAGTTCCGCATATACTATTAGTATTTAGTTTGTCATCTATAATATTTTAAAGGAGCTAAATCGCTAATATTTGGGACCTGGAAATGGACCCTAATGGGTCGCAACGCATATAATAATATATTATGATTGTATATACACAGATTTGCATTAAATTGTTTCTGTTTTGACACTAATTTCAAATCAGTTATGTCAAGCGAAATGTTCGGCATGAGTCTCAACCGTTTTAAGTATTTCTAGTGTCTGGTTATTCTAGTCTACTGCACATGCCCACCAGATAAAATGTTGCCTCATCGTTTGAGAGGAGTTGTGGAATAAGTCTAGCCTCGTTCTTTCTAGTCACTTGTTAGTGTTACAAGTGACGCTGAAACGCTCTATGGTACACGATTCGTGTACCAATGGTAAAATGTTTATTTTGTTTTAAATATTGGATATCAGAGGCCTACCGTTTCCAGGTGAGATCACAACATCAATGTTGATTTGAATTGACCAATAATTAATGTTTTCGATGTCGAAGATTTTTGAGGATTTTGAGTTACGGACTTAGGTCCTTTAAATTAGTTCAATGAACATTGTTAGCCCCACTCTATAATATTTCCTCTGCTTTATGTGCGAATTTTTTTTTCGGGCATCATCATTATTTGAAATTTCTAGCCACCTTCGAATGCAACTGCAACAGTCTGAATGATTGGGTACAGGATCACTTTCAAGTGTTTTGTGATCCTTTTATTCAGATGCGGATTAAGGGGGGGGGGGTAGGAACCGCCCCCCCCCCTAAATAACAGTATAAAAAATAGATATGCACCACAAATCACCACTGACACCCCGATTTTTTCAAATATTTTCTCGGGGGACCCCCACGGGCCCCCTAACAGGATTTTCTGGGTCAGCCTCTGCTTTTATTGGAGTGGCTGGTTATCACCTAAATACAGTATTTGTTTTACGTTTATGAATCCATGTTTTAATTAATGATTCATACTTTTGACAAGTACTTGTGTTTAATGTATATATAGGCTATATATAAGCCATGGATATAAGAATATTGCTATTAGCCATATTCATTCAACAGTATTACTTATGTGGACACAACATGGATCTGTTACCGCAGCAACATTTTTAGGGGGTGGGCTTACAAGTTTCATTATAGTTCCTTACAGTTACCTTCAATGCAACCAATTTGCAGTTTGTCTTCTTGTATATACTTGCCACGGTTTCTAGAAATAAATGCCTTTCACCTCAGACTTTCCAAGACATAGGGACATATTGGCATTTTTTAGACAACATACAAAGTGTAAAAAATGGATCATTTTGTAGAAAAATATTCCAATAGTTTAATTTTTTTGGGTGAGACTTGTTTAAAAGTCTTTAAATCCTGTTACAGAATTATAGAACATAAGGCCTATGGACCCGAGCTGCAGTCGGGTATACAAAACAGTACATAACTTTAAAGGGTCACCATTTCTTCTGTAATTATTTTTTTTTTTTTGATTCTGTATTATAATAATTTTGCAAAAACAAATGGGAAGCTATAGAGATTTTTTTTTATGATATATGAACTTTTAAAACCATATAGGAGGCAGACCACCATTAATTTTCACCATCTCGGTACCCTAGTTAGTCTATATATTTATAGCAATTCTCCCTCCTTCTCTTTTCTCCCCCTTTGCATGGACATTTTTTGTTGATTTTTTTGGTCTCGAATGGAAGAAGAGTGTTTGAATTAATATTTTCTGTCCGGTTTTGGTAAATATTCATGATTTTGAGGCGGAAGGTCAACGTCATACAAATTTTAGTGCTAAGACATGGCCATTTGTTACTCTGTCTATAGTGAAAATTATTCAGCCCAACGAAAATTTTGGGGAGAAGTTTGAGGTGGGCAAATAATTAACATTGAAGACAATGGGGAATATTTAAGGTGGTCTGCATCCGTATGAATAGGAATGGGTTACCCCCCTTTAATCGAAATCTACTAAAATCTTGATTAATGGAGAGAGAGAAATGGGGTTTAACGTCCACTCGACACAAACTAGGTCATTTTGGGACTAACATATGGTTTTCAATTTATATTTCAAAAATTCGCACTGGGAAGAAGTGCCCGGAGGAAACCCATGAGGTTGAGAAGGCGCCCCTATCTCCATGTCACATACGCTCACACTAGGGCTCGAAACCACAGTCGCAAGCCAGAGGTGACCGACCAGCTAGAGGTCGAAACGCAGCACTCTAGACCACTAGGCCATCCCAACCCCCTCCCTTGATTAATGGGTGTATCAGGACCGTATTTAGCGGGGGTGCAGTGGGTACATTGCATCCCAGAAAAATAAGGCGCCGGAGAAATGACGCCTAATGGCGGATCCAGGGGGGGGGGGCTAGGGGCACGGGCCCCCTGAAATAACAGTATAAAAAATAGATATGCGCCACAAATCACCACTGACACCCCAACAAATAATTTGACAATCTTGATTATCATCATACAATAATGCTCTTAAGGCAATGATCAGTCGGTTGGTTTTAAGGGCGTTAGGCTCCCTAGAGTAACGCCAATTGGTTCGTTTGCCCTAATCCAAACTTTCTTATATCAATAACGTGGAGGCTATGAAGCCCCACCACTTTGCTGCACCCCCACTTTTAAATCCTACATAAGGCCCTGGGTGTATGGTTCTTTTGTTTTGAACCTTTACATAGACGAAATTATGGAGTCCGGTCAAAAAGGAACTCACTAATCTGAATGACGAATGCGATCTGAATGACAAGAAATGTCATAAAAACAAAGACTCTCTTTAGCCAGCACTATTAGGCTAGCGGTTTAAGCCCATATTTTTTCCGATACCCCTACCTATGGTAGAACAAAGGTTTTTTGGTATGGTTGGAAAGGTAATTTTTTCGACATTATGAAATCGGTTCTTGGGCGATTTTCAAAACGGGCTATAATAGTTATTTCTCCTGGTTTCCATAGCAACTGTAAAAAATCATAGATATCAACTGTATGCGTAAAATACAACTATTTAATCATTAAAAAGCATCGGATCAGCTATATTTTTTCTCCAGCACACTATGTGATTTAAATTTAAAAATCGCAAATAACACACGCAATATCATTAGGACTATTAATTGACCCCCTGGCGCTACTGATCTTGTAATTGTTGTTCTTGTAAGTTGCGCTTTTCGAAAAAAAAGCCCCAGGCTCGGTCATTACATGTATGTACGATTGACATATAACTAGGCATGGTGGTTCCTTGGACAATTGCGCCTCGATTGACGGATTTCGTGTTTCGATATGACGTCACAACTCCAAGATGACGTCATACTCAGTTTCTGGCCCATAGTACGCTACTATTTGATTATTATATGGTCGCACAAACACAACGGGACCGTAGGCCATGTTTTGTATATATTTCTTCTGTGATTGAAATACAGAGTTAAATTTATTCTGTAATATATGCTCTGCTAATTAAATTCAGTACATGTGATATTTTTAAAGTAACGGTGTGCGATTTGAATATCAATTTTCCCATGGCCTAATCCACGCTAATGGGTACTGACATTGATTATTTAACAAAATCAAAAAAATTATCAACGCTAGCTTTTCTCTCAGCTTGTATTCAATCGGATTATAAACAGAACATTTCGCGAACAGAACAGATGGCGGCGGACGTCACCCAACAACAATTAGCCTACCGTTGATTACAACTTACAATAAATATGAACCTGTATTGTGCGCAGATTATGTCGAGCAAAAGAAGTAAAATGTAACATTTGCATGGGATTTCGCATGATGAAAATATGTCAGCCAATACCATGAATGGCATTTAACATTTTTTTTGACTGAAATTCATTATATTTGTATGTTGCAATTCTTCGGAAAAACGTTTAATTAGTAACTGGTGACCTTTAAAATCGTTTTACACATTCCAACTATAATTATAACACAGAGATCTTTGATATTCCGGTTGATCCGTGGCAAAGATTTGAAGAATTGGTAAGTAACGCAAAACATAAGTTATCCTTACTGGACTGAAGTAGAGGGTGATTACACACACTCGATTTTCAACTGAAGACAAAGTATTGTTATACGACACTGTTGGCTGATATCTGTTCGAAAAAAACTATTCTTAAAGGAATTGACTGTCGTGAGGTAATAGAAGCCGATAAAAATAGAAACGGTTTTGAATAATTCTCTACTTAATCGTGTTAATGTAATTGTTGCCTGGTGTAGTTTAGATCCTGTTTAATTTATTTAGCTGGTTTATATTTACTTTTACAAAACTGATGTTCTGTTACCACTATTAATAGTGTTACAGTATCTGTTATTGAATTCGCGTTCCCATATAAGTATTGGCGCCACATAAAGCCGAGTGACATTGGTTGGGCACCCAAGCAATGTCAATTGGTTAATAGGGGGCCATAATAACATGATTTATAGGGCGCCTTATAATAACAATATGTGATTGTTGGAACGCACATTATGCATAATGCCGAGTAAGATTGGTTGGAGCGCCAAAAACGACATGATTGGTATGGTGCCTCATTGCGGAGGGATGTCCATAATACCGAGATTGGTGGATTGCCCTCGACGACATCATATGAACGTCATAATAATATAATTGGCGGGGCGCCCACAATGAGATTGGTTAGATACCCCCGAATGAATTAATCGCCCAAAACAGCGTGATAATCTTCAAAATGTGTATGGTGCCTCACCCCGGAGGGGCGCTCACAATGCCGAGATTGGTGGGTCGCCAAAAACGACACTATGAGCGCCCATAATATAATTAGCGGGGCACCCACAATGCTTAGGTGCCGATTGCGAACTTTTCGGTATTATAGGTATGTTAAAGTCGTATTACTTCCTTCAAATTTTTTATAAGGTTCATATCAAATTCATATTGAAATTGTACGTCATTTTTTCCAAAATTTTCTGGGGCAGGCATGTCCACGATACCGTTCGCCGTGGACGGTTAAGTGTAGGTACATTGGCGCCCCCAGAAGCCCCATCGGCTAGCTACGGGCCAGGTTAACCAACATAATATCAAACAAGAAGGTGTTTAAGTCGTACTAAAATTTTGGATAACAGCTAATATGTTCCGGTCGCATAATATCTCCAAATGCGTGGATAAGGCGCTGGTTCGCTAGCCTTGGGATCGGGTGTTCGATCCCTGCATTGGCCGAGAAAGTTCATCTCGATTTTCCGGCGTGATTTCCCCTTGTCAGTGATGCAGAAGGAGGGCCTGACAAGGACAGTTGCCTAGTCGTTTGGATGGGACGAAAAACCGAAGTCCCGTGTACGAATTGAAGTGCACGTAAAAGATCCCCTGGCAGTTGGAATTCGATATAAGAGTAGGCCGTAGCGCCGCTGCCGGGCAAAATTTCCCTCATAGGACACTGTATGGCGTATGCCTGTCTTCCATTAGCCCAGGTTAGGTGCATAATAGTAGGACGTTAAACCCCATTCCATTTCTCCAAATGCACCGTGACTTTGCATGCTCTTGGTAATATGCCGAAGTCAAACACTATATATCATGCAAACAATTAAATATAGAAGACCCGTTACTTCCGAGGGGCCTGCTATGAGAGATTCGGTCACTGACAATTTTGATTCAATTGAAGAGACTCTACACATATTCCATGATTGTCGTTCTTTATCAAGGCAATGGTCTGACCACCTTTAAAAGTAATACATGTATACCAAGATGTTCGAGCAAAACCCGAGGTAATTAATATGTATCATGATTCGGAGATATATTAAAACCGTTTGAACGCCCAGAAACCACTAGGAAGCGTACACGAGGTGTTTGCTGTATGTAGTTAACACTGTGAATAACCACCAGTCTCGTGTAATAATTAGAAGCGATGATACAGATGTTATTGTTCTGTACTACCAAATATATTAACATTGATACCTGGCAATAAAGGAAACCTAACTGTTCATGAAATTTCAACAAGCCTTGGAGAAATAGCCATCCTATGGTTTCCTATAGTACTCGCGTTATCTGGTTGCGACAACTCAAGAAATGGTGATGGTATAAGTAGTACATGTTTTATTTGAGAAGGAATTTGTGAGAAGGGCTCATGCTAGACTGCTTGGTCATGTTTCAAGACATGCCTGGACGAGAGCCGACAACCCTCTAAATTGTTCCCCGATTCCCACCACCCAATCGTGGACGACACCGGAGCTACGTTCGCCCCTAGCACCGGTCAGAGCAGACAGTGCGAAGATAGGCACAACGCCTCGAGAGACGCGCTCGTCGTCAAACCACAGTCGAGACGAGTCGGTCCTAACTCGCTACACACCGGAAGATACGGAGACGAACCCTTTCCCACGACCGTGCCTGTACTTAATGCATCAGGCGTCGCTCTTCATCGACGCTTTATTTAACGGTTTCCCATATGCAGGCACTCTAAATGTTATGCCGGACGGTGCAATGGAAATATAATATCAAATGATGATATTTAAAGGACCTAAGTCCGTAACTCAAAATCCTCGAAAATCTTCGACATGGAAAACACGAATTATCGGTCAATTTAAATCAACATTGATGTTGTGATCTTACCTGGAAACGGTAGGCCTCTGATATCCAATATTTAAAACAAAATAAACAGTTTACCATTGGTACACGAACAGTGTACCACAGAGCGTTTCAGCGTCACTTGTAACAAGTGACAAGAAAGAACGAGGCTAGACATATTCAACAACTCCTGTTAAACTATGGGGCCATATCTTATCTGATGGGCATGCGCAGTAGACTGGAATAACCAGACACTATAATTTCCTCTTTGGTTAAGACTCCTGTCGTATTTCGCTGGACATAACTGATTTGAAATTAGAGTCAAAACGGAAACAATTTAATGTAAATCAGTTTATATACAATCAGATTATATTATTATATGCGTTGCGGCCCATTAAGGTCAATTTCTAGGTCCGAAATGTTAGCGATTTAGCTCCTTTAAGACCGAGTTTTGGGTTAAATTTACTAATTTGAATAGCATTGTAGTATTTAAAGCAGTATGAATTTCGTAAAATAACAAAAAGACGATTTAAGTTTTACTGTCTAAATATATTAAATATATTAATCCGTCGCAATGGATTATTAAAACTCAAAATCTTTGTTTTTAAAATAAGAATTTCGAAGTTTAATTAACAAATTGCCCTTTAATTGGTACTCTTATGACAATATGATAGCAATGACGTCACCATTACATCACAATTACGTCATATATGCAAATTTTGAAGTTTTGACAAAAAAATGACCTGGTCAGACATTAATCTTTTAGATGATAGTAAATTATTATCAAATTTTATTCAGCACCAAAGAACAAGAGCCAAAAATCTATCCCTACCCCTATCAAATCTATTATCGTTAAAGAATCCCTGCCCATTGGTAAAAGTGCAAAAAAAATATATTGGGCCATGTTGAAAATTTGCCCAAGAACCAGTTTTGAGTTCTTGTGATGTGACACTATCAAAAAATACCCAAAGTGTTTTGTTCTACCTCGGGTAGGGGTATCTCGCCATTTAAGCCCCTTTTGGGGCCTTGGCCGCTAGTCTATATTTGATGGAGCTAGTGTTGTAAATGATGTTTGCATGAAAATGCATATGGATTATATGGAATAGTCACCCAAGAGAATGACGACAGTGCTTGGTTCACTGCATGAATGACAAAGAGAATGACAGAGGTTTGCTTGATGACCAGACGAATGAATATTCGCTAGGACGCTAAAAGCACTGATAAGGTTGACATCGATGCGGCTTAATGAGCCCCAAATATTAACTTTTTTCCTTCGACAAATATAATTCTTAAACATTCTATTTTAGGTATCAGAAAAATAAATAAACACGTTTGAAGTATTTGAAGGTAAAAATTATTTCCTCTTTAGTGTAAATGGGTATTAGAATGAGTAAAATGTACCATTCTGCCCGGACCAGTAAACAATGCACGCGCCATTGAGCCAATGGTTGACGCTGCGTGCTGTTACATCACGTGTTGAAAGCAGCTATCTTTTACAGAGATATTAGTCGACTCGTAATTCTCTGTTAAACAGTTCGGGTGAACCTGTCATTCGTATGGTGAACCTGTGTTATCCTCTTTGTCATTCTCCTGATTAACATGTGCCAGTCTCTCTGTTATTCGCCAGTTCACTCCTGTCATTCTTTTTGTCAGTCGATCGTCTGGTGAACCTGTGTCATTCTCTTTGTCATTCACCTGGTGAATCTGTGTCACTCTATTTGTCATTCACCTGGTGAATATTTGCCATTCTCCTGGTGAATCTATATCACTCTCTTTGTCTTTCTCCTGGTGAATCTGTGTCACTCTATTTGTCATTCACCTGGTGAATATTTGCCATTCTCCTGGTGAATCTGTATCACCCTCTTTGTCTTTCTCCTGGTGAATCTGTGTCACTCTCTTTGTCATTCACCTGGTGAATATTTGCCATTCTCCTGGTGAATCTGTATCACCCTCTTTGTCTTTCTCCTGGTGAATCTGTGTCACTCTCTTTGTCATTTACCTGGTGAATCTATGTCGCTCTCTTTGCAATTCTCGTGGTGAATCTGTGTCACTCTCTTGGTCATTCCTCATCTGGGGCTCTATCATTCTCTTTGTCATTTGCGTGGTGTACCTGTCATTATCTTTGACATTCATCAACTGAACTTGTCATTTCGTTTGGCATTCGCGTGGTGAACCTGTGTTATTCTCTTTGTCATTCACCTGGGCGGACTGACATTGATCAGGGCCCCTGGTGAACCTGTGTTATTCTCTTTGTCATTCACCTGGGCGGACTGACATTGATCAGGGCCCCTGGGCAAAAACTAAAAGGGACATTTGCCCCAACAAACCACCCCACTCAAGAACCCATTCCATAAGCAAAGCTAGCAAGTATCCAAAGACTGTTCCGTATAATTAAACAAAGTAATTGAAGATGACTATATTTTTATTCTTTTTACGGGAAAATAACAAATAATATTACAAAAACAGCTATTTAGACTATAAAGTCGGTTTACCGTTAAAGTTCAATATTACAAGGACCTCATTGGAAATAACCCTAGTTTTAATTTAAACAGGTTTTTATGGGTTATCCCCAAGAGGCTGGTCATTCATGACATCATTACTTTTTCTCTCATCAAAACTTATTATTATGTAACTTTATATTATCACCTCTATTGTCATGTTTGATATATCTCTTGGAAAAATAGATAAATATAAATTTCATCGAGGTCGCAACTAACAATATTCCATATTCATCAAACCCATTCCATGAAATGGTATACTAGTAATTGTTTTGTCCGAAGGGGGGGGGGGTCGTCGAATCGTCGCTTAGTAATTGTGAATCAGCCCTTACTAATTACTTCCGAATTGTCTTGTAGAATATGTTTTTCTTTGTCTCATAACAAATGGCGCCCGAAATCATAGAATTAAACATCTCGTGTACTGATTTTAAAATGTAAATTGTGTCTTTAATTTTCGATGAGGATACTTTATTTTCACGACAAGTAACCAATATTGAATTCTGATTCGAGTTTTTAATATCGAATATTATGCAAAATATTGAGTAAGAGATTTAGCTCCTTTAATAGCATATGACCTAGCGATACATCATTAAGAAAGGGGGAATTCGGGATTAAATTCCCAAATTTTAGTCTTATTATTGAAGTTTTTGTAGGCTACTCGGAAACGAGATAAACATCGAGGTATAAAGTAAATGATTTTACAGTCTTAGTTATACGGTCTTCATTTTTTTTATATTCTTCGTAGAACAAAACTCATTTTCTGGATTGGTGCATCAGTTTGAATGACATATGATTTGGATGGAATTTAATTCCTTTGATTTTGGAGAACATGACTCAAATATGCAACACTGTTTACCTATGTTAAGGAGGATTAATAAGCATAAGCGACATATTTCATAATATGTAGGCCCTATAGCTATACCAAACTAAACTGACTGCTCATTGTTCAAATTAAGTACACTACAGCCCCCCCCCCCCAATAATCTGCTCGTATATATCCAGCTCGCAGTCCCCCCCCCCCATAATCTGCTCGTATATATCCCGCTCGCAGCCCCAATAATCTGCTCGTATATATCCCGCTCGCACCCCCCCCCCAATATCAATATCGTTCCGACAGGCCTGCACTATGTATACTTGATGGTTACAAACAGAAATTTGAACACAAACAACTGCTTAAGTGCGTTACAATATTATTCTTTCTCTATACCCAGCATAATTTGTTCTGTTAATTTGACTATACCGCGCCTATTTAGTAAATTCAAACTTTATAAGTAAACATAGCAAGGGCAAATTCTCGTTAAAACAGTTAACTTTGACAGAGTGGTTACGAAGTTACACACACACACACACACACACACACACACCAACTGGGTGTTTCGACAACTCATATTTGACACTTTTAAATTTAAATATTATTTCTTTAACCTTTTTCTTCTGCGTTATTTTTACAACCTGTTTCACAGCATGAGAAATATAGATTTGTGTCGTTTCCTTGAGGTTCTGGTGGCTTGGCAATATTCTTTCAACTAATTAAACTTTAACAGTCTTAAATAAACTTGACAAGAAGTCTAGTAAGTGCACTTGGTGTTTAACACAGCCTCATATTGATCTTCGTGAACCTGGCATCGCCATTGTAATTGTTTTTTTCTTTCGCCATAAAGGTGACGTTCGCTCATAATGCATAGCTGACAAACATCGGAACGAATCTACACATAGGCCAGGCATGTTTTTTCGGCACAGCGTTTTTTAGTTTTTATTGGTGTTTTTATTTTTGCTGTGGAATGTTTACACAGGTACGACAAACATTAATTCTGAAGTGGCTAGTTTAAACAAGGGAAATAACAATCTTAAATAAAACTCCATATCATTTTATTTTTCATGTGTTTGTCCAATAGTTCAGATTATAATTGGCTTTTCCAGTTCTGACTGGATAATAATTAATGCAAGAAAACCTCATGTTGAAAAGCATGATCAGTTTGGACAACTGTCCCTAAACTCGAAACTAGATCAATCGGCATCCCTTGATATGTTCTCCTAGTTTATGAGAGAGACTAGGTCATTTCGGGACTAACATAGGGTTTAATTTTATTTCAATAATTCGCTTGCGCATATGGGTCTTTAGCAGTGGGAGGAAACTGGATGACCCACAGAAAACCCACGAGGTTGGACAAGTAGCCCTACTCCTTCGTCTCCTTGGCACGTACGAGAGGGGAATCGAAACCACACTGTGATGTATTGAGTATTAGATGGTTTACAGTAATACTTGTTCATGCATAATAAAGTCACGTGGTTCGAGGGCCATGCTTTAGTCACCATACAATGAAGTTGTACTTTCATTACTCTGTTCCCATGCCTTGAATGAAGAACCAACGAATCCAGCACCCCTACATAAAACACACCACTTGACTCATTGACGGAACTTATAGTTTTACGCGAACGCTTTAAACCACTAGTGCCTCACCGCCCTGACAAGTAAGGACAAACAAAATTACCGTATTTCCTCTAATAAGCGCCGGGTCTCCAATAAGCGCCGGGCCTCTAATAAGCGCCGGGGGGGTCAAGGTAGCTGAAAAATAAGCGCCGGGCCTCCAATAAGCGCCGGGTCTTTTAAAAGCGCCGGGTCTCTAATAAACGCATGAAGACCCTGTCACCCTACAATTGAAATTATCATTGAAGATGCACATGAAATAGACATTAGATTGCTTTTGATCAAATGCCGTAATTCAAAAGATTCCCCGGCCCAATGTCCATGGTAAATGACGGCTTTACCCTAAATTCAATTTGCTATTAAAGAAATAAGCGCCGGGCCTCCAAAGAGCGCCGGGCCTCTAATAAGCGCCGGGGGGGTCAAGGGGTGCTGAAAAAATAAGCGCCCGGGCGCTTATTAGAGGAAATACGGTATGTAATTTTCGTGGGACGAATTAACTGTTTTATTTCTCGAAGAAAATCGTTTTATAGACCTCTTTGATTTGGATCAAAAATAAAATCGACGATTTCCCGGATTTTATATGTCGATTTTATTTTGTTAGATGAAAATCGGTTTTCGCTATAATATGACAAAACAGAGCATGTTTTCCACTGTCGACACAGTAAGCCAAAATTGAAAAAAATAATACCAGTTTATATTGGGGGAATGGGGGAATCTGTTGCTGAATTATATTCGTACCGAGTTCGCGGTAAAAAATATACCAGTGGGAAACGAATTGTATTTTTAAATGTCGATGTTAGCTTGATATCTTGGTTTCCGGTTCGCATGGGACTCTACGGGCTGTTTATACAGTATCCACCAGTGATGGATGTACCAATAGGGTGGGCAAGATGGAGCCTATATAGGCCAAAGATCTGCTGGTCCTTTGGCCACGATATATATATTTTGGCACTGAGCCTTTCTTGCGCGCACTGCAGTCTTAAACTGAGCCTTTCTTGCGCGCACTGCAGTCTTAAACACCCGTCACCATCCTCGGTTTTGCGCAATTGTGCTATAAAAACATTTCATCTTCTTTTAAATCCGGCACTGCATGTTTTCCAATAAAACCTATACACACGTACTATTGACTTGGGCCTCAAAACCCCAATGATATTTCAAATTATTTAATGATCAAATAAACGCGCCCATCTCTATTTTATACCCGCAATTAATTCATAGAATCCGATTTCTGAAAACGTAATTACTTACATTATAGCTACGTTCACACTACATGCGCATTCGATGGGAATTCCAGAGACCGGCCTCCAGAATTCGAATTGGTTTTTCCCGCATTACAGTTCCCGCATTGCGTCACATTACAGTTTATTCGGATTGAATTCAGAATGAAAATCGCCACACTGAATGCGCAGTGAGGGTCATTCATATCCAAGATGGATGCGCCAGACAATCGTATAGGTGATCTTATGTTGCTTATGTTTAATTTCCTTAGACAAGCAAGGCTTCACCAGCGACACCAGGTCCTAAATCTTCGACACCTTGCTTTGGTTTTGACTGACGTACACCAGATCTTTGAGGCCCTGTCGACATATTGGATACTGTTGTTGCATGACGGCTGTTGGACTGGATATCAAGCTTCGTCATCAACAATGCCTAAATCTTCCTGGAAATCTAAAAATGTAAACTTGACAATAGTTATTTGCCTAGAAATGGGATAGCATCATACATAAAATATTACAAGCCAATAGACTCGTGGGAATGTATATGTAATGTTAAACTGTACAATAAACTGAGAGTGTATCTTAAATGTTAAACTATACAATAAACCACCTCTACCCTATAAATACTTTGGTGTGAGTGTATCTTTAATGTTAAACTATTCAATAAACCCCCTCTTACCCCATTAATACTTTTGTGGGAGTGTATCTTTAATCATACACTATACAATAAACAACCTCTACCCTATAAATACTTTCGTGGGAATGTATCTTTAATTGTTCAATAAACCACTTCTGTGGCATGGTCATGAAAAGCAACTTGTCTGCTGGAATGTTACGGACAACGTCATTACAACCATCATCATCCTTGTCATGTATATCTCAATGAGGTTGGTAATCGTTCCCCTGTGCCTGTGGCTGTTCCCAAACCATTACCATAGTATCAACAACGTACATTCGGCAAACCTCGACAGATTCCGGTACTCTCCATAACCCTACACCTAGACTCGGATGTATGACAGTAAGTGATATGTACCTACGACCAAACATTTGCGATGTGGCTAGTCGACTACCGATTGACTTTAACAGGAAAACGTGCCGTTTTTACATAAAAGTCCAAAAATGGCAGCAATTTTTTAGTTTGTTGATATAATCTCCATGGGGGCAGCCATTTTTTTTATCCGGGTCCTTTAAAATAGTTCCGAAATGGCGGAATTCGTCATACATCCAATATATTCGTCTCTGAGTCATCTGATATATTATTCCGCCAAGAGGTTCCAGATTTGTTGAGATTCTTTTTATTTTTAGCCAAATCCTGCTTCATGTTTTTGAGCTTGTTGCGATTGGGAACCTGCAGTTGTGCCTCAACGGGCTCAACCTCTCTCCAACGTTGTAGAAGGAGAAGACTCTCCTACTTAGCCCAAACTGCACCTCGGTTGTTTGCCATAACATCGGTTTAATAAATACACGATTTCCCAGCTTGGTCGTCGTGGAGACATTCCTCGCGAGGCTAATCACTTTAAATTGCACATGACGTTGGAATTAATGGACCAAACCCAACCCTAACCCTAGCACGCAGTGCCTGCCAGGGACGCTAAAAATAAACCACTATCAAGTTTATGAACGCGAGATTCCGTCAATTCACCATAGCCGGTGTTGTAACTACTGTGAGAAATGTCTCCCTTGTGCAAAATTTCGATTTCCCGCGATAAGACGGAATTAGAAGTGAACATGCACGCAAAGTTATCGTTCCTGTTAAAACTGTTGATCGGAATCAGGCGTGTCACACTGAAATCTCGACTGCGAATAACCCGTTTGGAATAATTGTTCCGGGTTAAATTCGGAAAAATATACGGATTCGTTAATTCAGATTCAGTTCGGTTTTTATCGAATTGAGTGTGACGCCAAAGTCCGTTATAAGACTTTATTCTGAATTCAATGCAGGTTTAAGCCCTAGTGTAAACGCAGCTTAACATTATCTTTATAAAATCTGAATCGTATTTCAATGTGAAACGAAAACAACGCAAAATCCCTTTGACACCGGAAAGGAAATCATTAAAATGCAACCTATATAATTAAACCATTTTACCTCCAAATGTTTTAAATTACACTATATATTTCAGCTGACAGGCGAATGCAGTACATTCGATTAGGACAGTAATGCAAACCAAATTTCAGGATCTTTTATAGTCATTTTAAAGCCCCAATACCACTCTTGTTGTAACTGAATAATATGTTCCAATCTTTATTCTGGTCAACAATTTGTACTATTTTACAATATTTCAATTAAAAAATGATACACATTTCATCTTAACACACCTAATTTTAAAAATTGGAAAAATTCAACTACATGCCGTAACATGGTTTGAAAGCCTTACGTAAGCACTTTCAAATGCAACTTGGATTTAAACATATTTTCGAACCCTCTGGACAAGTAAGATAGGTTGTAATGGATAATTTACACAACAGGTAGGACACTTAAACATCTTGTAGTTAGAATAAGGCTAAATTTTTTTCTGGACCTGTCAAGCCAGCAAGAGTGTTATTGTCCCTTTAAGGTATAGAATTCCTTAAACATAACAATGCGAATTTAATTCAGATTCAGATGCTCACCTGTGCAGGCATTTGACTTATTATTGGCTTGTGGTTATTTTGTTCTTTTTTTTATTTCAGGATTTTCATTGTTTGAAAAGACAGTCTGGTCTTTAAAAAGTCGAAATCCATTGTGTTATCAGGAAGAAAACAAAACATACAATGTTGTTTATAGTTTGTTATTGTTTATCAACTTGGTAGAAATATCATACATAAACGATTTATCGCCAGGAAGTATACATTTAACGTCTGTCATTTTATCAACCAACATGTGTTGATGAATAAATTATATTTCCTCCCATTACATTCATGACACCCACGGCGCACGCGACTGTTTGTAGTCTTATTCATTTCAAATTGCATGATAGTTATTGAGTAAAAGGATCTTCTTTCTCTACTGATTAATAGCATTCTACATATTTGAAAGAAAACAAATTGTATTGCTTATAGAACTTCAATGAAATTTTACTTGAATAATCAACTAATGTAATGTTAGTAAAGTTTGTTTGGGTTATCGTTTTCTCCTGCGGTGTGAAAAAATGACATTAAACGTATTTAATGTATTTCTTTTGAACCACGATATTTATTCCAATACTAAAATCTTGGTCGTCTGATTAAGAAATGGTGGGTTAGATGGCCGAATTGTTAGCACGTGCTAGCCAGTCACAATCTCGTTCCCAGAGTCAGCCGCGGGGCCCATTCGGCAAACCTCGACAGATTCTACGCATCTTAATCTCGGCCGTATGACCATTTCCGCCATATTTGATCTTTTTTAATGGTTCCTAATGCAAAAAATGGCTGCCCCCATGAAGATTTCTGTGGAGAGTGTATTCAACAAATTGGGTTTGTGGAATTACCAGGGAATTTTATCAAACCAGCAGCGTTTAGACAATATTTCTGCTTATTTAGGTATACACACTCTACAAAAGACGCAATTTGGGACTTTTTTGTAAAAGCGACATGTTTTCCTGTTTGAAGTAAACCGGTAACCGCATCGCAAATGTATGGTCGTAGGTACATATCACTTACTGTCATACAGTCGAGTCTAGATGTAGGGTACCGGCATCTGTCGAGATTTGCCGAGTGCCGCGGGGCCGGTGTCACAGTTTCTGTTGGTCGCTGGTGTGTGTTGGTTCCTGGCGCATGCGCAGTTGTAGGAGTCATCTCACACTGTTATAAACCCCGTTTACATTACAAATTTTAAGCGTGCCAGGAACGGTACCAGGTACGGCTCTCTTCTTTTTTTTGTAGTGTAAACGGTACAAACGTAAGCGCGCCGTGCCTGGTACGGTTCCAATCTGGCCCACTGAAGTGATGTGGTCTGAGTACCGTACCAGGAACGGCTCTCTTTAAATTTCCGTAGTGTAAACGGTAACTGGTCTCGGTACGGATTACTGCGCATGCGCCAAATGGACCTTGACCTTTTTCTCCCGCGAAATGTCATCACTTCTGTCAAAATTTTTATAAACGACATGATAATTCGTTTTCGTCTCCTCTGGTAGCGTGACATCATTGAAGAACTCGAAGAGACTGCTAACTCATTCAAAGTAGGCATCAAGTTTGTTAGAAATAGACCATTCCTTCTTGATTTCTTTTGTAGTCTCAATAACAGAAAGTAAACAAAAAAGAAAGGGACAAACGTACCAAAATCAACCGCCATAATTGTTTTCATCCGGGTAACGTGCTTAGGGACCGAAATTTACTTTTCTGTGAAGAGTTCCACTGTTGGCTCGCTTGGCACAGTTCCAAGACCGGTAATGTAAACGGGTCAATTCTTGAAATCTATCGCGGCCTGGTACGGTACCAGGTACGGTACCAGGTACGGCGCGCTTATCGGGGCCAAGTGTAAACGCGACTATAGACACAGTGTGTGTTGACTCCCCGTGATAGGATGACCCCTACGATTTTCTTACGGTCAGATCGGTTTCTACTATTATCTACCAATATATAGTATTACTACTGACAGTAGCCGAGGATGTTGAGTTTCTATTGTTTGTTTATTTCATTTAAAAGGAGAAATACAAATTAACGATCTTATAAAAATTTAAAAATTCCCGTCCACATGCAGAAACAGAAAAAATAATTGCCCCTTATTTGTATAAACGCAGAATTTGGGTGATTCATGTTCAAGAAATAGTGGTATTTTCAGATTTAGTTTCAGATGTAGATACCTAGTTACTATAAAAACGGATGTTACCGGTTTTCAGATAGAGGCCAAAGCCGATAAATATCCGATACTTTAGTAACTGGTATAGTAGATCCCATGGTTTGCATGATAAAGTATTTGTATTTGACAAATAAAACACATAGGCAACTTGTAAAATTTTTATTATGTACAAAATTA
Organism: Patella pellucida; assembly: GCA_917208275.1. Lineage (NCBI taxonomy): Eukaryota > Metazoa > Mollusca > Gastropoda > Patellidae > Patella > Patella pellucida. The sequence continues at coordinate 35,938,316 of OU795036.1, forward strand.
AAATAATGATTCAGAGAAATCCCAATCATATACAGGCCAATATTCAATCTGCAAAACAGTTAATTATTAAAACATGTTAAAACATCGAAAAGTGATTTATAAGTTTTTAACAAAAAAAGAATCTGGGGAATCAGTAGAGCACCTTTGGAGGTGAATTAATTGACAATTTCAAGCCAATCATCAATGTGTATGGTTTCCAGTTCCACTGATTGTATATACGCGTGTAACGACTAATCACTAAAAACAGCGGCAACAAATCACGAACGATAGAACAATTAATCTCAAGCCAATTAACTTAAATCCGTTGATCGTGTAACTACTGATCACTACAAAATCAGCTAATCACGATAACAAGTATGTTTATTAATGACAAAACTCTAACTAAGAACATAACACCATTTCCTGAAGTGATCAGTTATTTGAGTTATGAGGAACCATCTCACAATGGCGGAAGTGGATGAAGCTGTGTTGTCCGTGTTGCTAACACAAACATCCGTCTCAGACATGCGCAAATGCCCAGGAACCAACACACACCAGGGACCAACAGAAACTGTGACACCGGAACAATTATTCTGGTTTTCGAGATTGATCCTGTCTTTGAGTCAATTGGCGATGTTTTGAATCCCCGGTTGTACGTGACAATGAGTAGGTCGCATGTCCAACTTCGTGGGTTTTCTCCGGGGCCTCCGGTTTCCTCCCACTTTTATAGACCCCTAGCGCGCAAGCGGAATATTGAATTAAATGTTAAACCATATGCATATGTTAGTCCCGAATGACCTAGTTGTGTCGAGTTGGTCATTCTTGCTATAATAATTAAAAAATAGATGATATAAAAATAGAATATTGAAGATGTCATTCCAATTACTTCATTTTTAACCAAATTATCACTGTTAGTAGTTTTGACAAGATGTGTACATGGTTGTAACCAGGGCACTGGTATATTCGCAACTTAGCCCCGCTTTACCCTTTTTTAAATTTAATTTTTAAATGGCGAACGGTTCTACTAATGCAAATTGCACGCAGCGATCCATCTACGTTATACTTCGAGATTGTGATCACTGCCCAAGTTGCCCTCCATTTAAAACGCTCATGTGATCATTTTTGGGCCGGACGTATCCACTGGACATCTGCTTTGTGTACACAACAGAGTAAAAATAACTCGTTCTTTGGTTCCTTTCTGGAGTTTAACGTCCACTTCCACCTGGTGTCCTAGGGTGATATCGTTGACAAAATGCCAACTTCGGTAACTCCGGTAAAAGCGATATATAATATGTGCTAGTGGGTAATATTGCAATACATTCTTTGCCATTGTGAATTATCTTCTGTCAATGTCAATGTTTCTTATTTTATTCTCACCTATGTTGACCGTGGATTTGCTACGATCCGGGAGTAAGACTAGGAGGACGACGAGAGCTTTCTCAACTTCTGTCGGACCTGATTCTCATTCCAGCGTAATAATATACTATTCAAAAAAAATAGGGGATATTTGATTTTGGGGGCATAATACTACAATATGCAAATGACTACGAAAAATGTCACTATAGAACCTAACAGAAGAAACATTTCCAGTTACATGTGACGCCCAAACGCACAAATAGCTACCGCATGGCATGCAGGTGATGCTTGGGATCATCATAGTATAGGGGTCCAACCCAAGATTTGCACGACTCTGACTTTGAATGTTACAGTCATTGTGGCATTGAATTCCCGGGTGGAAACATCAGTTTAATTGTTTTAGTGACCAGAAAACAAATTTTGATATGCGTCGGCTTACCCAAAATGAAAGGTTACGTGCCCTTGGTAGCTACAGATCGGCACAACACAGGCGGTTGTGGCGCGGACGATGAATGTTTCTCAGTCTGTCATAAGCAGGCTATGGTCCAGATACCGTGATACACAATCTGTACAGGACAGACCACGCTCAGGTCGACCAAGGGTGACAACTCAAGCCCAGGATCGATCTATCCATACCTTGGCCTTGAGAAATCGTGTCATCACTGCAATTCAGATCAGCGCTCGTCTTCAAGCAGACACTGGTGTGAGAGTGAGTGGTCAGACCATTCGGAATCGACTGCATAGGGGTCACCTTCGCGCCCGACGTCCTCGCGTGATCCCTTGTTTGAGAGATGATCACATTCGGGCAAGACGTCGTTGGTGTAGGGATCGTCAACACTGGGATAATGTTAATTTTTTGGACAGACGTAGGAGGGTTTGGCGTCGTCGAAACGAGCGCTTCCAAGACGTTAACGTCATGAGACATGATCGATTTGGGGGTGGTTCTGTTATGGTGTGGGGAGGCATCACTGTTGCTGGAAGAACGGCTTTACATGTTGTTGCAGGGCGTGTTACAGGCCAGTACTACCGGGACAACATCTTGGCATTCCATGTTGTGTCGTTCGCACGACGTCATGACCGCCGTTTCATCTTCCAGGATGACAACGCAAGATGTCACAGGGCCAGGATCGTTACAGGTTACCTCCAACAACAGAACATCACCACATTACCTTGGCCAGCACTGAGTCCCAACCTCTCCCCCATCGAGCATGTCTGGGACATGCTTGGACAGAGGTAACGTCAACGTCAACAACGTCCTGCCAATGTCCAAGAACTTGCTGCTGCGTTGCAACAGGAATGGGACAATCTGGACGAAAATGACCTTAGACGTCTCATTAGGAATATGCCACCTCGGATCAATGCTTGTTTGGCAAACAGAGGAGGATTTACCCGTTACTAACTTTGTTGTGATGCTGTGGTAACTTTGCTGTTTGACCCCGGGTATCATTTCACCCTTATAATGGTCAGTCTGTGCCTTACTTAGTCTAACGATCATTTGGAATAAATCGATGAATGTGTTTCTTCGTCAGTTTCATTAGGTAACTTTAATAACACTTAAAAATCAAATATCCCCTACTTTTTTGAATCGTATAGGCCTACATGTAATATAATTCGCGAGACACAAGTCAAATAAAACAACATGTTTTAATTATCAATATGACAATATCTACCTGTTGTCATAATTCGTTGTACTCAAATAAAATACAAACACCGTTTTAAGAATAGGCCTGTATAAATTTGAATATATAAATGGAAATTGCTTTGCACTGAAGCAAATAAAAGACAGCAAATGCTCTGAAAACACACCAATAAGGGTTGAATTTTCATAAAAGACCACGCTCCGCTCGCATAAGATTTTTTCCGCCACTCACCAAATCCTGGCTTCATCCCTGTCTTGCATAATTTGTATGAAGTCAGTGACTTGAAGTGTCTGAAAATAAAATTTCACGTGCATATTATAATTAAGGACGCATAGGTTTTATTTGATTAAACAAAGTAGAGATCTGAAGAAGCGATCGTTAATATAATACAAATCAGCAAAAAAACTGAAATAGATAGGGTCCATTCTATTTACATAATTTTTCGAAAAGGTAATGGAATTATGCATGTGTATAAAGGATACTATATTTTCTGTGATTGACCTACAGCAAAAATTTCTAGCGCAAGTTTCCGCTACAGGGTCCTCCCTAATAAACAAACTATACATGCTTGGAAAGCTTATAACCCAGGAACACATATCCAGAGAGTTCCAAGCAAACGGTATATTTTGTGGGATATATGAACATCGTGTGAGGGCATTAAGAGTTGGCACCTCATATTAAAGACGTGCATGTAACGTTTATGAGAGTTTGTGACTTTTGACTAAAAATTAAAGGTCTATAGCAAGACTTCTAGCATATCTCGATATTCACAGCAAATTGAGAAACCTTTCTATTTTTAAGAGCCGAGCACACGGTCGTGGCAACCGGACAGAAACACGTAAGATGCTTAGCACCGCTACTTCACATGCATACGGGATAGTGTTGTTTTCTAGCTGATATTTCAAACAGCAGTGTGTACCTATTCTTTACTTTTCTAGTTTACGGTTGAAATAAGAAAAATTTACATGATGACATTCAAGACAGACGTGTATTTATTTTTTTCGGTTTTCAGCAACTGACTATTAGACATGTGAAAAGGTTTGGTTGGGTCTATCCTTGGGTTGACGTGAAAGTAGAAATTTGACTTGTACCTTTAACATAAACAGACAGGTCTCCTTACTATACCTCCATTCAACACACACACACATGACTTACCCCTACCAGAAAAGAAAAATGTGAGGAATAATATCAACAACGACGAGTATAAAGCAATCAACAGCTTACAGACTAATGATTCTATTATCATCAAAGAATCGGACAAAGGCGGGGCTATAGTTATTATGGATGTAGACTTTTATGAATCTAAGATCCTTAATATTTTAGAAGATAGAAGTACTTATCTTGAAATAGATTCAAATAGGGACAAAGGGACTTTAACGTTAATGAATACTCTAATTCAAAAAGAAGGTCACGGTTTAACAGAAAATGAAAAAAAGTTCTTAACTAAATTTGATTGTAAAGCTAGTAAATTTTACGGCCTTCCGAAAATACACAAATCGGATCTAATTAAAAATAGCGTTATAGAACAAAATAGCGAATATGTTATTATTAATAGACCGTGTGATCTTACCTTTAGGCCAATTATAGCTGGCACGTCGTGTGCCACTAATAGATTATCCCATTTAATTGATATTCTTTTAAAACCCTTTGTCCCTAGAGTAAAATCATATATTAAGGATGACATTGACTTCCTTAATAAACTGCCTCAGGAAATTAACAACGAGGAAATATTTGTAACATTGGATGTATGTAGTCTCTATAGCAATATCTCACATAATTTGTGCCTAGAGGCAGTCAGTTATTGGATAGATAGATTACCTGTACTTCGAAATCCCCGTTTTTCAAAAACCTTTATTTTAAAAGCTATCGATATTATTCTTAGGAATAATACTTTCGAATTTGGAAAACGTTACTTTATACAAATTAAAGGCTGTGCTATGGGCTCAGTGTGTTCACCTGACCTTAGCAACCTCGTTATGGGATTCTTAGAAGAAAAATTATATACAATAACTGAAAATAAATTTGGTATTATCTATAGAAACTACATCGAAGATAAATTCAAAAGATATTTAGACGACGTCTTCCTTATTTGGAAAACGAATCTCGGCCATATAGCAGATTTGCACCAAATTTTAAATGACTTAGATATTAACATTAAATTCACTATTGAAACTAGTTATAAGGAAATTGCATTTTTAGATGTTCTCGTTAAGAGATTTAATAATCAAATTATTACAGATATTTACTCCAAAGAAACAGACACTAAAAACTATTTATCTTATAAGTCATGTCATCCCCGTCATGTTAAAAATAATATACCGTTTTCTCTTGCTAGAAAACTATGCACTATAATTTTAAACGAAGATCTTAGAATTCAACGACTTAATGAATTGAGATCCAATTTATTGAAGAAGGATTATCCACTTGAGGTTATTAATATAGGTATTGATAAAGCTAGGGGCCTTACTACTGAAGCATTAAGAACTCCTAAAGAAAAGAATATTTCTTCTTGTATTACCTTTATTTCGACTTATAATCCTCGACATAATAATTTTTTTCAATATATTTATGATACTAAGAATGTTCTCCTTTCTAATGATAATCTTTATAATCAATTTCATGGTATAGAATTAATTAATAGCAAACGTCAGCCCCCCAGCCTTAAAAAGTTACTCACTAGAGCTAAGTTTCAAACTTCTTTTTATGGAACTTTTACTACTTCGAAGTGCCATAGCCCACTTTGTAAATGTTGCCAACATATGATTATTGATAGTAAATTCAAGTTTTCTAATATTAATTATACATTTAATATTAATCATAATATGAATTGTAATACTAAAAATGTAATTTATGTTCTTATCTGTAATATGTGTTCGAATAAGTATATAGGGGAATGTTCAACTGAATTACGTGCACGCATCCGAGTTCATAGGCAACAGAGTTTACAAACTAATCCTGTCTTGAAAGTCTCTAAACATTTAAATACGTGTGCTAAGAATTTAAATATTAAATTCAGTATTTTTCCTTTTTATAAAGTCAATATTGACAATACTATTAAGAGAAGGAATATGGAATCACACTTTATTGACCGGTTCAAACCGGAGTTAAATGCATAATTTTTTTTGTCCCCTTCCTACCGTATTAATATTCTAAATTTTAAATAGAATCTTAAACTATAATTTTACACTGTTTACTTCTAACACCATTTAAGGGTATTTTAAACCCTATATTACTTTATTTCTCTATAATCGGTTTATTAGAGAATGAAGTGGTTATAAACTAATTTACAACCAAATTACATAATTGATCTATTGACATCTAATTCATCTCTTCACTTCTGTATGGTTCTATTGTCTAATTACGCCTGGAAGAATATGTTAATTATTATAGCCAGATTACTTAATTGGTCTATGAACATTGATTGATCTAATTATTCTTATATTGACTATACCAGGAAGACTATGTAGATTAATGTCACGTTACGTACTATATACTTTTAAACCTTTGTTGTATGTTACTTAATATTATTTATAATCCATTGTCATGGAAATCTATTGTTCTAAGAATGTATATATATATGTATCGTATTTGAATATTCTATATGCATTATTAATATCTGAAGACGCCTATAGAGGGCAGATAGCTAGCTTATATGACTTAATGTATGTCGGAATGAAGTAAAGTGGAGAATTTTTTACCTGGACGTATTTTTTTATTTTTATATGTATATATATATATATATATGTACACTAGATTCACTGTGTCTATGTTTACTTTTAGTGGTGGGAATTTTTCCTCGGTGTTCGTGATTTCCAGAAATGTTAAAAGTGAAAGGGAAATTCTGTATTTAACCGTACATCTCTTCGCCACTCGCCCGCGATACGCATAATGTACCTTGAGAACAAATCTACAGATATTTGCTTACATTTTGTAATGGGACTACGGTATGGTCTAACAAATACAACCCTTGTCATTCACTCAAATTCTCATTAAAACCAAAATTAGACCATTAAATGTGGAATATCTGGTATGATACACAACTAATTGTTGCAGACATTCCATCAATTCCTCCATTCTCGCATTCATTCATCGTTAAGTTTAAACAAACCCTTTATTTACAAAATCCTACTCATACACATAAGTTAAGCACAAAGTTACCAAAGAAAAACATGTGTTTGTTAAAGAAAAGTAAATTGCACATACATTATTGGATAGCCTATTAAAATCCTCTGGAGTATCGGACATGGTGCCGATTACCAGAATTAATGTACTGTAGTCAAGACATTATATTTGACAGTTTTAGTTTAACTTGTCGTTCTACCTAGTTTGACGAGAGTACTGCTTACAATTAAGTTGATTGCTGTAAATGAGTTTTACAATAAACTGTAAAAATAAACAATGATGACATTTTCTAGGACAACACTTCTTTCTTTCGTAACTTTGCGTCATGATATGCTTGTAAAGTATTCTTCATCCGCCCCATTGCTTAAACTGTTCACACATCAGAGTCACGAATTAGAGCACAAGCTCTTTACATTTAATTTACTAAATAAATGAAAGATGCTCCAACAGAATTGTAATTAAGTATACAGACCCGTGAGTAATACTGCACAAATACAACACACGACACTGATGCAGCTTTTATTATATGTCCATTTAACATTTGTTTCTACTATGCGTTTAAACTTTTCCAATGGAAATTGAAAGGGGGTAGCTATATATTGTGACCTATTTATTAAATCTGGGTATACTGAATAATAATGGAAGAACAAAATTATTATTACTATACCAAATTAATGTTATAACAAGCATCACTTTAATGTTGTCTCTTAAATTTGAGCAGAAATATAAATCTGAAAAATGGACAAGGCTTGATTATTAATTAGCAAGCTAAAACAATTATCCAGATTAAAATTTGTATTCCTTCACACCTGTGCCTTTTCCTTCGTCCCCATATATCACTTACGTCACACATATCACTTATCGTTTTTCAGTCTGTATTGTGACATTTGCATATTAGGATTTGGTTGAAGAGGGGTATAATGAGCAAGTGAGAAAGTTGGACGGGTTGGACGAATGGTAAAAAGTATAAACAAACACTGTACTGCTGCCCATAGCCGCGATGATTTTCTCCGGGTTCTTCCGATCCTGTAATTTTCTAGACAGCTCCAGTTTCTTGAAATTTTTTCGTTTTGACTAAAATTATAAATGAGTTATAAGTTATATATTGCAATAAAGCGGGCATGTGAAATATATTATTTGGTGCAATCCGATTAAAACACATATCTTATTTCGTTTTGTTTTTATAGCACATAATTTCGTGGGTTTTTTTTGTCTTTACTGCACTAGGATCTGGAAGAGATGTTATCACCAATGAAGCGGTCAATACGGTGAGTTTTTTGTCTTTTGAAACGTCATCAATTATTGATTAATGTCGCAGACTGTCACATGATAAAGGTAGGTTTATCTACATGCAAAGATAACCAATAGCTTTTTCAAATATGTCAACTCATGGATGCCTCGGTAATCGCGTAAGTAAGCGGGAATGACGTTTTCGGAGAACAGCCAAACCTTGATCATCACCATAATGGTTTACATAAATTAATTTGAGTTTTATCAAGGCAATTAGTGGCATATCTCGGACGTCGTATAATGTCTCACCATGCTTTATAATTGTATTAATTGATAATAAACAATCATTATATATCCATAGATTTCTTATTACCGGTTCAATTAGTAAATGCCAATGAAACATGTTGAAAAAATAAACGAGATCTTACAGGAAGGTGCAAAAAAGTACAGGGTTGGTTACCCAAAAATAAAATATCTTTGAATAGAAAGTAAAGATGGACTGGCAAAACTTACATGATGAGGGGTGTGTCAACATATATTGTTACATCAGTGAGAAATATAAACCAATGTCTTCCTTAATCCTTCACAAATATTTATAATTGCAGTTTTAACAGGCTTTGAATTCACGTTGATTTGTCGCAAATTGAAGTCCAAGATCAAAGATAGTTACAAAATCGTTGCTTAGTCACAGGACTAATTTCAAATGACTTTCCCTTTATGTTAGTGGTTGTTTGTTCAGATTTTAGTTTCGTACAAAGCCAAGTATTAAACCTATACTGAAACGCAGGTGTATAAATATTGATTCTAGCTTAAGTGTTTAATTATAATGAATCGGTGACCAGTTGAATCAATTAAAACTACGGTTAAGGGTTTCGGTACCATTTTCTAGTTGTTTTGTTTATTTAGTGCATATCGGTCTGCAGTAAGCACAGGACAATAATTATACCTATATATAAATAATTATGACTGACTTCATTTTATAGTTTTGAAAATGTGAAAAAATCACACTGACATGCCTATCATTAAACCTTTCATACCTTTTCTGTCAAATACATTTTATTGTCGCCTTTTCAAAAAAGTTGTATCTTTCTTTAGATTCTGACTACATGGTCATATATATACATGTACATGGAGAAACGTGTAATTTTCTATTCATCATATCGATTGTACCATGCTATATGTATTTTAAAAAAGTATTATATTATTATGAACCACTGGGTTTTATTTACAAGATCTTTATCAAATTCATGCAATAATTTTATGTCTATATTATTTGTTGAATTCGGTTGCAGGGACCTCGCATAGGGGAGGGTGGTTGGGGGAATATGCCCGGGGCAACACATCTTTGAATATTTATGGACTAACCTCCCTGGAGGCTGAGATAGCAAATCACCGGCCTTCACGTCCCAGGCGCGGATCTGTTCCTGATGATTTTGCAGACATAAAACACTGAAAACAGTGTGGGAGTTGTGTTTAATATTTGAAGATCAAATGCCAGGAAATCGCATATATTATTATGGAGTTTTATCTTTTAAAAAATTCTGGGAGAGGCCCCCAAGACCCCCCGCAGCCTCGCAGTTACTTAAATATTTAGGCTAAATGATACCTAATCAAATTTGACCGATCATTGGATATACAGTACCTCACATAACTTTAACTGCCATGTAAAGTTTTGTGAGCAGCATGATTTCTGCATCAGCATGACCAGATTCGAAAAAAAAATACGCTCATCTTTGAAAAATAATTTTCAACCTTCTTTCATAAATCACTACCTACTTCAAACCACGTGCCTTTCTTTCAGTCGGACCTTTTTCAGAAATTTTCAGGCAGTATCTGTTCCTGACGATTTTGCAGACAAAAACACTGAAAAAGGGTTGGAGTTGTGTTTAATATTTGAAGATCAGATGCCAGAAAATCGTATATATGGAGTCTTATCTTAAAGGAGCTAAATCACTAATATTTGGTACCTGGAAATTGACCCTAATGGGTCGCAGGGCATATAATAATATAATCTGATTGTATATAAACTGATTTACATTAAATTGTTTCCGTTTTGACTGTAATTTCAAATCAGTTATGTCCAGCGAAATATGGCATGAGTCCAAACCGTATTAAGTATTTATAGTGTCTGGTTATTCTAGTCTACGGCGCATGCCCACTAGATAAAAAATGGCCTCATCGTTTGACAGATGACAGGAGTTGCGGTATGAGTTTAGCCTCGTTCTTTCTGGTCACTTGTTAAAAGGGACACTGAAACGCTCTATGGTACACGATTCGTGTACCAATGTTAAAATGTTTATTTTGTTTTAAATATTGGATATCAGAGGCCTACCGTTTCCAGGTAAGATCACAACATCAATGTTGATTTGAATTGACCAATAATTCGTGTTTTCTATGTCGAAGATTTTGGAGGATTTTGAGTTACGGACTTAGGTCCTTTAATAAAAATTCTGTACTGTACAAAGCCGTTACAGAATCCAGATGGGGGCGTCACTGAAACTTTTGCTCTGGGTCGCCACGTGGGGGCCCTGCTCATTTGTTTGTTATACTCTTAGAAAAACGTCTTTGGAAGCGCTTATTTTCGTGGCGGCATGACATTGATGGGACTGTTTAGGACTAAAATGGACAGTTTTGCTGCGGAGCAGTGATTGATTTACGATTGACATGGGTTGAGGCGTCGTATGTGTGAACGTCTTATGACGGCTACGTTATTTGTGTAAAATCATCGGCTAATGCGTGTATATTTCTATTATAATTAACATCACATTCGTGACGATCATAAAAAATTGAATATTGCGCAAAACTACTCGAATAACAATCTGTGGTACCAATTTCGTCTGAAAATAAAGAGACACGTTAACGCTCGGTTATCTTAAATAAATTAAATACTTGTCGTCAGTAAACATGACTTTGAGGTCTTGTTTTAATATATTCTGGGATCTTACAAAAAACGTAGCGTCAAAAAAAATGTCTTTGGTCGTAAATTGGGCCTTTGAAGGCAGAATCCAGGAGATGTGGACATGTTGAACATAACGAGAGATGAGTAACACGGTGACTATCAGAACGTATTAACAAGACATTCGCAAGTTGTCTGAATAAACATTCTCTCATTGTTTGTCTTTAGTCTGTTTACTTTCAGTATCCTTATCTGACCTTTCCGTGTCATCTGGGTTTAGTTTTTATTCAATGACAAGACATGGCTGGTGTGATGGCAGTTACTCGACAAGATGCAACCGGTAACCTTTCATCATCCGAGACAAGAGCAAAATCTAGTATTCAAGTCATATTTTTTTCTTAGCCCTTTGAGATTATTTTCACATATTATACGGTGTTTCTTTTTGTAATATAGACACTATCCGTTTTACGCTGCGCAGTGAATGGGGGCTATAAAGACAGATTTAGCTTTTACGAAATAGGACAATTTCCGAAATCGCCCCCCATCATAGCAGGGGCGTGGTGACTCATTATTTTGCATGAGTTATAAGATCTCGCCCGTGCCCAAAACAACAATAATTATATGTATGAGTTGGGAAGGGTGTGGGCAGGGGCGGACTGGTTCGCCTGTGCGCCTGTGCTTGCACAGGCGGGCCCCCACTTCAAAAAAAACCTCCAAAACAAGATGACAAAATATTTTAATGTAAAATCGAACATAAAGGGTTTAAAAGAGTGTCAAGGGGAGGTAGCACCCCCTCTCATTTCTGTGACAAGGCTTTGGGGCCCCAGTTGCCTTAACTTGGGGGCCCCATTCCCATGTCAGCTAGCTTTGTCCCTACAATTTCCCTCCACTTGGGCCCCATATTTGACGTTAGCTGGGCCCCACTCTACATGTCAGTAGTCTGAATGTGGCCAAGGGGCCCCATTTTCCTCAAGAGGGGCCCAATTTTGGCTAAAAAATACATCAAAATTGGGGGCCCATAGTCAAGAGTAGGAGCCCACTTGCCATTGGTAAGTGGGTCTCTATTCGGTGACCATTGGGCCCCCATTTTCCTCAAAAGGGGCCCAATTTTGGCTTAAAAACTAAAAAATACATCAAAATTCAGTAAAAATAGTGATTTATTTTTGTCAAAATTGGGGGCCCATAGTCAAGAGTAGGGGCCCACTTGCCATTGGTAAGTTGGCCTCTATTCGGGCCTGCCCTCTCTTATGAGGGCAGGTTTGCAACCAGCCCTTTACAACTTTACCAGTTTAATATAAATAGTCTTTTATCCATAATCATAAGTTGATATGTATGTCGAAGTCTTGTTTATTATCACTGGCCGACAGTACTACATTTAAGTAGTAATTTTATTAATTTATTAAGTAATTTTGTTAATTTATTAAGTAATTTATTAAGTAATTTTATTTTTTTAAGTATTTGTTTTTAAAATTCGGCAGATTTACTTTTTCCAAAATTGATCCTCAGATGCTTGGAAAACGAAACTATTCCAGAGAAATTCCTCGCCAAAATGGGGTTTTACTTTTTCCAAAATAGATCCCCAGATGCTTGGAAAACGAGTTTCCGGCTGGCGAATTTCAATAAAATTTGGGGGAAGAGCCCCCCCAGACCCCGGTCAAAAAAAATTTCGGGAACGTCGGGCTTCGCCCTCCGCGGTTGTTCGTGCTGTTTGACTCTAAAGAGCCCCTCCAGTTACCCTGCACAGGGCCCGCAAAGGGTAACCAGTCCGCCCCTGGGTGTGGGGTCGCAGCCCCCCCCAGTGCCAACGGGTATTATTGGGCTGTGTAGAACATGCTAGATTCGATTTGTAGCAGTAGCGGTTTTTAATGTTTGGCACTGGTGAGCATGATGGTTATGATTTATAATATTGAAACCGCGTGATTTTTTTGACAAAATTATGGCGCTTTATTTTATTGGTTTTTTTTAACAAATGTATATTATAGCCTACGCGTTGAAATCTCATGATGATAATAACGTGTTTACGTACTTTTTAAAATTAATTTATTTTTTAATATATCATATCCTACTTGAACAGTTATGGTCCGCATATCACAGTTATTAAATATGAATAAACAATGCAATATAATATGTGGTAACATGAAGACAGAATAACTCAGAACATCACACCTATAGACAATATTTCTAATGACACAGAACCCTTAAAATTTTTGTTAAATTTATGACAATTCACACGTAGTCCCAAATAGACGTTCTTAGTTTACAATACGTATAATAATTCATTACTATATTCTGATCTGATATATATAATATACGTGTCTATAAAGTCATACATTATTTCTGACAGTTATTATGAAGATTTACCGTGTGACTTTATTTGTATTGCTTATATTAATGTTGATAACGGATATATAGTTGTCCTTAAATAAAATATAAGGGTTAAGAGTCTGGTCAATTGCCTTAGGGACGAGTGGAAACTAATTTACCACCATCAAGATGAGTTGAGGCGTAGACTCTAGTTATTGTCATTAAATCATGATTACAACCTTAGAGGATTCACCCCTGCGAGAACTGTATCTGGCTTTAGTATTATTATATTAAACGCTCAGAAAATATTAATTCGAATAAATTTTGTCCAATACACAAATCATTTAACAATGTATACGTAGCGCCTTTACCAAATAATTTTATATGTTTTAACGGTTTGAATTTTGACGTAAAAGAATTTTTTTTTAAAAATGCGACAGGTAAATCAAAGGTACGTCGTTTTCTATAGACGAACGTTTTGCAAACATATCAGCGTAACGATGTGTTATTGTAATAATTTATAAATTTTGCATAATTTAATACAATAGATATATTAATGTTCATTAACCAAACTATTGCTGCACACTGGCTACTGCATGACTGATACTAAATATATTTAATAAAAAATTCTTTGGGTAAGTCCAAGTATATTCAATTGTGTTGTGTAACCAATGATAAAATAAACCTCGGCATTCAAATCACATGTAGTACATGTAATTAAAATCTATTAACACATTTTTTCTAAAAATGATAGTCAAAGATAATAAATCAAGGGTAATTGACACCTGTTTATTGGATGTTAATTATAACCATCACTCAATGTGTCAATCATTTGTTGTTCTATTACATGGTGATTTTAGATAAAATAGTAAAAAAAAACAAAACCGCGTCATATACGACAAAATAATGCCAAAGTAATGAAAAATATAGTTTTAGACTGTATTGTGTTTATGAGTTTACAGTGGGTGTTCTCTGTTTTTCCCCAAATTAATAATAGATAAACATATCCAACTCTATTACAGTTTAAGGCCTGCAAAATAAAAAAAGGGACCCCCCCCCCTCATTGGTCCAAAAACAATTAAACTCAGTAACTGCATCAATTCTTAGACTGATTTTTTTTATTGATTTCACAATGGTTAGATGAGCATAATTGCATAATAACATCACTCCTTATACAATAAAATACTAGTTATTTTTCACTTTTTAAAAAATATGCGTGAATTATATAAAACGGTTTAATATTCTATTGATTTCACCCTTAATTTTCCGATTTTAATAGCCATTCTGGTTGTATAGAAATGTATTAAAATCGGAAAATTAAGTGTGAAATCAGGGGCGCCGGAACCCGGGTACCAGGATATACAAGTGGTACCCTGCCCTTTGCTTGGGTACACATGTATACCCATGCCCTAATGATGAAAGTTTTTAACCTTGCTCCTGATACTAAAATTTTGAATAATCAGGCTTTTGTCTCTTTCATTATCATGTATTTTAAAGGGTTTTATGTTGGAATTTGGAATACTAGAGGTGCTGTAAAAAACGCGTTCTCGGAATTTACAAATTTTCTACACTGTCTTTTGGTACCCTGGCCCTCGCGTCGTTCCGGCGCCTCTGGGTGAAATCAATAGAATATTAAACCGTTTTAAGTCTTCCTTTCTGTAAGTGTAATTTATGAAAATAGTTTTCTCGAGAATTTTCCTGCCAAATATCACGAAAAAATTGATTAATGATACCATGGTCTCAATTAAAGCGGTATTTTCGTATGAAGTAGGTTGTCTAATGGAGAAAACTTGATTTTCTTAATTGATTTACTGTAGGTATATTTACCCAGGTCGGATAAAGTCTTGTGTATTTTGTACCTCAGTCGGCGTTCGATGTTTCCCCAAATCGATTGTTTTAATAAAAGGTAGTCGCACGACACATTAAGCGTCAAAATGAAGTGCAGTTACCATTTTAACAATTAAAATCTATATGTGAAGTATGTGCAACACATTTTAATTTCATTATTTCAATATCACAAAAGCAATTTAACATCGGTATTATCCTCAAACCCTTCATTCCCCCCCCCCCCTTTTTTTTTTTTACAGTTTCTATTATTTTCTATCATCTTTTTGTCTGGTGGTCAACAGGCCTCATAATGATTTGTAAAGACCCGATCGGAAGAATACCAATAAAGAAACTACCGACATTAGATTAACATTTTATTTCCAGCCATTAATTTTGTTTCAATGAATTAATGAAATAAAATGAAAGCCAAAAGTTGTCAGAATACTATACATCTACAAAACCCTTTCACTGGATCGGTCCATAAAATGTATTAATGCGTCTATAAATATACGGAAAATATAATATTTTGTCAACGTAGCCTGGTCACATGTATGGAACAATAAGAGATAAATATTCAATGAATATGCTTTCATGAAAACCGCACCGCGAGGGCGGTATAAAACTTGTTCAACCAGCTCTATTGACAATACATTTCAACGAAACAGGTGAAGCTAAAACACAGTCATGCGCACTGAGCGTCAATTAACTGAAGTAAATATTATAGCGAGTCATGGCAGAAAGCAAGGAAGAAACGAAATGGATTACACGATTTTAGCAGCAAGTTTTCTGGCTCTAGGGCTATATAGTAACACACTGCCTGCAGACTTTGCCTATGATGACAGGTAAATTAAATGGAATTTTAATTTAGTCCGGCGACAAACCGCGGTATTGTCATTGATTAGATTTCATTACACATTTGTACAAATTTGTGTATTTCATACTGGCCATGCCATTACTAGTAGAGTTATATTGAGACTCTCGATTCCGTGAAATGCAACAATGTGGTGACTTCAAGATAACGCTGTTTGACGGCAATGGTATATTGCCAATTATTTATATGTAGTACGGTACATTTGTTGTCTAGATATTAGCCATGACATATTCGATGGTTACCTTAATGATTGGCGTGGCGAAGAATCGTCTGCTACACGAGATCTGTCGTGAGCCAGTATAGACAGTACGGTACGAGATATTTTCAAATTGGTATGTTGTTGGTTCTATCTCTCTCGCAAGTTGGTATAACGTTGCTAAGATTCGTTTAAGGCACTTGCTGGGATCCCATTCGTATCACATAGTCCACGTCGTGAATTACTCAAGACACAAAAGAGACCTCAAATCGGTGGCTTTTGAACAGTTATAATACGCACCTTTATTCATTTCCACTCATGGGTATAAAAAGCTTTTTGGGGCTATATAACAAGGCATTTCATATTGCACAAAAGCGGAATGGAGTTTTCTTGTAAAATTTAATGACTGGGCCTTACAATTCTTTTCAATGATATTTTGTTCAGGTACATGTAGTTATTGTATACAAGCCATTCGTGTGATAAATAATCATGAACAACACATTTCATTATGTTATTAATAGCAAAAAAATTAAAAAAACAAAGTCAAAAAAGGAGAAATTATTGCAAATACGTATTCTACTGCAAAAATGCCCTCCTCTTTTTTTTTTGGTAATAAAATTTCAATAATGAAACAATGTTGTCACTTTCAAGTAAATTGTGTAGGAAATGATGTGATGCATGATGAATACATCAATAATGATTCTGACTATCATCAGGATGAAAAAATGATCATGGCAATGTTAAAAATCACAAAAAAAAAAATAAAATAAAAATAGATTTGATTCCGTCTTATTTTTACTTTTGCAGTATAAGCCGTTTTTGCAATAATTTAATTTTATTGCAAAAATGGTTGCTACACAACTTGTACAATCAAGTTTTACAGTGATAATTAAAAATTGAAAAAAACCCTAAATTTGATTTGCTTGGGTACCGAGCTAAATGGATGCAAGACTGCCCCCCTCCCCGCTATTTTAATTTTTTTTAACTTACAATCTTACATGCATGTAACTTTATGCCCACCTTGGAACAGCCCCCTGGTCAGCTGCAGTATTGTAGTAATGAATAAATATATACACATGAAATTTAAAGAAAGAAGATATATATTTTTATTACCAGTACATTTTTTTAATACAATGAAATTTTTCGATTCAAACTAGTGTATTCAAACTTGAGAAATATTTTCTAATTCATCTCTGTCATATAGATGTTTTATATTTACTGTCTGAACTATTGTAAATAATAAACAGATTTCTTCGATTATGAACAAACTATTTAACTTTGGTTATTATAAACTTACCTGTGTGTTTGAAATCAACACTGAACACAATTTGACGACCTATTCGGCTAGCGAGTTATTCGACCAATCCAGCTGACAACCTTAAACGTTGGCAACCTTAAACATCTTCTTGAATTTGTCTGCAATATCACCTCGGTGGAAGCAAACCTAAAATACAACTAACTCGCACACACACTTCTTGAATTTGATTATGTCCCGATCAGCACACTTTATCAAGGACCAGTGTAGATGGGATTCAAGTTGATCTTACATGTATGTCATCTATACTCAATGAATATGTATACATTTTCTTTCTATATTTCTCTTCTCAACACATTGTTTTTTTTATAATAGTTGTGGTATAATTGCTTTTGCTGTTTTAATGGTACATATATATGTAGGTATATCTATTATAAATGTCACAGGTGATATATGTATAATATAGGCCTCACATATTTATTAGCCATCATATTGATTGTTTTATTGTGGAAATATTAATGCTTATTACAGAATATATAAGATAAGCTTTTGAAGAGAAAAATAAGAGTATTTTATAATAATGGCCAGGTGTTGTTATAATTTGTGTAATATATAATCAATCTGGTTAACTTAGAGATAAGGTTAATAGCAATGTTTTGACTTCTCCACCTGTTACACAAATCTCATATGAAATAGTAGAACTGAAAATTCAAAAACGTACAAACAATACAACACACACCCTGGTGTCCATGATCTTTATTGGGATAAAAGTTGTGTGGTAGCATTTTACATGGTAAACACATATCTGTATAGCCTTGACAGAAGATGAATTAAACGAAGAGGGTAGCATAATCTCCTACATACATCCTACTTCATCTTCATCATTGCCATTGCAATCAAGTGCTTGTTGAGGCATTACCAGTGTTTAAAATCATGAGACAAAAAGGCCTATTGATTTTCGACAATTGCTGATAATTACTGTCAGAGTTATGGCTCTTGCTATTAAATATTTTGGTACGGTATACTAAACGTTAGTATAGGGCATGATTTCTGATAATAACTTGATGGGTTGTTACTCATAATCAGATTTTAGTGTGTTGTAAATGTTTTCATGACGACCCCGGACGACTTAGCTGCTGTGGGCATATGTTTTGTTGGCTGGCAACCTATATTTAACTGTATGTATTTGTATTTTTTTATATAACTTACAGGGGATATATATAGTCATGTTAGTTATATCTTAATGTGCTTATTTGGGTCATTGAATATTAACCTTTATATGGTTAAACTGTAATGAATGATTTGAAAAGAAATCATGTTTGTACTATTATCACAACAAAGTATGATGATTGAGACAACTTTTCAATTGAAAACATTTACATGAAATGATACCAGACATGCATCAGTGAATTTTATTTTGAACAAAACTACTTATTTCATGAAAGTATGAAACCACCAACAATTTATGGGGTTGGGGACTACATCTACATGTAACTATTGTTTACATTTCTCAACATGTACTTCATAGGTAGATTTGTTTTCTGACTATTTTCAACTTGAAAACACAAATTATTTGTCAATTTAAATCTATAATGCGTTTCAGCCCCAGTTGTAACAAGAGGAACGAGGCTAGACACATTGCACCAAATCAAACGGCGTCGCCAAATTCTTATCTGGAGACGGTGCGCAAAAAATACTCCGTAGACTGGAATAACCAGACGCTCGAAATTTGCATTCGATTGAGATTGCTGGCTTATTTCGCCGAACTTAACTGACACAAGGTACAATTTTTGGGATACACAATTACTGAGTTTGATACTAAGCGACGTTTCGATGAGGATTCTCTCGTCTTTATCAAGCAAAACATCACTTAGTATCAAACTCAGTAATTGTGTATCCATAAAATTGTACCTTGTGTTATTATGTTCAATTCCTAAATGCCAATCAAAGATGCACATAACTGATTTTAAATTAGAGTAAGAACATAACCATTGAATGTAAATCAGTTTATATACATTCATATTACAGTATTATATGCGTTGCGACCCAATTGTGTCAACTCAACTTCTAGGTCCCAAATGTTAGCGATTTAGCTCCTTCAAGTGATGTATGGTATCTTTTAAAGACCAGGTATCTAAACAAGAGGTACAAGTGGCAATTGGCCATTGTTGTTGCTGGTGAGGTTCAGGTTTCTTTTACCTGTCAATATTAACAGTATAAAAGACTTGTACACGTGGCTAATAAAGTATCAGCCATAATGTAAACATGGTCCCTCTAATCCCTTTATTCATCTAATAAACCATTTTGTTACTACATAAAGGATTGCCAAGCTGGTTCAATGTCAGCGATATCACTTCGGTGGAAGGGGAGGATAAATAAAGCTATTACACACAAATAGTTCATTATTTTATAGTCATCATATCCGACAAGGTTTTAGTTATAGGTTAGAATATTAGCCTTCTCTGGTGATTGAAGAATACATTTTTAAATTAATACCTTCAATATATTTATGAAATCAATAGGTAATAGATGTATTTGAAATTATATATTATGGTGATCCATCAGTGAAGAAACTCTTCCCAAAAATGAAAAAAACACACGATAATAAATCTACTAAAGTGGTTGAAATTTGATTCAAGTTTTAATATGAGATTTGTTGTTGCTGGAATCAGTTGTATACTGAATGCGAGTGTTTGTGCTTTGCTCTTAATATTGCGACACTGTATTATTTAACACGTAGGCTCCAAAGTTTTTGGTGTGTGAAATTGTTGAAATGTTAAGACATGATACAATGGTTGGGTATTGTTGTCCACGGACATATCAGTGAAATCAATACACTTCTAACATTATTTAAAAAAGAGAAGATATTTAAAAATCCTCTAATACACACTGAAAAACTGTTTTCATAATTATTTTAGAAATGTGCAACTGAAAATTCAAACCAAAACTGCCTACCACTGACTCCAGTGATGTGTTTGATAGCAAGACTACATACATGTTAGGTAGATTTAAAAGAAAAAATACAATTGAAGGAATATACATGTTTGCAGGTGATGTTTCTCCCAGCACTGAGTTGTTGTAGTGAGATGGTTGTCTCCATGAATAATTAAATGTTGGTAAGATGGAGGTAAATACTCAGTGCAGTCTCACATTGTTGTTACTGTTTTTATTTTATCTGGTGACTACATGTACATTACATAATTCTCACTTTAAAAGGTAGTGGAAGAAGATTAGAGTAAAGGTTAATGTCACTTTAACACCTAGTATAAATATAACACTATGTACATGTATAGATTTAATACATTTACATGTATTTGTATGTTTGTTTGTTTATTACTTTAAATAATACAGGTACATTAGTTTAACCTTATAATGTTGTGACAACCCACTTATGCATTCTTTAAAATTTCACAAAAATCACAGTTTATAAATTGAAATTTGAGGACAGCAATAGAATGTTCTCAATATCAGATGCTGTTTTCTATACAACGGTCAACTGTTTGAAAAGTTACTATAACTAGCTACAGGTACATGTACAGCTAAATATGACAATGTAAAGGTGCAAGTCTGTGATCATGTATAATCTAGAAAAAATATTTTACATGTTATATGACTTATGGTATGTAATGATGTATGGTTATTCTTATATCTCTATAGTACTGGAATGTCTGAAAGATATCCATTATGTCTCTGTTCTGCCTTGAGCAATATTTATAATAAGAGGCTTTCAGAGTTATCATTTCTAAAGTTACTATCAAATTACAAAATGTTCTCAAAATATTTTGAACAGCCTAAAAAATATTCCCAGGCAAGCCTGATGTGTTATTTTCTATGATGTGGTGGATGTGATTGAAAAAGTGAATTGGGTCTACTATATCATGGATGTGAAGCGTTATGGGGGAGTCCACAATAGAATAATAATTTTCATATTTCTACCTAAATTAAGCTTTATTATTAGATATGAATAATTATGTTCTAAACTTGTTTCATGCATATTTGTTTTGGTTAAATGGGATGCTCATATGTATATATTAGTCGAAAGTGTCACATACTTCAAACAAATGATGAGGAAAGTAATTTCTTACTATACTATATTATTATTTAAGTCTTTCCTCTCAAAGAATATTTATATTTATCATATTAAGTTTTAAAGTATTACCTACTTCTGTAGGTAGGCCAGTGCTTGGATTTCTAATGATGATGTTTGAATTTAACATGGTGATAACGTCTCTTTAAATACATGTGATGGCCCTGTTATGTTGTCCTATTAATTTTCTTCTTGTAAATTAAATGGATAGAACACAGAGCTAATTCACATTGTGCGTGCAAACACATGTATCAATTTGTCACCTTTATCATCATAGTAAACACTTGGCTAATTCATATGCATTTATGTACCAAATTTTTGACAGACTTTTCATTTTGGCAAGCAATGGGTGCAGAACCTGTGATCATAGAATTCGAAATACATTAAATATATCACAGTTAATGAATTCAACTACTTGGAAATATTCAAATTAATGAAAACATCTGGCAAAAGTAATGTTGTTAACTTTACATCATGTCTATAAAATGAAACCTAATCTCTCACCAAAAGCGTGTTGTGTTTTTGATAAATTATTCATTAACTCCCAGCATTGGCAAAAATTGTATTATTGCAGTTGCATGGATTTGTTAATTGGTTGGCTGTAACTATTTTGAGTGGTAAATGTTTTGAAATGGGTGAATTTGGATTGCCTTGACGCATTATGCCACTGTGATGTATGGATGAAAAATCTCCACATTCCCATCATTTATGTCAATTATTTCTGTCTTAACATCAAGCATAAGGATGCCATGTTTTAAATACATCTTTAAGGGGGATGTTTATGTTTTCTTAAGCATGTAAATTATTTTGAAGTGCATGAGTTGAAAAACATGAGCCACACAAATGATGATGTTAACAAGACTGTAAGATTTTGCTAGATTATGCCATGTTGTTTTAATTTCTAACCTGTGTGATATGAAACAAACAGGGTGATATGATAAGAAATACGGTAATATTGTTTTGGCACAATTCTTTATTCCTTGCCGTTGAGGGTATGTTTTATGTTTGAACACCTCCCCTTCAAATAAACCTACAGGTTGCCCAACAAAAGCTAGCCTCTGACATGTACAAATCTGACTACGGCTATTTGCTTATGCCAAGAGTTTGTAAACAATCAACACAAAAGAAGCAGGAGAGAGTTCAGGCTGCAACTTGTCAAGTGCTTAGAAAATGTTGTACATGCTTAACTTTAAATCCATAAAAAAACTTGCCTTTCATTATCAACAGCAGATAGATACAAATGACTTGCTAATCCAGATTTCATTGGAGGTAATCAATTCACCTATATTTTTTAAGTCTTAAAAAAGAACAAAGTTGAGATTTTGAATTAGATAAGAACTGTAGCAGATGTCTGAAATTCCCATAATTGATCATTGATGGCACCTCTGAAGAAGGGGAAGTAAAAAAATATCGTCATGTAATTTGTAAAGATTCAAGATCTCAGCATGACTCTTATCATTTTGTAATAGGGTGTGAATACCAAATTAAATATATCCTTTTTATCTGGCTGATGATTGAAAAATGTACATGTGTTTTATTCCCCATTTAATTTGAAGATATCTGTGTTTCTGTATGTGGGCTAGATTGATATTTGATAAACAGGATGATTTTGGTGATTTTACTAACAAAGTTCTCATTGATTAATGTTTGGCATTGATAGGAGCGAAACCAGCAAACAAACAGTTACAAGAAATGAGAAATTCGAAGTATTTTATTTGTACAGAATATGATTTCCAGATAACTATAGTTGGGTGTAGAGAAGAGATGTTTGTGGTTAAGAGTAAATCTAAACACTCATCTTAAAGTATGTGGTCCACAGTTCAAATTATGTAAGTGATGTAAGACTGAACAAAAGGTTATCTTAAATCCTGTGAGTTTACTCGGACAACAATTTTGTTGATCACAAATGGGAAGAACAACAAAAATTATAATACGAATTGTATGATTATTGATGTTTATCGAGACTCTTCTTAAACGTGATCATGAATATGCTTGTTATTTTCAGATGAAAGATTAACAATATTATGGTATGTGAATTGATGTTGGAGTTCGAATATACTTTAACGCACTTCAACCACATGAAAGAAAATATAAACAGGATGCGAAGCTAGAGAGCTTGAGCCTTTTCAAATTATTTGAAAAAGGTTAGGCTTATTTTGTTTTGAGAAAAGGACAAATTAAACTTGTTTGTATTAGCATCCAATATTAAGTGTTTTGTTAATACACTTTGCTGATGCCATGGTCCATTTATATAACTGGGGTTGTCTCTTATTCCTGGCCATGAATTTAGTCATTTGTACTAAAAACACAAAAGGCATGGATGGATCCAGGCCCAGTAAGAGAAATTCGGTCTTGATCTGACGGTTCTGGTTGTAAATAAATGTAAAAACATGAATTCTTTGATTCTTACTAAAAGGTGTGCTGCTTCTTGACACAAAGTCTGATTAAAATACAGATCCTTTTCTGTTTTACTGTCATTATTCAAATTTTGTTTTAAGGATAGCAGGATCTCGAAGAGGTTTTAGATAAACAACATTTTATTTTATGTAGGGTATTAGCCAATGAAATGATCAGTTTAGTTGAGGTTTGCAGGAGTTGTGCACAGAATTCTTGGGAGTCGTCTATTAAGAGGTTGAAAGCAAAATAAAACTAAAATAGAAACAGTTTTACATAATTCTCATGCAAACCTGTCAGATCAGGGGTGTTTTCCTAAATTAAAAAGAAGTTGTGCTCTGTCAAATTAATAAATAGTGAGAATCCAGTGTGACGTTTGTAGCTCGCCCACCGCAAACGCAAGCCCCATTGCTAAGGACAGGGAGACCTCCCCGAGGAAAATTTGCAAAATCAATGCCATTTGGGGGATTCTGACGTAAATATCTTGGGTAAAAAAATCCTGTTTGCTATCTTGAAAAAGTCACTGGACAATGAAAGACCTGACCACTCAAAAATGAGGAAGCATGGTAAGCATTATTACTACATGTATTACAAATTATAAATGACATAAACCTACTGAACCTACCTGGGATCCTGTTATGGAGAAAACAATAACTACATAGGTAAAACATCCCTGTGTCAGATCTATGTGAAATATAAGTCATAGAAAGTGAAAAGAATCAAAACAAAATTCATATGTTTTTAAATCAGATTTGGTGACAGTGACATTATATTTCAATACTGTCACGTGAAATCATTTTTGTCTGCTTAAACAAAGTGTAAAAACAAAACTTTGATAAAAATCTAGTCATATCTTTTACCTGAATTAAGATTTGTTCACCTATTAATTGGAATTGGGAACATTTATTATAAATTATAAAAAAAAACAGGTTTTACTTGCAGCTGGTAACATTCACATACAAATAACATTTGAGCATATTGGGAATCCAATATTAGGTGAAAATTGAAAATCTGAAATGGCAATCAGTAGCTATCAAGAATCTGCCTGATATCCTTTGATAGTTTTCCAATTTGCATGTAACAGGTAGTGAATTTGGATGTTTGACAAGAGAAAGTGTGAAAGAGATAATTGTAGAGATTAAGAGAATTCACTTATTTACAAGTTATACTGGTAACAGGTGGTAATCCATGTATTAACATCATGCTGTTACTTTGACACCAGATAAACTCTAAATACCATACTAATCTTATGTTGTCATTAATCTTCTTAAGTGCAAGTAGACATAAAACCCTATCCAATATTGCATCCAAGGTTATTAAACAACTGGTGTTCATGCGTTTATTATATGTTATGCAATAAAATGAAATAGGGTTTAATATCCTACTTTCTTCACTTACGGGGCTAATTTAATGAAGTCAGGCATCTGCCATTTAGTGTACTATGGGAGAAATTCTGCCTACTCTTCTTTGAATTTCAACTGCCTAGGGTTCTTTATCATGCATGCCAATTAAGATTTTCATCACAACCGAACAACCAGACGCTGTTCCACACCACTGACAATTGGGAACCAGGCTGGTAAATCTAGGCAAACTTTCTCAGTTGTGAGTGCATGTTTCATACCTAGCAACCTCTCTTTATTATTTTTCTGAGGTTATGCTGTTCTCTTTTGTGTTATTTTTTCATCTGTCGATGGAAATATTCAGTTATAAATAAAAGAGCAATCTTCTTTCTGAAAGTAATTAATGTTTTAAGTTGATAACAATCAGTAATACAATAAAATGTCTAGAGCTGTTGAGTTTGATAGACTCCATACACACTGGTACATGTATCTTAAAGAAATGCCTCAGGGTTTTATTGATGTCTATCACAACAGTTTACAATAATGTGTATTTCAAGACTGGTTTTACGTTCATTTGAACCCATATACTGTTGAAATGTTCTAAACTAATTGGATTTTTCCTGCTGTAAGAAAAGTTGTTGATAATGGTTGGTTTATCTTTTTAAAAGATTTGAGATAAGTAAATAAGGAAGGCTATTAAAAGTAAATTGTGCGACTGTTTTTACTCATTTGTGTGTATACAAATTGAGAAAACTTGTCACTCGTTACTGGGTAAGCTAGTCCAAAATATGAGAAACATGAACTCAGATGACTCATATACCTACATGTACCGGTATCATTATTTCTGTGTGTTTGCACAATTATGAAATTAAATAAAAATTGCTTTTGGACAATTAGTCAACAAAACTGATTTGTTGAAAGTATCTCGTAAACCAAACAATTTTTTTTATTGAATAAAAGAAAATTTAATCATTGTTGATTCGTGAATGCAAATAACTTTCCCCCTTTTCTTTTTCTTTTAAAAAAAGGTACATATTCCAGGGAAAATTCTAACATCCATGGATAAATATTATATTGTTTCTGTTTAAAGAAGAATTGTAAAACCTGACAAATTGAGGGTTATATGAATGAGGTGTTCAGGTTGAGCAAACTTGTCTTTCTGGTGTCATGTTTAGCTAGCTATTGTCAGGTAATTGATGCCTTTAATTCCGTATGGACTGATAAAAGAAAAATGTACCATTATTGAGGGTAAAATTAGAGACCTAGACATCGACTAATCCATGTAAATATATAATACAGTACCTTCCTATATTTAAAAAATTATTCACATATAGTTAACGTATGATTATAAGAGCACTTGTTATTACATGTACAGTATACACTGTCCATTTATTGTACATAATAAATATCTCTTTAAAAAACACTCCCATGAATCCTCCTTTTTGTTGCAAGAAACAGTGTCTAGTTGTTTGGTTAGTATAGAAAAAGATGTGGTCCTGTGTATACACTGGTGTGCACGTAAAAAACCCAATATCATACTATTTCTGCCCCCCCCCCCAAACAACATGTGCACACATACTGTTCAGGCCGATTATTAATCTTAGATGGTGTTGCTGTTATTTGTCTTAAACTGTTCAAGGATGAGCCAGTAGACAAATACATGTACCAATTAAAGAACTGATCAGACCTAAAACATGTAAATTCTGTAATTTAATATATGCAATTTTAGGTTTATAATTCATAAATAATATTTATTGCCATTACCGTGATCAAATTGAATGATTAACAACAGGTATGCCATCTCAAAATTCTTGAGACCTATTGATCACTAAAGGTCATCTTATCCCATTAATGCAGACTGTTCTATATTCACCCTTGGCGTGAACCCTTTCTCAGAGGTTGTGCTCTAATGCATCTTAAAGTAGATCTGGTGAGAAATCTTTCCAATTCACTGATCGTGAGTAGGGTTTGAACTATTATATGTTTACTTTCACATTTTCCTTTCCTGGTGTCATAAACTTTCTGCTTCGCAGAGCCCCAATAGAAATTTTAAAGAATTTTACAAATTTTTCCATTGAATTTTTAATCTTTAGAAATATTTTGTCAAATGATTTACATACTGTAAAGATTTCAAATTTGCTCCTATTGTTGTCATATAATCAACTGTGATTATCTATTTAAAAATCATCTGTTATGTGTGATGGTGTAAAGACAACCTCATTCACACAACTGAAAATAAGATTTAAGAAATTCATTGGTTCGATAAATTTGTATTATTAAAGTTAAACCAATAAATTATTCCATTTTATTCTATATTTGGTCACTCCACTTCATCTTGAAATTAAGAAATATTTGTATAGGAATGCCCTGAATCTGCAGCGCTTATAGTTATTAGTTTAACCTACCAGTCATACACAAAATTCTGACATTTGATTTAATAGAATGGTTGGGGGGTTAGGATGGCCTTGTTGTCTAGAGTGCCGCGCTTCAACCTCTAGCTGGCTGTTCACCTCTGGCTTGCGACACGGCTATGGTTTCAAGCCCTGGTGTGAGCGTATGTGGCATGGAGATAGGGGCAACTTCTCAACCTCATTGGTTTCCTCCAGTTCCTCCCACTGCAAAAGACCCCTACGGGCAAGCAATTTATTGAAATAAATTAATAACCACATGTAGGTCCAAAAATGACCTTGTTGTGTTGAGTGGACGTTAAACCCAATTTCTCACTACTCTCTCTTTAATAGAATGATTATCAAAAAAAAAAATGGAACAAAAAGAGCCTGTGATTTAAATTAGATAGATAAATGTGTTATAGGTTATGGTTTAGTAATTTATTATATTTTCTCAATATCATTATACTAATCATAATTGAATAAGTAAATACAATGATTAATTGTAAATTATTAGATTCAATATTTATTGACATGAAAAAGTGATTAATATAAGTGTGAAAAGTGTGTCATTTGGTAGGTAACAATAAGTAATTGGATGATGAGATAAGGATGATGTTGGTGACAAGAGCTAATTGAAAAGAGTGTAAGAGTGACTCATTGAAAAGCAGATCTTTATTGTTCTGTTTTGTCAGGTTATTTGTAACTCTGTGTGTAGTCAAGCTGTAAATGTCAAACTAATCATCCAAAAAATGCCCAAGGCCAGCAGGGCTGGAAATTCACGCGAATCTCTGAATCTAATTCGCGCAAGGATTCTTGCATAAGCTTGCGCCACACATCTATAAGGATTCATGTAAAAATTTTGAAAAAAAAAAAAAATTATAAAAAAAAAACTTTGCCAAAAATTACAATTGTTTTATTTTTATCATTGTTGTTGTTTTGATTTAAGTTAACACAAAAAATACCATTTTTTTAGACATTATTATTAATTAAGATTCCGAGGATTCCTGCAGATTGCATATATATGAGAATTCTCTTAGATACCCGCAATGAATGACAAATTTCTAGCCCTGGCCAGGCATGTCCAACATTGCTCAAGTGATTGGAAGCTTGTTCAAATTGATAGAAATATGGCTATTAGAGCAGTGGAGAGAATTATCTAGCAATTTCTGTGTAAAGATCCTAATAATTTAACAATTTAATCTTATAGAAACTTCCTAATCAATTAATTCTGTCCATATAGTTACAAGACGTGTGCATAGTGTTTGAGCAGAGCCAATTGTTAATGGGAAACTATGAAAGATTCCTTCTGAGATGATGGTTTTTAGATAGACCGAATATCTGGGTAAATGTCTTCTACTATTTCTGAAAAAAAATTTCAACTGGATCATAAATGATCTGTGAAACTTTGAAGTTTATGAGAAATATTTGTAATGGTTTTATTTTTTGGGACAATGGATGAGGGACACAATGATCAGGCTTTGTCGATATTGTTTCAACTAGTCGTTCTGATAGTATAAAAAAATGAGGTTCTATGTACATACATGTATATAAATAAACACATAATAGTTTGAATTTGTTGAAGAATAGAAGGAAATGCGGGTGTCTGGTCAGACTTTACTCACCGTGCAAAAAAGGGGAGGACGTTGGGCCCGTAGCCAGCTCATAAAATTTTGGGGGGCTACAGAGTTTTTTGGAAGGGCTGAGGGTTTAGCGGACTAAGAACCCTCCTAAGAAATCATTATTGTTGGCGAAATATTTAGGGGGGTTAATTCGATTTTTGCAATGGGAGGCTATGGGCCTAGAGGGCATTAATGTTAAATCCTATTTAATTTTAGGACATTGGCTGATTTTTTACTATCATTTTATCTGCATCCACAGTTGCTGGTTAAGTCTCCAGAAAGTGCATCATTTGAAAGTACATGTATCACAAAAGCAGTTATTTTTTGGGGGGGACAGTCTATTGTGCTGTGGATCATAAGGCCTCTTATCTATGCAAGGCATGGGTTCAATTCCATATTGGCCTGCAGTAAGAAGTAGGGTCTCCTGTTAACCATGTGTTGTTTTTTTAAAAAATGAACTACATGTAGTTCAATCTAATTTCTTTTTATATATCTGGTTTTTGTCATACAATGTGTATGCTTTCCAAGGTGACAAAAATTTGATGGGTTAAAATATCTGCTTCTTCTTTTTCATCTCTTATGTCATCTATTTATTATGGGATTTTGGCAGGGGACATCAGCCTCACTTTTGGCATGTTTTTTAAATTATTGCAGGAAGGCACTATTATTTATTGTTACGATTCCATTGGGCTTCAAGGAGAGTGGCAGCTATGTTAGAATCCTTCACAAATACAGTTGAAAGTTATAATTGTTTTACAAAATATCTATTATTAACAGTTTGGTTCTGTCATTTGATGAACTGGTTTGTGAAGAATGCAAGATCTTTGCTGGTGATAAGAGGAAATCTATCTTTAAATAATCTGCTTCTCAAAGTTTATTGTTACGAGATATGTAGGCTGTTATTTCTACATTTTCTGTTTTCACACACATTAGACATAAGCTTTTAACATGTATACTACAGTCTAAACAAATTCTTCTATCAGTATAAACATAAACTAAAACAGTGTAACAAAACTCATCTATACTGACAGTCAAAATCTACAAATATACATCTATTTGTTCACAGCTTCAACTTTCAGGAAAGAATTCACACCAAATCTTCATGTGTGCAGTTTATGTTCCCCCTTTCTTTGATGATTAAAAAGTTTAAAGACAACTGATATAGTTTAAGATCTTAAACTATATCTTTTTATCAAAATTCATTTTATTTTATGTTGAAATTTTGTCCTCCAAAGGCAAACTTTACATATGGTATGTGTGTTAAAGGCTTAGAATTTCATTGTTTGTGACAGTGCAGTCATTCTTTTAAGATTTAACATTCAGATGTTTTTTTTCTTCGAAAACATGTATGTAATCACAGATATTTATTTTAAAATAAAACATACATGTATTATTCTTCATTTTGTCTAAATCTTTGTTTTATTGTTTAGTATTATTTCTTGATTCGAGTTTCAAGAGTTTTACCAAGGCAGGATACGCCAAAATTTTCGAGAGATGGATAGAAAACAAGCCATACCGAAAGTGATTTTTCCTACAATCAAAGGCCATAATTCATAAAGTTACAATATTTGATATGTGCATATATAAAAAAAAATCAAGATCTTTAGGTTATTAACATGCATTTCAAGTTTCATCAATACTGAGTTAAAATTGTGACCTCTACAGGGTCCGCAACTTTGATATTCCATATTTTTACACTATTCACGTACAAACGGCTGCCATTTTGTCTGGCAATTATGGTCCGACCTTCTGTAGGGTGTAACGGTAATAGAGTCAAACGTTTTTTTAAATCGGATAATAATCGTGACCTCCAGAGGGACCATAGGGGATGTTTTGGAAAATCAGGGGCCATAATTCAGGAAGTTATGATCCAATATGTGCAAATAACGAAAGGAACCAAGATCTTTGGGTTATAACCATGCATTTTAAGTTTCATCAAAATCGAATCAAAATTGTGACCTACATATGTATACAGGGTCCACAACCATGATATACCATTTTTATACGCCCACATTGAAATATTGCCGTCGCCCCCGTCCATTGTTTGTGGACGCTCTAGAGGCTAAAGTAAATTTCAAATTGAATTTAATTTACACACAGTGTTTAAGGTCATGAGACGAAGAAGCCTATTGATTTTCAGCGATTACCGATAATTGCTGTCAGAGTTTAAAGTCCTTGATCACTTAAAAAATTCTTGTGGACCTTCTAGAGGCTAAGGTTAATAACCGATTGACATTAAATTGATACACAGTGTTTAAAGTTATAAGATGAAGAAGCCTATTGATTTTCAGCAATTTCTGATAATTACTGTCAGAGTTATGGCCCTTAATCACTTCAAAAAATCTTGTGTGCGCTCTAGAGGCTAAAGTTAATATTGATTGGCTTCAAATTTATACACAGTGTTAAAGGTCATCAGACAAAGAAGCCTATTGATTTCCAGCGATTTCCGATAATTACTATCAGAGTTATGGTCCTTGAACACTTCAAAAAATCTTGTGGAAGCGCTAGAGGCTAAAGTTAATATCTGATTGACTTTGAATTTATACACAGTGTTGAATTTTGATAACTTGAACAGCATTGAGGAGAACTTTATCAAAGCCAAACAAATTGGAATGATTTTCTAATAATTACATAATGAGTTGTTACATTTAATCAGATTTTAGTGTATTATAAATGTTTCATTACTGAAAAAAGTTAAATATGCGACAACTCTTGTTGACTGCCTGGACGATTTAGCTGCTGTGGGCATATGTATTGTTGCCTGGCAACCTATCTTTTGACAGTATTCGCGTACAAACCGTGGCCATTTTGTCTGTCAATTTTGGTCGATTTTCTCGAAATTCGAACTTAATAAATATTCCTTTAGGTGTAATGGTGATATAATCAAACGTTTTTTTAAAATCAGATAATTATAATGACCTCCAAGGGGACCACAAGCTAAAAAGCAATTTTGCGTACAATCAGGGGCCATAATTCAGGAAGTTACGATCCGATAGGCGGTAATAGCGAAAGGAACCAAGACTTTTTGGTTATAACCATGAGTTTAAAGTTTTATCAAAATGGTTTCAAATATGTGACCACTATAGGGTCCACAAGCTAAAAATGTGATTTTTCGTACAATCAGGGGCCATAATCCATGAAGTTTTGATCCGATACATGCCAATATCAAAAGCAGCCGAGATCTTTTGAAAATAAACCTATATTTCAAGTTTCGTCAAAATCGGGTAAGAATTGTGACCTGTAGAGACAGACGGACAGGGGCGACAACATAATACGTCCACATAAAAATGTGGGCGTATAATATAATCGATTGAGCAATCTAAAATAATCGATTGAGCATTTTTGTGTTTATTTGGAAGGAACATTAAAACCAGGATAATACAAAATGTTCTTGAAGTGCCACTCAGTGTATACAAACAATACATTATGGATTAATTAACCCATTGATATTATGCAATATATGATATGTACTTGTATAGTGATAAGCGTGCCTCGGATCAATTGAATTCATATCTGGTTCATTAGATATCTGTTTTAATATGAGTCATATGATTTGTGAATCCACAACAGTTCGGATTTGGGTGATCGATTTTATATTTCTTTCGACCAGATGTTGAGCTTACATCCCTCTTTGATCCAAAGAAAGAAACTGTAGGTCTTTGCCCCTATACATTTATACATGTAAGATAGAGTTTTAGATAGAAATTAACAAGCTTTCCTGTTCTAATGATCTCTAAAAATATCTGAAATCAAGAATGTGTGTATGCTTGTTATAAAGGTTAAATGAAAACCAAGACAATATCCGCATAATATTATATGTAGATCTTTTATTTTAGAAGAAGATTTGGGGGAATTATGAAATTGAAGAAGTTTTGTATCAATATTATAGTGTTGTTTTAGCTGCCTGATATTTTCATAGGAGGACGTTATATTGATAACAGAGGAATTTTGTTTTTAGAGGAGTTAATATCATTGATTAATGTTTTAATTAAAATCTATTGTACTTGTCCAGTGAATCTGAAGGAATCCTAAATCAATTTACTAGATAAGTTTTTCAAGGGTGTTACCTTGTATCTTGTTTCTTCTAGTTATTTTGATGTTTTGATATGGCTATGTGCATGTGTTATTTTAAAACCTTAAACTGAAGACATGCAAATAGTTCACTGAAATTTGATAATGTAAAAAATTACTATTTGGTCTTCAAAAATTACTATTTGGTCTTCAAAAATTAGGTTAGGGAGGTCTAAATTAATGGGTGTAATTTAATAGAGTGTAATTTGTGGTCTTATAGAATTGTCGTCATTATATTTGGTTCAGCATCTACATGTATGCATGACAGTATATATCATCAGTATATATTTAAGATATTTCTGTCTGAAACTTCAACAATTATGAACCTTTCTATATGAAAATAATTTGTTGTTAGTTTTGATGATCAACCTTTCCTAAAACTTAATTTGACTAGATTTGCTCTTTTTAAAAAAAAAAACAAACCAAAAAGCATATTACCAGTGCAACCATAATTATCTGGAAGGATTTAGTGTTTATAATAATAGTATTGTTGAATATTTTCCAAAATGAACATCTCATTCTGATTATTTTATTTTATTAGCCAGGTGAATGACTTTAAGCTTTAAACTAGCGTGAAACTTGAGAATATTTACGACTTCGGTATCAACTTGAACCATTATCCATAAGTTTTCAATTACTGCACATTGAAGTATGGTACAGAACATGATTAAATAGACAGTGATATGTCATTTTAACATAATTTACAGTACCGTATTAATAATTTATGACCTAAATCTTAACTTTTTTCCCCTTTAATCCAGACAAGAAAAATCGGATCTATTATACAGCGTGGCGTCAAGCAACTACTTATATTAAAAGATTAATGTTATTCAATATATTTTTATAATTTATAATGGGACCTCCTTGTGTCATGGCTTAGACAGACAGAAGTATATGTATCCGTAATCAAACATATTTTAGTTTACATTAGCGAAAATCAAAAAGTCTGTGTTAAGTGGTTTAAATGGAGGTTTGTCAAACAGCATTTTATGGTTGCCAGGGTGAAAGGATATGGGTTATTTAAATAGTGGGAGCCAGTGGAAGATTTTAAAAATGTTTATTTATAGTCAGTTCACTTACTTAACCTGGATTTATAGAAGTTGTTAAAAGTTTTCTGTAGCTTTGACAAAATGAAATTTATTATGCAGGAACACCCACCCTTGTGATACACTTTAAACTATACTTGATAATGCATGAAAGTTTAATGTGTAAATATTGAAAATAGGGCTTCTGTTTTCAATTCCTTTATTAGTATCTAGTGTGTTTTATGTAAACAAATGAGCAATTAAGTACATGTAGCACTGTGACATCCTCGTAGGAAATTTGATCTTGACAAATAATTAAATTCTTCCATATTCCATTTGTTGCTAGAAGTAGCAACTATATGAGGCTTATATAGGTACATAAACAATACTAATCTATGAAAACTTTATGGATAAATTTTTAAAGGTTAAAGCAATATAATTTTTTTTTCATTTTTTATTTTTATTGACCCTAGGTAAAGTTGTACTCCATTATTTTGGTTTATGAATAAAAAAAAACATTAAAATTTTTCAGCAATATTTTGGAAAGAAAAGAGGGTTGTCAATAAACACACTTTGAAAAATTAATTTAAGTTAAATTGTTATTTCTTTTTCTAGTGATTAATGTTTGAGAAAGTTTCTAATATACCATAATGTTACACATGTAGAAAATAAAGTATTTAACATACAATTAAATCTTATTAAACCATCATTATATTTAACATACAAATAAATCTTATTAAACCATCATTATATTTAACATTCCCACCTAAGTTTTATTGAATTTGGTAAATTGAATTCTGTTGTTACTGGTATCGGGAATCGGGATGCTAAATTTCAGTTCAAAATAAACATTTCTTTTTGTTGGATCATGTCAATTACAATATATATGTGGCTGTAGAAATCTAAAAGTTTAACTCTATAGAAATGAACAACATTACAGGGGAATACAATAATACCAAGCAAAGAAGATCTATTTACATAAACCAAGAGTAAAAGTTCAATTGTTCTCAAATCAATTCTCTCTTATGCTTGGGATGCAATTTCGATTTCTGAACAAAAATTCCTTTTATGTGATTTGCTGGTTAGAAGCCATACATTAGTCATGTATTAAATAATCTGTTAAATGGGGCTATACTGTATAATATCTCTCAATGTTATCTTGAAGAGTGTACTTGTAATGTCTATTGATAAGAATTTACCTCAAGGTATATATCAATATCTTATGAACAGTACTTCACCATGTGTGTAGGATGTCTTTGTCTAGGGTTATCCATCAACAGGTGTCATTTAAATGATTAATAAAGAACGAGATTGAACAATATCTACCTCCTTCAAACTATCTCACACATCCATTAGCAATATAGGCCAGAGAAATTGTTCAATACTATCGGTAGTTTTCCATTTTTGTGTAAAGAGATCTTATCTGATTATAGTATCTCATGTCAATCTGGTTTTGGTTATCAAAAAAACTATTTTTGTGATCAAATATTGATGAAAAGACGTGCAATAAAAAGATAGAATCATTACTGTTTGTAAAATCAATGACAATCGTGGACTAGGTTACCTTTTTGTAATGTATTTTTTTACTGAAGGCATGGAGACCGATATTAATGTGTTTTAACGAAAGATGACTTTCTAGTTCTATTTACAATTCTGTATGCCAAGTTTTCATATTGTATAGGTGAAATAAAACGAAATGAAATGGGGTTTAACTTCTTTCTTTTCTGAGTTTATGAAGATGAGTCTGTGCAATACAGAATTGGTCAGAATACAGTGTGCAATAAGGGTAGTTTTGCGTAGACGGCAGCATTTCTGCCAACACTTCTTCAATTTCCTCCTGCTAGGGGGACTTTTTACATTCTCCACATGTTGTTCCTTGCCAGACCCTCCATCAGTATCTATAATCTCCCATAATGTATCTTTAAGTCTCAGAATGGTTTGTGAACTCGGGGCAGAATACACCACACACAAGGGTAAATCTTCAGGAACTTTCTTTGCTGTTGGGACTGTCTGGTTAGTGAGACATCAGCAATAAATAGATTGGAGGATAGAAATTTAATGGCTTTTCTGGTTAGACCATTTAATCAGGTAGATATTGATAATGCAAGTGCATGGAATGGGACTATGATATGTATTCAGTAAATATTGCTTTATTCTATATATAGGCTAGACTTAAAGTTCTACAACTTAATAATAGTACAAATGTTTTCTTTATTTGTTACACAATTTAACAGATATTAGTTTGATAAGAATTAATAAACCACATATTCTTCAAATAAATTAACCTCACTTTCTTAAGTTGATATCATCTCCATTTTTCTGCAGCTTGCTGGAGTCTTTTAAACCAATATCTATTTGTTCTGCTATGATGATTTTACATAAAGAAATAATGTGTGTATGTCATGTATTTGAGTGACACAGCATGCTTTCACAGAAATTTATGATTTAACAATCCTTATGGGGAGTGTATATATACATAAAAACCAAATAAAATGTAAGGACCATAAACTCTTATTCTCTTTAATAATGTGTTTGACTACATCATGGTATGTAATTATTCTCATTTGAAAGGTTTCTCATTTACTTACCGTTCTGTTTTATTTGTATTTTATCAGTATAGGTATTGGGATATATAAAAGTCCATAACAATTCTTTGTGAAGTTAACAAGTATTTTATCATATCATTTTGTATTAAGAATTGTCAGTGAAGGTGATGAATAGGCTGTAAGATCAAACAAGACAGCAGCATGTTTCAGTGGGACTCTTATTTTTATAAGGGTTATTCTAGGTCAAACTATAAATATCATATCAAAGATCCAGTGTTATAAAGTTATCACCCACTTCCTTCATATTATTAGATCCCATAATGGTAGATTGAACATTATTAGAGAAAAAAGATTATATGGTGGTCCACTTCTAAAATACACATTTTGGCTTATATATATTTGCTAGCATTTCTTGGGCGTGACATGTTTTTTTAAAGTTATATTCACGATTGAAATTGCATTTCAATTTGAATAGGAAAGTGTTCAGTCATTATAAATTGAATAAAATAAAATAAATCATTTCAATACAGATATCTGAATTTAAGTTTAATGTGAAATTTAATTAAAGCTAGCTGTGGTATGTGGTAGAACAACTCGTATCTTGACAATTGTCAAGTGTATTGTACTTGTACCATGTTGTTGGTTGGTTTGTGTTTTTTTATGCAGAGATTAGTGTGATGTTAGTCCCTGTGTAAACTGCAGGTCATGTTTATTTAGATATAAAATCTGTTGATTTAGGAAGTTTTCTACTATCACATTAGACATAATCTGTTTATCTTAATGGCCATGAAATATTTTCCCTATTCCATTTAAGCTATCCTCTCTCTTGACTTGTGCAGCTAGATGACATCGCGCCTGGTACGTTCGTGCATTTTTTATGCGCGAACTCTTAGTTTTTCTATTACTGGCACGCGCACGGGCACTTTTTTTTATGTTTTACATGTACCAAAATCTGGGATTTCGCGCGTAGGTACTTACTACTTTTGAGGTATTAGGTCTGTTTAGCATAACACTTGCCACTGTACCTGTGTATCGCTAATTATAAACCGAATGTTTGAAGACTGTTCATATTTATTACGCACAGAATTTTCAGTACAGTGTTGATTCATGCTCAAATTGTTACTAAGCAAACCAACGGGATTATTTTCTTAACAGTGTATGAACTTATTCATAGCCATAATATCCTTACATCGAGAGAAAGTATCTAGTCTCGGTGAATAGAACCATGGTTGTCTGGTAGAAAATTACTTTTGTATTTTTTGGAATGGTAAACAGTGTTTTTAGAAGCAAACTAACCTGCCGCACATGACGAAGTCATAATACTAATAATAAAAAGACGAGAACTCTTTTTGCTAATCACTGAGTAATAGGTCAAGGTTAAAACATACAGTACGCGCATCGCGGTGGTTTGATGTTTTTTATCGTGGAATTCCGTGAATTACCGAGTGAATATCGAGTGACATGATACGACCGACAGAGCAGCCCGGAGTCGAACAATCACCGCCCAAGCTGTCTTCGTCAGCTAGTTTCAAAATGGCGTACAACCAGTGCAAGTGGGAAAAGACGACAATAAAATCAGAAATATGTTATTTATTATTGTCGGACTTATTACATCACTCCTGTCTAACAAATCATAAAGCTGTGGTATTACGGTGGCGGCATAGTATTTCACCGTAACACCACAGGCACTCTAACCATTCATAATACATCTAACTATCACTCCCTACTAGTGCTGTAACGATTCATCGATGATACCGCGAATCGCGATTAATTTTTTTCGCCAAGTACAAACGATAATCACTCCTGTAAATCGCGATATACGAAAGGAACTAACTCTCATTTAAATGTGAATAACTCTTGCCAAAGTACACAGATAATTCAGCCCAAAATGAATAGCAGGCAACGACAACGCCAGTTTAGCGAGTCTGTGTTGCATCACGTAGACTTCGGTGTTAACATTTCTTCTGATATCAGTCATATAGTGCGTTGACTGCATTATCTGCCATTGAAATTGCCAGCATCAATTAAATTCTATGCAAGAAATCTTTTCCGTCGAACACCCGATCGTGTAATTATTGTACTCGACCAAAAACCAGTCTGGTTGAAAGAGACTATATTGTGCGCTACGACTTCTATTGATATCATTGTATTGTGATATAAATAAACCTGGGAGGTTTAGTTTAGTTTAGTTTATTTTAGGTACCCGTACAAATACGAACTTTGATATTTAGTAAAACTTATTTTAAATTATTGTCTGTTTAATTCTCAAGAATTGTTAGTTGTTTTGTGTATTGTGTTACAACTAAATATTAATGTATTGTCATTGATATGAATGAATGACTCTTGTGGATGTTGTGGTTGACTGATTCTGTAACCATGTATGATATGTACAATCATTCCAATATCATTGTATTGTGATATAAATAAACTTGGGAGGTTTCAGTATTAATTTGGTCTGTTTTACTTAAAATGTTCTTTTTTTTAAAAAATGACATGTTTAAAAGAAGTAGTTTGTCATTTTATGCTTAATATTATTGATGGTTAAATTTCATTCAATATAAATGAAGAAAACTCCCTGAATCAGGAATTAGCACGCATATCGTGATACTATCGTATCGTAAGGATTTTGCTAACACGTGTATCGTATTTGGAGTTAGCGTATCGTTACAGCACTACTCCCTACACATTTCCCCTCGTCTACGTCAACAACGCATCTCATACATCCATTTCGCTGATTAATCCTTGTACCATGTCTACTGGATTACAGTGTTTGGTAACAACAAGTGAAATCTAGACCCCAGGTCTGAATAGAATTGAAGTTTACAGTACTTGTCGGTTCACCTTTTCGAAATCTGTGTAAGCTCTTGTTAATCCCTTCTAGCATATTAAAAGCATGTTCTAGAAGATAAAACAAATACACTCATCAATAGGACTGTATAATGCAACCTAAAATCATTGGGATACCTCATCAATTGTATTGCAGTATATTCTGATATATTGAGAAATCTATTTTCAAGAGAAAAAATATATTTTATATTAGATCAGCCATCAGAGAGAGAGAGAGGAATGGGGTTTAATGTCCACTCAACACAAACTAGGTCATTTCAAGACTAACACATAGTTTAATTTTTGTTTCAATAATTCGCTTGCATGTAGGGGTCTTTAGCACTGGGAGGAAACCCTGAAACCCACGAGGTTGGACAGGCGCTCCTCTCCTTGTCACGTTCAACCGGGGAATCGAAACTGTGCCTGTTGACTCAATGACAGACCTTATGATACAGTGCACACATGCTAACCGTTCGCCCCTCCCTCCTCAGCTATCAGTTTCGGCACACTGCATATCTGGTTTCATTAGCCTAGTTGGGGCAGAAGAGTAGGATGCTAAACTCCATTCATATAAATCTGTGATTGTTTTCCATATAAATCTGTGATTGATTTCCATGTAAATCTGTGATTGTTTTCCATTTAAATCTGTGATTGTTTTCCATATAAATCTGTGATTGTGTTTTATAATGTGCTTAATCGCTAAATGCCACCCACGGTTAACCATTCATATTGACAAATGTATAGATAATTCATGCTATTATAACTGAGATTGTTTCTTAAAGTCTTGGAAGAAGGCCAATAATTTCAGTTTCGTATAAACCAATCACTGCATGGGAGAGCCGCGAAATAAACATCGAATTGTAACCAAAGGTGATTGGGAATTCTCAAACATGACATGTCATAGAATCTATGAGAAATAAGTGCAGGCCATAGTAACCACTTGACAAATTGGCACAGTTGGTTTTGGGTAATTTCCTGACTTTCTTTTAAATGCTAAGTAGATAAAATAATTAAGATACTACTATTTTTGTATTTTTCAGTCGAGCCATATTAAAGAATCCAGACTTGCTGCCTGAAACACCACTGATTAACCTATTTTATGATGATTTCTGGGGAACACCTTTAACTCACAGTGGATCACACAAATCCTACAGACCATTATGTGTATTAACATTTCGTTTGAATTATTACCTTGGAAAGTTGGAACCATGGGGTTACCATTTAGGAAATGTGATATTACATTCATTAGTGACAGCAGTTTTTACGTTTTTAGCTAAAAAGTTTTTAAAACATTGGTTTCCGACGTTAGTAGCAGGATGCCTATTTGCTTCACATCCCATCCATACAGAAGCAGTTGCAGGAATTGTTGGAAGGGCTGATGAGGGGGCCTGTTTATTTTTTATGTTGACATTTTTAAATTATATAAAATATACAGAATATCGTGATTCCAATGATGATGGTAAAATGTGGAAGAGATGGTTGTATATGGCAGGTGTTTATATATTTACTACAGCTGGTATGTTAACTAAAGAACAAGCTATAACCGTTTTAGGCGTATGTCTCAGTTTTGATATGTTCATAGTTCATCGTGTAAAGATAACAGACATCATATCTTTAAAAATTTTAAAATTGGTAAGTAGTTTTACATCAGAATCTATAATAATGTTTACATGCATGTCAAAATGATGGATAACCTGCATGTATTTCATGAGCAATACCCTACATTATTTATATTGTATGCATCCATTTTACTTGCCCTCCGTATATGATTGGGCAATCAGCAGTTCATAATCCAACTGTCATTAGATCATCATATGAAAAAAAAAGTGACTAGGCAGAGGCACATGTACATTAGCCAATCCAATTATCATTTTTGTCATCTCAGCTAAAAGTTGTTATTGCAGTGTTGAAATCAGAGAGACCAAAATGTCTAGATGTGTATTGTATTTCACTCATTTCTGATACTTCTTAAAATGTTCCGTCAAGTAAATACTTGGTTTACCTTGGACAACTTAGTTGCTGTTAGAGTATGTACAACAAACAAGCATGATGATTTTAATCAGTTTCTCATAATTGCATAATAAGTTAAATATGAACCCTGAATGTGTTGAAAAAAATTGACTTGTACAAAATGCTTATATCCAACGGCATACCGTGGAACACATGGAACAATGGCGACACACCTGGCTAAATATATATGAAAAATATTTGAATTTTGCAAAAAAAAACCATGACAAGTCATCATAGACGGCATACAACCTTAGACAAAGACTAGTAATAGACACATAAAATGACTCAAACTAAATGAAGAAAAACATAGCATTGAACTAACTAGTGATGCAATTGGGATCACTTGGTTTTTGGCATTTTCCTATTGATTTTCCCTTGTCAGTGATGCAGAAGGAGGGCCTGACAAGGACAGCTGCCTAGTCATTTGAATGGGACGAAAAACCAAGGTCCCGTGTACACATTGGAGTGAAAAGATCCCTTGGCAGTTGGAATTTGATATAAGAGTAGGCTGTAGTGACGCTGCCCGGGCAAAATTTCGCTTACATGTATAGCACACTGTAGGGCGTATGCCTGTCTTCCATTAGCCCAGGTTAGGTGCATAATAGTAGGAAGTTAAACCTCATTTCATTCATTCATGCTTTGTTGCCTGGCAAACTATCTTTAATGATTTCAAAGCATTTCATTGCAGCAATTACGTGTAATAACATCTCTAAAAGCACAAAGGATCACATTTTTAAATTAAAATGAGTTGAGACAGGTGTGAAACGATCAGTCACCATTTTATTAGTAAAGAAATCTATGAGAATAATTAATGTGATTCTGTTGATAAATTAATCATCAGATGATCTTCTTATGACCTTCTGAAACAAAATTCATCAAGATAAGTTAATCATGTTATAATATCAATAATTTATAGGAAATACTGAAAATATGACAGGTCCGTAATGTTTATATGGTTGTCATGATTTGTCAATGACTTTGGATTACTACTCAATGAATATTTTATATAATTAAGTTATCATTTTCCTTATAAGTTGGATTCAACATACTGTTTGACATGTATAAATCAAACAATAGAGACATTTCTTCAAATATTATATCACATATATATTGATTATACATGCAGTAACCCCTATTTTTGAGATTAAATGGAATTCGATTGATG
The DNA here is from genome assembly GCA_917208275.1 of Patella pellucida. Classification (NCBI taxonomy): domain Eukaryota; kingdom Metazoa; phylum Mollusca; class Gastropoda; family Patellidae; genus Patella; species Patella pellucida. The sequence continues at coordinate 35,981,465 of OU795036.1, forward strand.
TTAAATTAGGACTTAATTTCTTTTTATGTAGCTAAACCATTCAGAATATTAATTTGATTCAGTTGTTCCTAAATACAATCGATTAGAGAAAATCGTCTGGGTCTCGTGCAACTAAATTCAATGAAGATTAAGTTTTGATGATGACTTCTAAACAATATACGGCAAATTTACTGTGCTTGTTTGACTGTAGTTTTGAGAAATGATGTATGTTATATAGACTGATTGCATAAAATGTGTGTTTTAGCTGTTTATAAAGTTTATAATACAGTGTGAACTAACAGTAAACATGAACCATGATATAATGGTAAAATCATTATAAACTGTTAATAATAATATACATAGGTGTTAACATACTGAATACAATATAAGCTAATATAACAATACAATTTCACATCTTTCACCAGTTTCTGGTTATCTGAACCCAAAATCTGGGTGCAAATCTGCCATAATTTAAATGATGGACTTGTTGATGCAATCCTTAAATTACATGTACATGAATAATAAGATTAATATTCTATTGTTAAAGGAACTTTTTTTTATATAAACAATATTTTTTCAGAAAACTGAAAAGCCTATATCACCCCTCTGCACCAATTTCTATATTCTACTAACTTATGCCATTTTGAAAGGTCTGGTAGTATTGATGATGTCACTAACACATTCTTTAAGTAACAACGCTTAAACAGGTGCATCTAGAATATTTCTTAAAGTTGATTTGAGTAGCTAAGATTGTTATCTATTGTTTTTTTTATAGAATATAAACAGATTGATTGTTACCTTTAAATTAAAGTCTTTAAAAGTCATCTTGACTGTTTTGCAAAGGAGCATATATGTACAAATAAACTGTATAGTCTGTCAGTAATAAGTAACAAATTATATTTAAACTGAAAATATGGATACAAAAGATCTTAAAGATACATTCACGCGTACAAACTTGATGATTTGAGGATATACATGTATATGGACTAAATATATATTCAAACTAATTAATTTATCATAAATTTGCTTCAAATCCTTCTTAAAACCTTGTAATTGCCAAGGAATACCCTGCTATATAAATCGATCAAAAGAGGTCATGTTTGTGTCACAGACTTACCTCTCTCTGTACCTAGATTCCTAATCGTCGGGCTGTTGTTTAGGGGAACCCTTACATTTTTGTCCCGTATATGCTCCAGTATTTTCAAATAAGATTAGATATCTCTACTTTCCATACATGTATATACCAAAATTGACATACTTTTATTGGAAATAACCACCCGATAAATACTGTTCTGGCAACCTACCTTTAATTTCATTTTTTCTTATCAATATGGCAAAATTTGACATACATGTATCATTTTAATATTTGCCTTTGCCTTATGTCCACTGTTTTCTATTTAACTAACTTGAAGAAATTACCTGTAAGTATTATGTTTTTGTTAGGGAGAGGGCAGTGACAGTAGTTGTAGATACTAATATAGACTAGGGACGGGGTTATTGATGAATTTTGATGTGGGGGTATGTAACACCTACAATTTGTTTGCTTTAATATCAGTTAAAATGATTTAAGAATTTGGCTCAATTTCCTCCCTCTTGAGAAATCTTACATACAATCGGAGATCATCAATTTGAATCCCAATGTAGACACAGACTTTGTGTTGTACTGTTTTCACAAATGTCTCTTGTCTAAATATTCAAATGGGACAAATAATTATTTTACACACTCTAAGAGATCCATTGACATTATAGGAATATAAAAAAAAAACCATAGCTGGAAATATCTGAGAATGAAGTGACACATCAAACTCTTAGCCATTCCTAATATCACTGTTATAATATAAGGAATTCTCTTTAATATCACATGCTAAGACATGATGCATACATAATTAAAGGTCACTGAAGATTAATTATATTGACGCACCTAAATGTGAACATCCTACTGATAATACAACTGACTTGAACTGTACAGTATTTTAACAGCAGTTAAAGTAGTCAAGTCAATATCATTAAAAGTCTTCGACATTGAAACCACAAATTATTTGTTAATTAAATCAACATTGATGTTGTTATATTACCGGGGGGGGGGGGGGAAAAGATGGGCTTCTGGTGTCTAAAATAAACATATGTAATGCTTTTCAGCACCTTTTGTAACAAAGGATTCGAAACATGGGGCCAGACATATTCCATAAGTCATGTCAAAAGGTGACATCATTTTCTTATCTGGAGAGCATGCACAATAAATATTATCTTTGCAGATTTGAATAACCAGACGCTATATATTGCTATTCGATTGAGACTTATGGCATATTTTGCTCGGACATAACTGATGTGAATTTAGAGTAACAATGGAAACGATTGAACATAAATCAGTTAAAATACATTCATATAACAATATTACATAGTATATGCGTTGAAACCCAATTGTGTCAATTTCTAGGTCCCAAATATTAGCGATTTATGTAAAATAATTATGTAAAATAATATTTATGTTCATAATCATTATTGATATTAGATATAGTACATGTATATCATATACAGATTTATTAAAACTATACAATTTATTATTAAAATTGTATTCCTCCAGGCATCCTGTGAAGTTATCAAATCAAAAAGTTCTATTGTATAAGTCATATAATACTTTCAGTGTGAGTATGGTTGTTTAAAAGCAGTATGACATATGTTGTATAAAATTGAACCAGTCTGATTTTATGGTTCATCTATAATCCATCCAGAATATTAAATGACAAAATGTAATTAGGCCTATTTCTCCTGGCTGATCATTTAACTATAATAATTATAGAGAGAGGATCAAACCCAAGTTATGGGTGTGGAAATTGTCAGCTTGAGTCCTATTCACTATCCATGCTTAATTAGGTATCACTTCTCGAAAATCATGTATTAGACTTCAATTACATCATTTCTAGTATGACCGATGTCTAGGTCATATGTTATTTTGTCATTTTTCCATTTTGTTTTAAATTTCAAATCTATATTATAATTTCCATTTATGCTTGGTTAGTCATTAGAGTCAGACAGCAATTAACCTGTCAGTCAAATTATGACAGGCTGGCAACTAAAGTGGTTGATCTGTTAAGTCTCTTCTAACTACTGTTTTACATGCCTTAAGTCTTAATCCTTCGATAGTTTTATGGTTATGTCAACACTTTCTAAATAACTGAATTGTTAAAATAGACAAATGTATGTAAAAGAGAGTTAGTTGGGGATACCCGCTTAGGGAAGATACTAGTTGGAGGTCCGATATATAAGAAATGATAAGTTGTTAAATTGTTGCTGTTAATTATTTGCTGCTGAAATAAAGTGTTGAAGATTCATTCCAAGAATCTGTATTCATTTCTGATACTTAAAGAACACACCTTGATGAGCTACATTCCCTGAAAGTGGAACGGTGTCACTGACATACAATGTATTCATGGAAAATAGTGGGACCTACATGTACTGCTAGTATAAAGCTTTAGAAACACGGATAGTTATCTACACTTTACATACAATACAAACTTATTGGCCCTTTATAGATCTTACATCTACACATAAATATATATTGTAATATTAGAATATTACTCAATAAAACAGTGAGAAAAATGAAATGAAATGAAATGGGGTTCAACGTCCTACTGTTCTGCTCCTAACCTTGGCTAATGAAGACAGGAATATACAGGAAAAGATATATTGATTGCACTATCAATTATACAGGAAAAGATATAAATGATAGTGCAATACAAAAATATTACACAGACTATTATACATGTAGATCAATGCCCCTTTTCAGATATGTAATACAAATTCAGGGTGAAAGCTCCGAAATATACAGGTGGGGGGGGTGGGGGTGGAGTGTACTGAGTTAAACTCAAGAATCAATGAACAAGATTAAGAAACAAAAGCTATACTAGTGGTTTATAAAAGGGTTGTGGAATTCTTACTTAATAATGTCACCGAAAATAAAAGGTTGAACAATGTTTGGAAACAAAGTTAGACAGAGCCAGGTGGAAAGGATTTTAAAATATTTAAGAGATACATGTACATAATATGTCCTTGACAAGACAGCAAGTACAAATATGTAAGTGTTATATTGAAATAGGTGCATTGTAGGACGATTATACAAACTCAGTCGTTTCCTTTACAAGAAACTGACATATTATAGATTCTAGAAAAAAGATAACACTTTTTTTAATACATAAATTATGCAAGAGCATAATAAATGTTTTAATTATATTCTGGTGAAATGGACACCTGTTCTTTATTGGAGAATTTATATGTAACTTATCCTACAAGCTACCTACATCACGATGAAAGAATAAATTTAATTAAAATGGATTGTAGACAAATATTTTTAGAAAACCTGTTGAACTCAAAATGTCTGGGATGTTAATTTGTCATTCTTTACTTAGGCCAATTTAAACTGGTGTGATTTTATCAACCAATTTTTTTCTTTGAATTATCATCAGAGAAATTCCCACTATAGTAATAACATCTGTAGAAAACAATCAGTTGTTGGTCAATGTAGCGACATAACTGGAAGCAAGACAATTTGATTATCCGATTCGCTCAATTGTAAAATTGCAATGATGATTTGTTTGTCCCAAAAGCAGTAAATTCTCTGATGAATTTCCAAACTGTTTGATGGAATTTTGTTATTTTATGCAAGTTATTAACAACAGCTTTGATATCGTTGTTTATTGTTAAATTACTGTTATGAAATGTTTTTTCATTTTATGTGATATACATTGTACTGGAGCGAATGTTTAATATCACAAAAATCATTTGGTTTATATTTTATTGATCATTATTGCTTTAATATTCTGTATGGTACTGATAAGATTGGATGTCCTATAAACACATGATAAACATGTTTTTCTCTTATATATTAAATATTCATACTGTTTCATATATATACTTCCTACGTATATTTGTAGAAATTCAGTATATGAAATGCATGCTCATAGACAATTGAAAAGGAGGTTTCCCTGGCTTTCCCTATGTAGAATTTTCAATATGATTGTTTTCTGTGTCTATTAATAATTGAATGATTTTTGTGTATTTTCAGTCTCGGTTATTAGAAGGTGGTATGTTATTGACAGTGTATGGTGTTATATTAGTGATGTTACGTATATATTTTATGGGAAATAAACCTCCAGAGTTCGCACCATCGGATAATCCAGCTTCTGATTCCAGTAGTATTCTCACACGAACTCTGACTTACAATCTGCTACCAGCTTATAATGTATGGATATTAATATGTCCTAGAGTGCTGAGTTTTGATTGGTCAATGGAATCGATACCTCTAGTGCAAACAGTGACAGATCCTCGTAATATGTGGACAATACTTCTATATTCCTTGCTATTATATATAGCATATAAAATATTGAAAGATTTACATAAAAATACTACTTCAGCTATTCCCATCCCTAAGCCTCATACCAATGGTAATGGTATCGGACATCATTCATCCTCAAGTACCAAATTAAATCATTCTAATAAAATCCGTTTAAAACGTCGTGGTTCAAACAGTTCCACTGATAGTTATGAAGATGTACCTGTTTTAACTCACTCGCTAACAAGTGTAGATATTATGATCATTTCCTTATCGATTATAATTTTCCCATTCATTCCTGCATCCAACACATTTTTCTATGTTGGGTTTGTGATAGCTGAAAGAATATTATACATTCCTAGTATGGGCTTTTGTTTACTAGTTGCTCATGGATCCTTTATATTGTATAAAAAGTGTTCCCAACACTGGCAGAAGACATTAATGGTTGTTTCCCTTATATCAACTGTGATTTTGTTTAGTAGTAAAACATTCCTACGTAACCAGGACTGGCAGACAGAAGAGAGATTATATAAATCTGGTATCGCTGTTAATCCACCTAAAGGTAAGCATATGTTTATATAATAGCTATCTTTTTATTTTGAATACATTGAACTGAAATGAATAGTTATTTTGTACTCTGATATAGAGATATCAACAAGGCCACTGTCATGATATATACTATGTCTTATTAGATGTCTTATGTACATAATTTATATAATAAAGTTACAATATCTTAGATAAAACATTATAATTGTTTAAATACTAAAGATACAATATCGTAGTTGCCCCAGTCTGTTTGTCGTTGTTTAGGAAAAGAAGGTCTCGGTCATTGAGTCAAGTGACGTGGTTTAGATTCCCTGCTTGTATGTGACAAGGAGTAGGGTAATCTGTCCAACCTCGATGGTTTTCTCTGGGATCCACTGGTTTCATACCAAAGCAAATTATTGAATAACATTGAACCATATGTTAGTCCCAAAATAACCTAGTTTGTGTTGAGTGAATGTTAAACCCCATTTCTCTCTCTCTGTTTGGTCGATGTCCACAATTTCTTGTTAACACCCTACAGACCACATTTATTAACAGCTAAATGTTAATTTAAATATGTTGTTATGGGTCTTGTTTCATTTTGTAAAATCTTGTGAATGTACCAACTGCAAACGTTATCATCTGATATGTATGACATTAACACACATTATATAAATTGGTGAAACAAAATAGCCTATCTAATTTCAACAAGTTCCATTGTTTCACTTTTTACAATATGGTGAACAAAATTTTGAAATGAAGAAGGATTTTGAATTTCAAAAAATTCCTTTAAATATGACTAGAGTAATGATGGCTCTTATTTCTTTTTGTGGAATCTTGTGTACATGGTTAATGAGTTAAAGCCTTTATTCATTTCGTAGAAAGCAAAAGTCATCATATTTGGCTGAATGGATAACTCTCAAACATGCATAACAGTGAATATTGATTTAGTTTGTACATAATGTAATAATAATGTTTGTTTTCTATAGCATGGGGTAATCTGGCTAATATCTGGAATGGCCAGAGAAAATCGGCAGAAGCGGAAGATGCATATAGAAATGCCTTAAAATATAGAGGAAATATGGCTGATGTTTATTATAATCTGTAAGTTATAGTTGATGTATTCTGTATTAGATATATTATGTATACTTCTGTGAATGATAAATCGCTAATTATACAACCCATTACAGCAAGTTGGTAGATTTCCTTATGAAATTAATCGTCAGTATATTTTCATTCAGTCACTACTAACTTCACTGAGGGGGATAAAATAGGTGAAGTTTATGAGACATCAATATTAATTTTTATTCTGAATCTATTTCAGTAATTACTAAAAATATGAACTAAGTATAAGTGGACCAATTATTTGTCGCAATAGGACTATATATATAATCAAACTAGAGTGATTTTCTTTCTTATTAGTTGTTTTAAATAAAAGTAGCTAAATAGTAATGTTATTATAACATGCTCAAGAAAAAAAATTGAGACCCCACCCCAAGTTCAAGCCATCTGGCAAAGTGTTTGAAAAAAGGGCAAATGCATCATCAGTGTGGAACAGTTTGTTAGTTATTAGGTCATCCAGTTATTTACCTTATCATGAAAATATTTTGCTTTTTTTAAAAATAAAAAATGCTTAGTTATCATGTACGCTTAATAGTATATTTTGAATTATTTTCTACAGCGGTATTTTACTTCAAGAACAGAAAAGATATGATGAAGCTATAGATAGTTATAACAAAGCTAAACATTTTAGACCAAAATTATCTAGTAAGTACAACAATAAACATTGTTTATTTTCTTTTATTCTGCATTCATATCTATCTATGTACTCTTACGCATAAATTCTAAATCCTTGTTTCCACCACAAAAAAATTGTGAAGACTAAATGGGGATAACTGGTGCCTTGAAGACTAAAGGGAGATAATTTGAATATTCATGTATTATTTTTTGTTCTAGTGGCTTATCTAAATTTGGGTATCATTTTATCACAATTAGGACAAAGTGATGAAGCAGAAAAGGTAAATATGTATTCTTCATTTTCATTTTAAGATTATGAATAATGTAATTCAATCGAGTACACCTATTATGTGTTGATTTAAGATATATTGTAAATTATTATGGTATATTGCGTTGTAAGATATTTTGTAAATTATTATGGTTGTAAGATGTTTTGTAAATTATTATGGCATATTGCGTTGTAAGATATAATGTAAATTATTATTGTATATTATATTTTACAGATTTATAAAATTTGTGCTGATTTAGATACATCTGGTTTAAAAGATCCTAGGTTACATGAGGGAACGAAGATATCATGTTTATATAACTTAGGTAGATTATATACAGAACAAGAAAAACTGAAGGTGATTAAATATTAATAAATAATATTCATAAAGTGATAAAACCCAGTACTATAAAATACAACGAGGTTGGGTAGTTGAATGGTCTAACACATGCACTTTAGATCATAAGGTCTGTCATTGAACCAATAGGCATGGGTTCGATCCCAAGCATGTACATGACAAGGAGTAGGGTTACCTACCCAATTCCCTGGTTTTCTCTAGGTCCTCTTTGGAAATATGATACCTTATTTGTGTAAAGTGGACCTTAAACTCAATCTGTCTCTCTCTATAAAATTCACAAAATAATAAACAATGATTTCACTATAGTACTTTTATTACTTTATGTAGATGATTAAACGTCACATGATTTTCACTATTTCTTATTTTCTCTAGACAAAGTCATTAATTATATTTAATTCTCTTTTAATAGCAGTCTTTATATTTTATCTAACAGGAAGCTGTAGATACATATCATGAAGCTTTAAAAAGAAGACCAAATCATTATGCACCACAAAGTTTGTACAATATGTTAGGTAAATATTTAATATTGTCAATTTAAGAAAGAAAGAAAATAATTTATATTCATTACATCAGCTATGCATTAAGATTTTGTCGTTTCTTTAAAATGTATATATATATATATTGAAATGTTGTCTTATATTGTCGTTGTTCCAGCGTCCACAATTGCTCTAGAGGATAATGTTAATATCTTATTGATTCTGATTATTACTACAAAATTAATGGCCCTTGATCAATTTGAACAGACTAAAGTTAATATCCAATTGACTTTAAATTTATGCACAGTGTTAAGGTGATGACCTGATTGTCAATGATTTCTGATAATTACTTCCAAAGTTATGGGCCTTAAATGTTAAATGTTTGGTATATTAAACGTTAGTATAGGGCAGAACTAGAAGCCAAACAAATTCTATCATTTCTGATAATTACTTAATGGGTTGTTATTTGTAATCAGATTTTAGTGTATTATAAATGAGTTCATTACAGACAGAAGAAAAATATCTGACATCCCTTGTTGACTGCCCTGACGACTTAGCTGCTGTAGGTGTATGTATCTAATGATATTTATAGATCCTTATTTTTTGTGTTATAAAGGTGAGGCCTATGTTAAAATGAATGAGTTAGATGAAGGAGCTAAATGGTTTAATGAAGCACTGAAAGCCAAACCTGATCATATTCCAGCTCATTTAACCATGGGAAAACTTCTACAGAAGAAGGTAAATTTTAAAATATTATTATTATTAAGAGTGACAGTATGAACATTTTTAAATTTGATTACTGATCTTGAATACTACATAAAATCTGATATTTTACTGGTAAGGTTTTGTTGTTTTTGAAGTCTAATTTCTTAGTACTTATATTTCAGAAAAAAATCAGAGAAGCTGAGGAATGGTTTGAAAAAGCCTTAAAGATAGATGAAAATGATATTTCTGTTTTACATCATTATGGTAAATATACATATATTTAAAATATAGATGTGATGTCATCCTTTGATGTTGGTGTACCATTATTTCAAATAATTGTATGGGCAATGTGCCAAGTGTAACTAGTTAAATTATTTGAACCTAAGTGACATATTTCATTGCGAGGCATGTGCAAGTGTCTGTATTTTAAGTTGTTTAAATGTCTCGAGCTTAAGATATTGTTAAAACACCCTTTTGTTATTACCATATATTACTTAATGTCTCACTCTCGACCATTAAACAATACATACCCCGGTATATATCTTTATTTCCTCCAGTTCTGAAGATAAGTTAATATCAATACATAAATATTGTATTAAGACTGACTTATCACCATTGACTGATCGTTAGCATACCTTCGAATCTAAAAAAGGGTTCTGCTGTCAGAGCAAAATATTAAATCATGTTTTGCTTAGACTTATCAAGTTTGCTTGTATATTTATGACTATCAAAATAAGAATGATATGTTCTCTTTGTCAGTGTATTACACAAAAAAACTGTTGTGCTCCTTGGGCAGTATATGTTGGGGCTCTGTCTAAGACTTAAAGAATTCAGTGGTAAAGGGAGGTAATCAGGCTTTATCTATATCCTAGCGACCGGGATAGTAATTGTGTCGCGCTTTGAGCATAAACTTACTTTGTGGATATAGCGCATTATAAATACTCACATTATTATTATAAGATGGTTCATTTTATTAATAAACATTAGTCGCAAAGTTGAACTCTTTGTAGAATCATAATCTTTTCACAGTTATATATTGGTGTATAAATTTATTGTCTTTCAGCCCAGTTTTTAGTTGAAATCGGTAAAGATAAAGAATCTGCTGTTATGTTTAGAAAAGCTATAAGTAAAAGTACAGATGATTTTGAACTTCTCTTCAATGCTGCTAATGTCTTTAGGTATTTATTTATGTTATTCCTTATCAAATTTAAAAAAAAAGATTAAATCTATCAGTTGTAAAAATGTTCAGACTTATAATTTGTTATCTCTTTGACTGCAAAGTCACTAAGAATTGCATTGCTCCTACACTAAGTGAAGTGAAACAATCTGTCCTACATTGTTACTTTCTTGGTAAATCTCCAATATTCTACTTTATGGTGCCATTAGTAGGAAGTGATGGTCATGGGTATAGAATTTATTGTGGAAACCCGACAGCTTTGTGTTCAAAAGGTTAATGTTGAATATGCTGTTGCTACAGCCATACTTGTTTCTTCATTTAGTCTTGATAATTCATAATATATGAATGTCTTTTAAAAATTTGCCATCTTTCATTTATGAAATCTTAATGTATATTACCATATTAATGTAAGTATTATCATCATTTCAGACAAATTGGAAATAATTTAGATGCTGAAGAAATGTATAGAAAAGCAGTCAAAATAAAACCAAATGTAAGTAGAAACTATTTTGTAAACTCTGAACACACAAGTGCCAAATTTTCCACAAAAATGTATATGGTACATTCTGAGTAAGGCACTGGCTCAATAACTACGAGGTCCAGGGTTTGATCCCAGTGTTGGCTCAGAATGTTCCCTAGCTTTTTTCAGCATGGTTCCCATGGAGGACCATAAAGGGTAGCATCTAGTCGTTCGGATGGGATGAAAAACTGAGTCACATGTATACATTGTATTAAAAGAAGCCTTGACAATTGGAATTTTAAATAAAGAGTAGACCGTAGCGCCAATATTTTTCTTTGTTGCACAGTGTTTGGAGTATAACTGTCTTCATTAGCCCAGTTGGTACAGAAGAGTAGAACGTTAACGGTTAAACCCCATTTTATTTCATTACTTTGAAAACTGTAGTGAACTGACGCATTTGATTTGGTCAAGAACTTTGACTCTTGTCTTATGAATATTGTATTAAGCTATATTGATAAAGACTTTGTTATTATAGGTGCCTACAGCTCATATGAATCTAGGTGCAATGTTACATACTAATGAAAAGTTCCAGGAAGCGGAGTTAAGTTATCTTGAAGCACTACGGTTAAAACCAGATGATGCTTTAACCAAAACTAACTTACAGAAATTAAGGAATAGAATGTACCAGAAAGGTACTGCAAGTGCCATAGACCAACAATAGGTTTATTATATTATTATTATTATATTGTTATTGTTAAATTATGTTGTTGCCATATTAAGTTTTATAGCTATTATTTTTATTAATGAGAACTTGGAATCAACTGTATCATTTTGACTGGGTTGGGTGTAGACCTATTTGTAATGTTGTAATGTGCTGTGTATAATTTGTTGTTGGTGTATGTGACAAACTTTTATATAATTTAATATTATAATAATTAGTTCATTTTACAACAAATTCAAATATAATAAGACAAAATAAATTCTTTTTTCTCAGTTCAGTTATTTTCTAAAATATAAACAAATATTAAATTTGATCGAATCTAAGATGAATGTTTAATAAAAAATATATAATACTAGTATGTCTTTCTTCAGAATCAATTAAAAATTGACATGATGGATTGTTAATTATAAATTTTAATTTAAAACATAATCACTATGTTAACAAACTGAATCTCCTTGTTTTGTTTGTATTTTTTTTCTGGTATTTTATAGTGCTCTTTTCAAACTAGATAGATATTGATTATTGTTATTTTTATACGCCCACATTGAAATGTGTTTAAAAAAAATTTATAAAACGGCTGCCACTAAAACCATCATTATTTTAATCCAACGTTTCGTAGGTAAATATAACACTACATCATCAGGGTAATTCAAATACTAACTGAAAGGCAAGTAATAAACTCAATGACATCACAAAAATCCTTAGTTACGTAGATATACAAAATCAAAGATCTATGACGTCATAGTTAGCAACAAGGAAAATGAAGTTAGTTTAACAATAAAAGGCCTATTATAGATAATTATCATTAAATTTAATCAGATATTAAAAATTGTAGATTCTAAAAAAAATAAAATAAAATAAGTTAAACATGCATTATTCAAGAGCTAAATCTGCCTAGTGCAGGTCTTTATTTGGGCATGAAATGTTTTCTAAAGTATTAATTAGACATTAATTAACTGATCCAGGCCTTAATCAACTTTGGATGGCATCACATTGCTCCGATATTAAACAGATTAAAACGTTTTTAGTGATAAATGGCGGTCCAAGACGCTTCGAGTCTTAGCTCTGATCAACCAGGTCCGTGGTTGAAATTATTGCACACATCGGCCAAATCTTTAAATGCCAATATCTTCGCTTACAATAGAGTAATTTGAATGAAATTTTCAAATTGTTCATTTTACATCACCTACTTTCGCACTATTATAGCAAGAATGGCTAGTTCTTATCTATATCTTGAATAATGTAACTTTAAGCAGGCGGTAAAAAAGGTGGGAGATTGTTATGTACAGAAGAAAGTTTCAAAAGTAGGATTATAATTATTTGGAGAAGTTTTTTATAGTATCTGGGTTATGTTCATTCAGACCATTAGGCCACACAGTGTTCAGTCTATGCATCCATAGAGATTCCGCAATATTCAGTTGTTTCCGATCTTCATTATATACTTGCTGGAGAATGGTACATGTATAATTATGGTTGGGTATGTTAAAATGGGGGGCAACATGTGGGGCTTTACCTGCTTTTTGCAATTTGATATTGGATCTGTGACTGTTCAATCTGGTGCTAAATGGGGTAATAGTTTGTCCGACATATTGGATTCGGCAAATTTTACATGTTAAACAATAAATAATAAATTTGCTTTGACAATTAGTAGAATGTCTGATTTGAAATGTTTGAGAGTCTTTGTTTTTAATCTTATCAGTCTCTTCAAGAACTGCGCAGGTTTTACACCTTGGTTTATGGCACGGCTTACATCCCCAAGATTCAATATTAGTATAAGTTTTATTCGTCCGCAATTTGTTGGCTCTCAAAATATCTCCAATTGTCTTATTTCGTCTTTCGGCTATAATTATCTTGCTGTTCTCTATTACTTTTTTCATCCTGGAGCTAGTTTGAAGGAGTGTGTGGTCGTTGGCCATTACACGTAAATTTGGTTGGCGGGGATCGTACGTTGTAGTCCATGGTATAATTTTATCCTTAGTGTCTTTCTTTTTGGTTTTGTATTGGAGGAGTTCTTCTCGAGTTTTGTTTTGAATTTTATGGAAAGCTTTGTTGATCGTTTTCTTTTTATAGCCACTGTTTTTAAGGTATTTTGAAAATTTCTTGAGGTTGATGTCTGTCCAATCTGGTTTGCTACATATTCTTTTTATTCTAATCGCTCCACTGTATGGAATAGAGTTGAAAATGTGACCTGGATGACAGCTGGATGGTGGAAGATAATGGTGACTATCCGTCTCTTTAGAAAAAAGATCTGTCTCAAGTTTGGTTTCTTCATTTATTACTCGTACATCTAATACAAAACCAAAAAGAAATACACTAAGGATAAAATTATACCATGGACTACAACGTACGATCCCCGCCAACCAAATTTACGTGTAATGGCCAACGACCACACACTCCATCAAACTAGCTCCAGGATGAAAAAAGTAATAGAGAACAGCAAGATAATTATAGCCGAAAGACGAAATAAGACAATTGGAGATATTTTGAGAGCCAACAAATTGCGGACGAATAAAACTTATACTAATATTGAATCTTGGGGATGTAAGCCGTGCCATAAACCAAGGTGTAAAACCTGCGCAGTTCTTGAAGAGACTGATAAGATTAAAAACAAAGACTCTCAAACATTTCAAATCAGACATTCTACTAATTGTCAAAGCAAATTTATTATTTATTGTTTAACATGTAAAATTTGCCGAATCCAATATGTCGGACAAACTATTACCCCATTTAGCACCAGATTGAACAGTCACAGATCCAATATCAAATTGCAAAAAGCAGGTAAAGCCCCACATGTTGCCCCCCATTTTAACATACCCAACCATAATTATACATGTACCATTCTCCAGCAAGTATATAATGAAGATCGGAAACAACTGAATATTGCGGAATCTCTATGGATGCATAGACTGAACACTGTGTGGCCTAATGGTCTGAATGAACATAACCCAGATACTATAAAAAACTTCTCCAAATAATTATAATCCTACTTTTGAAACTTTCTTCTGTACATAACAATCTCCCACCTTTCTTACCGCCTGCTTAAAGTTACATTATTCAAGATATAGATAAGAACTAGCCATTCTTGCTATAATAGTGCGAAAGTAGGTGATGTAAAATGAACAATTTGAAAATTTCATTCAAATTACTCTATTGTAAGCGAAGATATTGGCATTTAAAGATTTGGCCGATGTGTGCAATAATTTCAACCACGGACCTGGTTGATCAGAGCTAAGACTCGAAGCGTCTTGGACCGCCATTTATCACTAAAAACGTTTTAATCTGTTTAATATCGGAGCAATGTGATGCCATCCAAAGTTGATTAAGGCCTGGATCAGTTAATTAATGTCTAATTAATACTTTAGAAAACATTTCATGCCCAAATAAAGACCTGCACTAGGCAGATTTAGCTCTTGAATAATGTTTAACTTATTTTATTTTATTTTTTTTAGAATCTACAATTTTTAATATCTGATTAAATTTAATGATAATTATCTATAATAGGCCTTTTATTGTTAAACTAACTTCATTTTCCTTGTTGCTAACTATGACGTCATAGATCTTTGATTTTGTATATCTACGTAACTAAGGATTTTTGTGATGTCATTGAGTTTATTACTTGCCTTTCAGTTAGTATTTGAATTACCCTGATGATGTAGTGTTATATTTACCTACGAAACGCTGGATTAAAATAATGATGGTTTTAGTGGCAGCCGTTTTATAAATTTTTTTTAAACACTATTGTTCCTGCCATATGTATCTAGTTCCAGAACTGAGATCACCATCGACATCTTCATGATTGGTTTTTGTGTACAACTTTTTATATTCGGATATTTCACATTGAAATGTGGTCGTATATTGCCGTCGCCCCCGTCCGTCCGTCGGTCCGTCCGGCGTCCACAATTGCTTGTGGACGCTCTAGAGGCTAAAGTTAATATCCAATTGACTTTAAATTTATACACAGTGTTTAAGGTCATGAGATGAAGAAGCCTATTGTTTTTCAGCGATTTCCGATAATTACTGTTAGAGTTATGGCCCTTGATTACTTCAAAAAATCTTGTGGACGCTCTAGAGGCTAAAGTTAATACTCGATTGACTTTAAATTTATACACAATGTTGAAGGTCATGAGATGAAGAAGCCTATTGTTTTTCAGCGATTTCCGATAATTACTGTTAGAGTTATGGCCCTTGATTACTTCAAAAAATCTTGTGGACGCTCTAGAGGCTAAAGTTAATACCCGATTGACTTTAAATTTATACACAATGTTGAAGGTCATGAGATGAAGAAGCCTATTGATTTTCAGCGACTTCCGATAATTACTGTTAGAGTTATGGCCCTTGATTACTTCAAAAAATCTTGTGGATGCTCTAGAGGCTAAAGTTAATAACCGATTGACTTTAAATTTATACACAGTGTTGAAGGTCATGAGATGAAGAAGCCTATTGATTTTCAGCGACTTCCGATAATTACTGTTAGAGTTATGGCCCTTGATTACTTCAAAAAATCTTGTTGATGCTCTAGAGGCTAAAGTTAATAACCGATTGCCTTTAAATTTATACACACTGTTGAAGGTCATGAGATGAAGAAGCCTATTGATTTTCAACAACTGTCAGAGTTATGGCCCTTGATCGCTTCAAAAAAACTTGTGGATGCTCTAGAGGTTAAAGTTAATAACCGATTGACTTGAAATTTATACACAGTGTTTAAGGTCATAAGATTAAGAATCCTATCGATTTTCAACAATTTCCGATAATTACTGTCAGAGTTATGGCCCTTGATCACTTAAAAAAATCTTGTGGACGCTCTAGAGGCTAAAGTTAATAACTCAATTAACTGATTGACTTTAAATGTATAAACAGTGTTTAAGGTCATGAAACGAAGAAGCCTATTGTTTTTCAGCCATTTCCGATAATTACTGTCAGAGTTATGGCCCTTGATCACTTCAAAGAATGTTGTGGACGCTCTAGAGGCTAAAGTTTATAACCGATTGACTTTAAATTTATACACAGTGTATGAGATGAAGATGCCTATTGATTTTCAGCAATTTCCGATAATTACTGTCAGAATTATGGCACTTGAACACTTCAAAAAATCTTGTGGACGCGCTAGAGGCTAAAGTTAATATCCGATTGACTTTAAATTTATACACAGTGTTGAAGGTCATGAGACGAACGAGTATATTGAGTTTCAATGAATTTTGATAACTTGAACAGCATGGAGGAGAACTTTATCAAAGCCAAACAAATTAGAATGATTTTCTGATAATTACTTAATGAGTTCTTACTTTTAATCAGATTTTAGTGTATTATAAATGTTTTATTACCGAAAAAAGTAAAATATGCGACAACTCTTGTTGACTGCCCGGACGATTTAGCTGCTGTGGGCGTATGTTTCGTTGCCTGGCAACCTATGTTTGTTATTAAATTTGACAAAATTAATTTAAAGGTACAGGGTTAGATTTTTATTGTACTAAATTTTGTGAGCCTATTTTTTGATAATTTTTGTTAAGCTAATGTTCCAACCAACATTTTTAGCCTTAAACGCAAAGAAAGGTTGTTTATCGAAATTCCTGCACAAACAAGGTTGTTTTAGTCCCATTAGGCATTTTTAAAATTAAAACAAATTGGCTGCAAATGTTCTAAGACTCTGCAGCTTCCCCTATTCATCATCCTAATTATTGCAACCCCTGTCTTTTACCTATTATTAAAGTTGTGAATCTTAACGACCATAAGTTTTCTGTGATATTAATCATGCCTATTATATTTGTATTAAGGAAACCTGTCCATCATTAAAGGACTCTGATTATACTTCTATATTTGATATAGACAATAACATATTACAATATTTTAATCCTGTATATATATTATTCAGTTTTATGATTACTTACAAAAATACAAATATTTATTAGGTATATTAATTCATATATCTAAATATATGTCTCGTATATTATTATAATGTTTAACCTCATAAATATGTAGGTTGATAAGAATCTACATATACATAGTGCATTATTTACTGAACTTACTGTAATGTGGATGCCCCACAATAAAAAAACCTTCAAATAGTTTTATAATTTTTAATATATTATATGTAAATTTAGGCCCATATTGTTTGGTGAACTGTAATAGTTGATTTTACATTAATTATATATTCAGTTACATTTTTAGATGATATTGTACATACACAGTAAGGTGGCCTTGATCTCACTTTGATGATTTTAAACATTGTTACCGGTTACTTACATCTAAATCATATATGGTTTGCAATTATTGTTTAAATACTTTTAAAGATTAGCCGATGTTTTTATTGTAGTTTTAGCATTAAATGCACGTATTTTAAAATTTGAACTTATATAGAGAGATATTTACAAGTGTATTAAGGTTATGTCTGTCAGAGTGGAAGTGAAATAAAATGGGTTTTAACATTCTACTATTCTGCTCAGTAAGGCCTACTCTTATATCAAATTCCATTGGTGGTGTTTAACGTCTGCTTCCTCTTAAGTGATCGAATTCCAACTGTCAAGAGATCTTTTATGTGCACGCCGAATTGTAAACAGGACCTAGTTTTTTTGTCGCATCCAAACGGAAACAGCTGTCCTTGTCAGGCTGTTCGTCCTGCATCACTAACAAGGGGGAACCATGCCTAGATAAGTGGACATATTGCAACAGGTTAAAAGTTTATAAATTATTTGGGAAGCTGAAAATTATGCGATATCCTGTTCCACTTTTCAAAATAATCCCCAGTTAAATTTGTTTTTTGAAAGATTAGATATCAAATTAACAGTTGACATCAATTTTGAACATAAATTTGATTAGGGCCTGATAAATTCTCCCTTCAGACTTGTTAGAATCTAATGTGTGCTCATAAATATGATTTTAATGTACATGTTTTAAATACTAATATATATAGATGTTTCATCTCTGTGCAAGGAATCTTACAAATCACATATATTTTAATATACTTCTAAGAATAATATATTTCATTCATTTGCTATTAAACCCAATAAACGAATTCTGTTTATATACAGGGTCACTATACATTATTAAATATTAGTTTAGTGGATGTCTTTGAAAATACATCTTTTTAAAATTTCTTTCATCTAGCAAGTATTTTATTATGCATAATCATAATGTAGTATTTAAATTTTCTATGCATATTAAAATAAATCCTAATGTTTACTTTCTTTATTTGATAAGTAATTCATTTAACAGTATTATAGATATTGTTTTCAGTATATAGCTGCATAATATGTATGTTGTGTTAAATGTTGAATTGCTTACAAACAAATATGAATATATATTTCAAAGTTTCCAGTTATGCTGCACTCAAATTTCTGCTTTCATGGTTATTATTTGTAACAAAATTTTCTTCAATGAAATGAATTTAATGTTAAAGTCCCAATATCCCCAGAACAATGAATCTAAATACATACTGATTATCAAATTCTAATAAATAAATTATTGTGTATTGTAAATCTTTATTAGATTATATTTTGTATACCAGTATTTAAATTCTATAAAAAAATGTATAAATAACAATGGTATGTACTACTGGGTCTTTAAAAATGTCCAATTTTTATACATGATTTATTATAAAATAGTTGTCAGATTTTATATTCATTAGCTTACAAATAAATATAACCATTCCTCTTTCACTTCATTAAAATAAATTTTCAATCTAAGAATAAAGATTTGAAATGGACAACTATCTTAGTTTACCTTGTAGAAAGATAATTTGTATTATATATATATTATATTGTTAAGCTTTTGTTTTGTTGGTTCATTGCTTCATAAATACATATTAAATATGACCATTAAATTCACTGTTAAAACTTAACTCTTTTATTTTAAATTATTGTAAACAGCTAAGAAATTGATTGAGTTTAAAACCATAAAACAAGTGGTTGCTTTGCAAGATACGCCCACATTTTGCAAGAGATGGACAGAGAACAGGCTAAACAAATAATTCTAGTACAATCAGTGACCATAAACTAGAAAGTTTTGCTCTGATACGCTCAAGTATCGAAAGGAACAGATGTTTGGGATATAAACATATATTTTAAGTTTCGTCAAAATTGAAAAAAAATTGTGACCTCCAGGGGGTCCACATATTCCTGAAGCAACGGCCCGAGAAACCCCTCTCTGGCCATTGCTGGTTTGGCTTCGGATTCTTGAACTTTTAAGTAAGTGTGTCTATTCTTCTCGTTCAATCAAATCTACATCTTACGTACAGTAACATGACAGTACGTCGTTTAATCTTGGGTCTTCCTTAATATTTTGGACAAAGATTTAAGGTATTAAAAACGTTGAAAGTCTTTTCGTTACCATACAGTAGTGTTTACTTTACGTCAATACCGATAGCCTCGTTTGTCACGCAATTAGTTTTGCTGCAATATCCTGCAAAACAAGTGGTTGCTTTGCAAGATACGCCCACATTTTGCAAGAAATGGACAGAGAACAGGCTAAACAAATAATTCTAGTACAATACGTGACCATAAACTAGAAAGTTTTGCTCCGATACGCCCAAGTATCGAAAGGAACAGATGTTTGGGATATAAACATATATTTTAAGTTTCGTCAAAATTGAAAAAAAATTGTGACCTCAAGGGGGTCCACATATTCCTGAAGCAACGGCCCGAGAAACCCCTCTCTTGCCATTGCTGGTTTGGCTTCGGATTCTTGAACTTTTAAGTAAGTGTGTCTATTCTTCTCGTTCAATCAAATCTACATCTTACGTACAGTAACATGACAGTACGTCGTTTAATCTTGGGTCTTCCTTAATATTTTGGACAAAGATTTAAGGTATTAAAAACGTTGAAAATCTGTTCATTACCATAAAGTAGTGTTTACTTTACGTCAATACCGATAGCCTCGTTTGTCACGCAATTAGTTTGCTGCAATATCCTGCTATGCGCTGGTTAATATGGCGTAACGTTATGTAAACACAGTTGCCCTAATTAAACGTCCTGTTTTAAAGGTAATACCTTTGTAACGAAGTTAGTGATTGGTCACTAATAGGACCAGTCATAATTAATGACAATAATACCCACTCAGTCCAGCAGGGAGTAGTAGGATTAGCTCTAATCAAACGGAACACTGCGAAGAGGATGGGGGGTCCACAACCTTGATTTTATATACTTTTACATTATAAAATTGTGACCTCAAGGGTGTCCACAAGCTAAAGAAGTGATTTTCATACAATCAGGGGCCATAATTCAGGAGAAGTTACAATCCCATATGTGCGTATTTTTAAAGGATTCAAGATCTTTGGGTTATAAACATGTTACAGTATCAAATAATTCATCAAAATCGGATAAAATTGATTTCAGCCCCGGACAGAAATGAAATTGGGTTTAACGTCCTACTATTCTGCTCCTGAACTGGGCTACTGAAGACAGACATACACCATACAGTGTGCCAAGAGGGAAATTTTGCTCGGCTGCGTGCTATGGTTTACTCTTGCATCAAATTCTTTTGCCAAGGGATCTTTTACGTGCTTGGCAATGTGTACACAGGACCTCAATTTTAATCCCATTCGAACGACTAGACAGCTGTCCTTGTCCCTCCTTCCTGCATCACTGATAAGGGGGAAACCACGCCAGAAAATCAGGATAAACTTTCTCAGCCAATGCAGGAAACAAACACCTGACTTCCAGACTAGCGAGCCACTGTCTTATCTACAACCACTGGCTTATCCACCCTGATCCCAAGCCCCGGACAGGAGCGACAACAATATAGGCCACAATAACTATCTAATTGAGCTAGAATCGTCAAACTTGGTGTAGGTATCTATTAGGTCAATACCTTGATGGAGTTTGAAGATGAGCATTTTCTTTTGGTAAGCAAAGATAAGCATTTTGATTGGTCTATGCTGGGACACAATAACTTTACTTCTAAGTAAGTGAGAGTGAACTTGGTGTATAGTTTCATTACCTTAATCAAGTTCGATAATGAGCGTGTTCTGTTCTGCTCAGGGGAAGGAGAGCGATAAGCAATTTGATTAGTCAAGACTTTGGAACACAATAACTCTCATTCTAATTAAGTTAGAAAGTTCACTCTTGACGTATGTAGTTGTCTATTAGATGAATGCCTTGATGGGAGTTCGAAGATGAGGATTTTCTGCTCAGGGTAAGCAATTTGGTTGATGCTTTAGGACATGATAACTTTAGCTCTAATTAAGAGAATTGAAATGGGGTTTAATGTCCTTCTCCGAACTTGGCTAATGAAGACGGGCATACACCGAACAGTGTGCATGAGGGAAATTTTGCCTGGACAGCGGTACTACGGCCTCCTCTTATATCGAATTCGAACTGTCAAGGGGTCTTTTACATGCACGGCAATACGTACACAGGCCTCGGTTTACCATCCCTTCTAAATGACTAGACAGCTGTCCCTTGTCCGGCCTACATCATTGACAAGCAGGAATCACGCCAGCATCTTACCCATTGTGACCCTCTCTAATTAAGTGAGAGTGAGGACACTTCGTGTATAGCTTTATTACATCAATACATTGACTAAGTTTTGATAATGAACATTTTCTGCTGAGAAGAGACAAATGGGGGTTTAACCGGTTTAACGTCCACTCGAATCAAACTAGGCCATTTTGGGACTAACATGTGGTTTTTAATTTTATTTTAATAATTCGCTTAAAACCATTAATAATCTTTATCCAGAACACACAGATATTGTGTCAATTCTTATATTTGGGTCTAGGGACAAGGTTTTAACTAGGTAACATAAATATGAATAAAACAACTATAACTATTTGAACATTATTTACATATCTTCTTTTAATGAATATACATCAGTCACATAGTAACAATAACAATCAAAGTTCACAATGTATACAGCACTCCTAATATGTTTTATCATGATTTTTTTATTAACAGCTGACATTTTTTTTCTTTTTTGATTCAACTGGGTACGTTATATTGTCTTATTTCAATTGCACAAATTTATCTTGTAATATATTCCATTAACGCATACTTGTTTATGAAATCCACCACCTCAACTACCAGTATGAAGACGCATTAATCTTTTTATTCTTCTCAAAACAGCTTCAGTAAATCCAAAGTGAGTTCTACTTTTAATGTAAACCTGTAAATATAATAAACAGATTCACAAATACTCTTAACAACACAAACTTTCATGTGCATAATATACATTTAGATATTTTATGTGGGAAAGGAATACTTAATAATAATCTGGTTCTACTTCTATGCTTTCTCAATTTAAATAAGTCTGTTTGGTTTATTATCACTTTCAGCAGGAAACTAAATACAGTCTATTTAATACAATACTAGCTTAGTTATCTGGGACCTGTTACACAGAATTTTAACTAAGATAAAATCAAAATTTTAGTAATTTGAATGGATAATAATAAGATTGATTTTAGTGTTTAGCCAATTAAAATTGAAGTATCTACTAAAATTTGGATTTTATCTTTGGTTAAGATTTTAATAAACAGGGCCCTGGTGTTGCAAGGGAGAAGGAAATAAAGAGTTTCCCCTTCAGGAAGCCATTAGAAAACAGTTCCCTGTGGGATTTTTTGTAACAAGACAATTTCATGTCACTGAATTCAGAATCTTCATGATTCACAATTGAGTAGCCCCCTGATTGCTGTAAACAATTAAATCCCCTTTTTACCGACCACTGCGACCAGTGAAGATCTCCCAAGCGAAAGCCTTTCTAAACTTTGGTCAAGGTATTTTTAAAGAGATGTGAAATTCCCCAAAACTTACTTGATTTATTTCTTGTATCTTTTTAAACAAAGATTCATTTACATGACCAGGTGCCGTTTGTTTTAATAGATCTATTTCCTCTTTAGTAACGCCTTGCATGGATTCTTCTAGTACTGATCTATTTAAACCAGAATCTTCTAATACAGATGATGCTCCTGTTATATCTA
Organism: Patella pellucida; assembly: GCA_917208275.1. NCBI lineage: Eukaryota > Metazoa > Mollusca > Gastropoda > Patellidae > Patella > Patella pellucida. The sequence continues at coordinate 36,005,105 of OU795036.1, forward strand.
AACAATGTATATTCTATTTACATTATCTTATATTATATAATGACATTGTATTTATACAGCAAAGATTACTGCTCTGCGTTGCTACAATCAAATCAAATAAAACTTTTGTCACCAGAAGCTGGATTGTAAAAAGTCTTGTGGACAGTGGAACTTATATGAACTTTTTAAAGATAAATAAACACCAAGTGTATGAGAAGGAATTAGATAAAATGATAGAAGATTATTTTACCTTGTAACCGCCTTATTTGGTGTTGACGTTTGATGTGTGATTGATAGGCTAATGGTTGTTGATTGACAGGTACACAATGTAATAAATAATATTCTAGATGTCTCCATATAATAAACAGACAATTTTCTATTATAACTGAACACTTAGGTTAAGGAAAACAAAAATATTCAACTATTTCTGAACACAATAATCTGTTCACTCAGGACTAAGGAATAGGGTATGGAAAAGATTGATTTTTGATAACAAAGTAGTGTTCATGAGTATTATTTGGTCTTTGACATCTATTCACAATGTCAAGAGCTGATCTGACCTACATTTAAATTCTAATATTCGATAGATTTGCTGTCAAAACCTTCTGGAATTAAGTTAACTGATTCTTTTTAGTGTAACATTGACTATAAAGGTCTTTTAGAGGCATTTAGTAACTGGATAGAGCAATAAACTATAACACATACTTATGGAAGAACAATTACTGATTTATTTAGGCGACGTTTCGAAGAGTATTCTCTCAACGTTTTCAAGCAAGTACAGTAACAAATGTGTAGAGCAATTATATATAGGCAAGCAATAACAACAATTAAGAAACCATGCATGACAACAACAAGATCAAAGGAGTGAAAAGAACACATTATCAAAGGCAATGTACATATGAAGGATTAGTGAGACCACTGATAATTGGTTATATTAATAAGTAATTATAGGGGTTAATAATTTTAATTGGACAACCAATCATGACAAATGAGAAACCATACATACATTATTATGTAGTTGAGGGCACATCAAGGGAATAGTAAAGACTGATAATAGGGTAAAATTCCATTAAAAACAAACAAAAGGGAAACCATACACGTTATATGAGAGAAGCAGTAACTCCAGATAACTCCATGGGGATTGAATGATTAAGCCATATTTAAATAAATTATATGATATGGTATTAAAATACACACGAGATAACACAACTAGCATATCTTAAGTAAAAGTAAAATATAGTCCTATACTCTTCCATCTGACAGACTGGCACACACACACACACACACATATATCCCTGTGAAAGGTACAAGAACACTTAATGTTAACTTAGGGAATACATAAATACCATAAGTAAAGGGGGTATAATGATAAATAGTAAATATGGCAAGCCACACCAAAGTCCTATTCACAGGCTCCTAAATAATTATAGTCCTTCTCTTGCACACTCCTCTCATTGGGGGCACACCTTGCTAAAATGTTTTTACGAATGGATAACGAGAATTTGCAAAAAAACCCCACATGATTGGGGAACTGAATAAAGTTTTAGCGCGTATGGGAGTCTAGTCATGTACACATCAGTTAAGAATTAGTTCATCATAGGCTCTTGGGAGGAATATTCCGGTGTCGCGATTGAGGTCTGGTTTGGATCTCCTGATATGTATAGCTTCCATGATTTTCCGTGTCTTTTCGTTATGTTGGTTGAGTGCTAGGGTCTTAGAAGAATGAATTTTGTGGCCTGGATTGGACTGGAGGTGCTGAGCAACTGCTGATTCTGCTGTGAGGGACTTTGATTGATGTTGGGTGAGTCTTTTAGGTAGGGGTTGTCGAGTTTCTCCAATGTAAGAGCTGGAACACGTGCATACAACTTCATAGACACATCCTTTAGGTGGTAGTGGAGTGGTGGGTTGCAGTTTACCATTCGCCTTTAGGTGGTCTTTAAGGGTGCGTCCTTTGGAGAAAATGACTTGGATGCCTGTCGTTGCCAGTAGCCTTCGGATGTGGTACGATAACGTTCCTTGAAAAGGGATAGTTATTCGAATAGGTGGTTTATCTGGCTTGGGCTGTTCAGCAACTGTTTTCTTATTTATAGTTTCTTTTATAGTATTCTTAACCAACTGTGGTGGGTAATTGTTCAAATTGGAAAGTATATTCTCTATGTGGGTGAGTTCACTGGGGAGAGAGTTTTCGTCACATATATTAATGGCTCGACAAGCTAGAGTTGATATAGTTGATTTTTTGACACTATGCGGGTGGTTCGAATGAAAATTGATGTACTGGTCGGTATGGGTCGGTTTTCTATACACACTAGTGGTTAGTCCTGTATCTGTTTTCGTAACTAAGACGTCTAAGAAGGGTAGAGACTGGTTGTTTTCTTTTTCAATAGTGAACTTAATTCTGTTATTCTGGTTGTTTAAGTGCTGGAGAAGGTTGTCTGGATCATCACTTTTGTCAAGGATAACGAAAGTGTCATCAACTTTTCGGAACCAAGCTATCGGCTGAATGGGTGATGTTGACAGGGCCATCTCTTCAAAGTTTTTCAAATAAATCTCGGTAAGCACTGGGGATAGGGGACTTCCCATTGGTAAACCATGTGTCTGTTCATAAAATTCATCTCCCCATGCGAAGTATGTGGATTCGATGCATGCTTTGGTTAGTTCTATGATGTCATCAACTGTAAGACTGGTTTCTATTGGAGTTTCTAGGTTGTTTAGTCTCTGACGGAGTACTGTTGTGGCTTCTTCACGGGGAATATTGGTAAATAAATCAATAACATCATAAGATAAAATCTGTACATCATGGGGTTGGTCTTGTAATTTATCGCAAAAGTCTTTTGAATCTTTAATGAAGGAATCTGCTTCTTTGCCTAATGGGGACAACAGTCTTGATAAGTGTTGTGAGGTGTTGTAATAGGCTGAGTCACGAGAACAAACTAACAATCTGGCTTTGATGGGTTTTTTTATGTGTCTTGATGGTTGCCCTGGCATAAGGTGGTCTTGGGTGGGAAGGTTTGAGCTTGTAGAAAAGCGAAGGTGTAAGTCGGTTCTGGGTCTTCAGGTTATTAAGTTGTGCTGTGTGGTTGTCATTGTGGGCCTTAGTTGGGTCTTTTCTTAACTTTCTGTAGGTCGTGCGGTCGGACAGTAGAAGGGAGACCGTTTCTTGGTAGTCACTTTTATCCATAATAACAGTTGATTTCCCTTTATCTGCAGCTACTATAGTGATGGTCTTGTCTTTTTTCAACTCTTTGAGGGCTGTACTTTGGGCCTGGGTTAAGTTGTGGGATGGTCGTTGAGCCTTAGACTTGGTTATGAGGTTGGTGACTTGGTGTCTAAGGAAATCGATCTTTCCCCCAGGTGCTAACTGTCTTAGGCCTCTCTCTATGTTGGTGATGAATTGATCATGGTTGACTGGACGGTTGGTTGGGGTGAACTTCAGACCTCGGGACAGTAAATTGATCTGGTCGTCGGTTAGGTTGCGACTGCTCAGATTGATGACTGTTTTGGTAAGAAAATCTGCTTTGGTTATCTTAGTAGTTGTGGGGGCCAAAGGGGTGGTCTAGGATCTTGAGGTTATTAAATTTCTTGAGATGGTTGGAGCGAGTCATTTCTCTTAGATTGTCTAGGGAATTTAGCTGCTTGGTGCGGAACTGATAGAAGTCAGCTGGAGACATCAGGTTCTTCAATTCAGAGAGTTTCCCATCACGTAGGTTGCTGAGATGGTGTTAGTATTGCGATGTTGTTGGATGCGCTCTCTTATTAGACATCAGCTCGCTCTTTCCACTATTCTGTTTGCAGCTGCTGATTGGACGGGGGACTTAATCTGTAAACCTTTGGGGATAATGTTGTTGTCTCATCAGTATGGAGATGTGGCAGTTTCCTCTATTAATACAAGTAACAAATTGGAGGGTAAATATGTTAAAACTAAGTGTAATCTTACTTTTCTGATGCGATGTAGAGACAACAACATTATCCCCAAAGGTTTACAGATTAAGTCCCCCGTCCAATCAGCAGCTGCAAACAGAATAGTGGAAAGAGCGAGCCGATGTCTAATAAGAGAGCGCATCCAACAACATCGCAATACTAACACCATCTCAGCAACCTACGTGATGGGAAACTCTCTGAATTGAAGAACCTGATGTCTCCAGCTGACTTCTATCAGTTCCGCACCAAGCAGCTAAATTCCCTAGACAATCTAAGAGAAATGACTCGCTCCAACCATCTCAAGAAATTTAATAACCTCAAGACCACCCCTTTACCCCCCACAACTACTAAGATAACCAAAGCAGATTTTCTTACCAAAACAGTCATCAATCTGAGCAGTCGCAACCTAACCGACGACCAGATCAATTTACTGTCCCGAGGTCTGAAGTTCACCCCAACCAACCGTCCAGTCAACCATGATCAATTCATCACCAACATAGAGAGAGGCCTAAGACAGTTAGCACCTGGGGGAAAGATCGATTTCCTTAGACACCAAGTCACCAACCTCATAACCAAGTCTAAGGCTCAACGACCATCCCACAACTTAACCCAGGCCCAAAGTACAGCCCTCAAAGAGTTGAAAAAAGACAAGACCATCACTATAGTAGCTGCAGATAAAGGGAAATCAACTGTTATTATGGATAAAAGTGACTACCAAGAAACGGTCTCCCTTCTACTGTCCGACCGCACGACCTACAGAAAGTTAAGAAAAGACCCAACTAAGGCCCACAATGACAACCACACAGCACAACTTAATAACCTGAAGACCCAGAACCGACTTACACCTTCGCTTTTCTACAAGCTCAAACCTTCCCACCCAAGACCACCTTATGCCAGGGCAACCATCAAGACACATAAAAAAACCCATCAAAGCCAGATTGTTAGTTTGTTCTCGTGACTCAGCCTATTACAACACCTCACAACACTTATCAAGACTGTTGTCCCCATTAGGCAAAGAAGCAGATTCCTTCATTAAAGATTCAAAAGACTTTTGCGATAAATTACAAGACCAACCCCATGATGTACAGATTTTATCTTATGATGTTATTGATTTATTTACCAATATTCCCCGTGAAGAAGCCACAACAGTACTCCGTCAGAGACTAAACAACCTAGAAACTCCAATAGAAACCAGTCTTACAGTTGATGACATCATAGAACTAACCAAAGCATGCATCGAATCCACATACTTCGCATGGGGAGATGAATTTTATGAACAGACACATGGTTTACCAATGGGAAGTCCCCTATCCCCAGTGCTTACCGAGATTTATTTGAAAAACTTTGAAGAGATGGCCCTGTCAACATCACCCATTCAGCCGATAGCTTGGTTCCGAAAAGTTGATGACACTTCCGTTATCCTTGACAAAAGTGATGATCCAGACAACCTTCTCCAGCACTTAAACAACCAGAATAACAGAATTAAGTTCACTATTGAAAAAGAAAACAACCAGTCTCTACCCTTCTTAGACGTCTTAGTTACGAAAACAGATACAGGACTAACCACTAGTGTGTATAGAAAACCGACCCATACCGACCAGTACATCGATTTTCATTCGAACCACCCGCATAGTGTCAAAAAATCAACTATATCAACTCTAGCTCGTCGAGCCATTAATATATGTGACGAAAACTCTCTCCCCAGTGAACTCACCCACATAGAGAATATACTTTCCAATTTGAACAATTACCCACCACAGTTGGTTAAGAATACTATAAAAGAAACTATAAATAAGAAAACAGTTGCTGAACAGCCCAAGCCAGATAAACCACCTATTCGAATAACTATCCCTTTTCAAGGAACGTTATCGTACCACATCCGAAGGCTACTGGCAACGACAGGCATCCAAGTCATTTTCTCCAAAGGACGCACCCTTAAAGACCACCTAAAGGCGAATGGTAAACTGCAACCCACCACTCCACTACCACCTAAAGGATGTGTCTATGAAGTTGTATGCACGTGTTCCAGCTCTTACATTGGAGAAACTCGACAACCCCTACCTAAAAGACTCACCCAACATCAATCAAAGTCCCTCACAGCAGAATCAGCAGTTGCTCAGTACCTCCAGTCCAATCCAGGCCACAAAACTCATTCTTCTAAGACCCTAGCACTCAACCAACATAACGAAAAGACACGGAAAATCATGGAAGCTATACATATCAGGAGATCCAAACCAGACCTCAATCGCGACACCGGAATATTCCTCCCAAGAGCCTATGATGAACTAATTCTTAACTGATGTGTACATGACTAGACTCCCATACGCGCTAAAACTTTATTCAGTTCCCCAATCATGTGGGGTTTTTTTGCAAATTCTCGTTATCCATTCGTAAAAACATTTTAGCAAGGTGTGCCCCCAATGAGAGGAGTGTGCAAGAGAAGGACTATAATTATTTAGGAGCCTGTGAATAGGACTTTGGTGTGGCTTGCCATATTTACTATTTATCATTATACCCCCTTTACTTATGGTATTTATGTATTCCCTAAGTTAACATTAAGTGTTCTTGTACCTTTCACAGGGATATATGTGTGTGTGTGTGTGTGTGCCAGGGTTACATCTCACTGTGCCCACTTTTGATTAATCCAATTAAGGTCTAATTAGGATTAGTGTATTAAGCGGATTAGGATTAGGTGTTATAGGTAATTAGATGGAAAAAAAACAAATATTGAAAGTGACTAAATATTCAGTCTTATAAATGGTGAGATGAACTCACTGTAATCGTTAAAGTGATGAATTTTATTCAAAAAAATGACACTTGAATATAATATGAATTATGTTCAGTAAGCCTACAAATTACTCGGTCTTTACAAGGATACGCAGAAGTCAGTCTGTCATTTTTCATAATGGCAAACGTTCAAGTAAACATCCAGTACATCCCCAATGCTCAAGGTGGAGAAAACTTAGTCCATGAAGAATACAAATTTTATTTCATATTTTATATATAAAACATTGAAAATTGTTATATTTTCATTAAATTATTAAGTGCTAATGTGATGTATGATATATAAAACATCGAAAAATAAAAAAAAAATACATAAAATATTTGTTGTTTTTTTCATCTAATTACCTATAACACCTAATCCTAATCCGCTTAATACACTAATCCTTATTAGACCTTAATTGGATTTAATCAAAAGTGGGCACAGTGAGGACACACCGTGTGCCAGTCTGTCAGATGGAAGAGTATAGGACTATATTTTACTTTTACTTAAGATATGCTAGTTGTGTTATCTCGTGTGTATTTTAATACCATATCATATAATTTATTTAAATATGGCTTAATCATTCAATCCCCATGGAGTTATCTGGAGTTACTGCTTCTCTCATATAACGTGTATGGTTTCCCTTTTGTTTGTTTTTAATGGAATTTTACCCTATTATCAGTCTTTACTATTCCCTTGATGTGCCCTCAACTACATAATAATGTATGTATGGTTTCTCATTTGTCATGATTGGTTGTCCAATTAAAATTATTAACCCCTATAATTACTTATTAATATAACCAATTATCAGTGGTCTCACTAATCCTTCATATGTACATTGCCTTTGATAATGTGTTCTTTTCACTCCTTTGATCTTGTTGTTGTCATGCATGGTTTCTTAATTGTTGTTATTGCTTGCCTATATATAATTGCTCTACACATTTGTTACTGTACTTGCTTGAAAACGTTGAGAGAATACTCTTCGAAACGTCGCCTAAATAAATCAGTAATTGTTCTTCCATAAGTATGTGTTATAGTTTATTGACTATAAAGGATACAGGCTAGATGTTGTAATTCTTTAGTTTTAACTCTAACAATCTGCTGTAGCCGTTTTTTAGCTAAGAGTTGTCTTTGCTGTGATGACATCTTTTCAGTGCTACCAACAGTTGAAAACTGAAGAAACGAATTGCAAAATTGAAATTATAAACCTGAACATTAGATTTACATTATCTACACATCCCATTATAGCTATAATATAATGTTACTTCCAGATTTCCATTTATAAAAACAGAAAAGATGTATTAATTGGCGGTCAGCAGAACTTAGTTGCTATTTAACCATGTAACACATTATCAGGTAATAATGCTCATTCCCATTACTTGAATATGAAATGAAATGAAATGCGGTTAAACATCCGACTGTTCTGCTCCTAAACTGGGCTAATGAAGACAGGCATACACTATACAGTGTGCTATGAGGGAAATTTTGTCTGGGCAGCGGCGCTATGCCCTACTCTTCTTATACCGAACTCCAACTGCCAAGGGATCTTTTACATGCACACCAATGTGTACACGGGACTTCAGATTTTCGTACCATCTGAACGACTACACTGCTGCCTTGTCAGCTTGAATATGAAGTAATAAAAGAAAACAAAATAACAAAATACCGATAACACAAAATACAGTGAATAAATGTTATTACCTCTTTTAAATCATCTGTACTAAGGTCCGAGAGACTAGCTAGTTTTTGTTCATGTTGTCTATGACTATCAAATACAGTCATAAACTGATTAGTACTCTGTTTTAACTGATATATTATAATTCCTAGATTAGGTGTCTGTGTTGTTGATAAACTTGATACTGAATAATCTACAAAATATAAATCATTGAAAAAATCATTAGAAAATTATGCCACATGCAGTAGGAAGTTGTGAATTTATTTCAAAATCATTATAAATTAAAAGTCAAAATGAGCCTTGATATCTCTGTATTTTTCACATTTATTTCATCCACACATTTGTGTAAAATGTTTTGTTTCAACTTGACTTTATTAAAAAGTCCTATAGGTAAAATATGAAATATTAATTAGCATCAATATGCCATTCAAAATAACATCAACTATTCAACATGGTCAAATTTTTCATTTAAATATGTAGATGTCACACAAGCGTACATTTCATTTTCACTAAAAAAATTCCTGATTCTGAAATTTAATGTAGAGCAGTGTATTTATTAAATCAAGCTATAGATGATGAATTAAACTCATCCATGCTAAAATCGAATATATATTAAATGGGTCAAATAAGCAGTCAAAATTAAATTGTGATACAGCTTTTGTCAATGTTCGTAATATTGGTACCATTTTTGATAAAAATTAGGATTGTCCAGTTAATCATGTTTGTAAAATTTCATATTGTAACATTAACAAGATAGATAAGATACAGAATATAATAAGTTTACCTACTATCAAAAACACTTGTTAATGTTTTAATCAGCTTACACTCTTTATTAAATATATACTTTTGAAATCTTTCATCATTTTTTTACATCTTCAATTACATGACAATTACTTCAAAACATGTAATGATTCCATTACCATTAATCAAGCCCTGCTATTAAAACCAAAGTCTGGTTGGTCAACATTCTTTGACTATTCACTCCTCAGTTTTAATATATATCTAATTGTCTAGAAATAACCCAAGATAAATAATGTTAAATAGAAGGTTTAGTAATCTTACCATCAAGTGTTTGTAAATCTCTAGCACCAGCTTCATCTAAACATGGTCCAAACAATATTCTACTATACTGACTACTGCTAGCTGTTTAAAATAAGGCATTATATATTTTACATTTATGGAGGCATATAAAACAGAAATAAAATATAATAAACAGTGTTAAAATTTCGATTGATATTTTGCAGATTAAAAATTAGTAGAGATTTTCACTATGTTTCAATATTAACATGATTCATTCAATTAAGATATGATATTTATCGGATTCAGTTAGCAAATTTACAATAAGACACCCATATTTATGGGATTCAGTTAGTAGAGATTTACAATATACATGTAATGCCGATATTTACTGAATTACAATATACTATTTACCTGATTCAGTAAGTAGAGATTTACAATAAGATATCAGATTAGCTGAGATTTCTTGGAAAGCCAAAATAATACCAGCTTGCACATCAATATTCCCTTGATGTTGTGTTTGGTCCATATTACGTAACTGTTTACTAAATTTCTCAGAGAAACAATAGCGTGGTAGAAGTGATAGCATCTGTCTTTGAATTCTTGCTCTGTGACCTTTAAATTCTATAATAGCTGTTTCACTATCCAAGTATTCTGAACCTAGATCAGCTGAAAAGGTATCAAATATGCCACATGCAGTCACAATAATATGAAGAACAATACAGTAAAAAAATAATTCAAGATCTCATCTCCATAACCAAGGACAACAGCACCAGACAGTGAAAAAATCAAATGTTTTTTTCCCTTATCTTTATTTGGCTAGTCAATAAACTCATCTTAATTAAGGAAACTGAGTTTTGGGTCTATGAAATAAATAAAACAGTGTGTTTGATTTTCATTAGACAGTGCAGGTTTCCTTTTGAATCTTGGGACAGTTCTTGTATATTTAAATTTCTAAAGCACTATAGACATACATGATATAAGTCAACATCTCACTATTGCTCTTGGGCTGGTATAATATTGTAAAACCCTGTTGAAGGAATGTATTGGACCCAAAAAGGTGAAAATGACTAAAGAAATGACAAAATATAAGAGAAAGAAACATGCATACTATTAACAAGACTGCAGCCCCAAAGTGTAGAACAGAAACAGGATTTAAATTCCTAAAGATAGTAAGCTGGCACTGCCAGGCAGGATACGCCCATATTTTCGAGAGATGGATAGAGGATAAGCAATACCGAAAGTGATTTTTCCTACAATCAAAGGCCATAATTCATTAAGTTACAATTTGATATGCGCAAATATCGAAAGGAATCAAGATCTTAAGGTTATTAACATGCATTTCAAGTTTCATTAAAATCGAATTACAATTGAGACCTCTACAGGGCCCACAATTTTAATATGCCACGGCGGCCATTTTGTCTGGCAATTATGGTCGATGTTCTAGAAATTCGAACTCAACCTTCCGTAGGGTGTAATGGTGATAGAGTCAAACGTTTTTTTAAATTGGATATTAATGGAGACCTCCAGAGGGAGCATAGGGCATTTTTCAGACAATCAGGGGCCATAATTCAGGAAGTTAAGATCTGATATGCACAAAAATAGAAAGGAACCAATATCTTTGGGTTATAACCATGCATTTCAAGTTTCATCAAAATAGAATTAAAATTGTGACCTTTACAGGGTCCACAACCATGATACCATTTTTTAACAGTATTCTCGTACAAACGGCGGCCATTATGTATGGCAATTTTGGCCCGATTTTCCCGAAATTCGAGCTCAACTTTCCTTAGGGTGTAACGGTGACATAATCAAACGTTTTTTCAAATCAGATAATAATTGTGACCTCCACAGGGACCACAAGCTAAACAAAGGCGATTTTGCTGATAAACAGGGGGCCATAATTCAGGAAGTTACGATTCAATATGCGAAAATATCGAAAGGAATCAAGATCTGTGGGTTATAACCATGCATTTCAAGTTTCATTAAAATCGAATTAAAATTGTGACCTCTATAGGGTCCACAACCTTGATATACCATTTTAAACAGTATTTGCGTTCGAATGTCGGCCATTTTGTTATGGCAATTTTGGTCCGATTTGCCCGAAATTCGAACTCAACCTTCCTTAGTGTGTAACGGTGATATAATCAAACGGTTTTTCAAATCAAATAATAATTGTGACCTCCAAAGGGACCACAAGCTAAACAAAGGCGATTTTGCGTATAATCAGGGGCCATAATTCAGGAAGTCACGATCCGAAATGCGCAAATATCGAAAGGAACTGTATAATATCATTTTTAAAATAATAATTTGTAAGTCCATTTATTGTATCCTTACCCTTATGTCAATGTATGCATTTTGTAAATTGATGTGATGTATTACTAAGCCAATAAAAAAAAGAAAAAAAAAGAAGATCTTTGGGTATAACCATGCATTTCAAGTTTCATCCAAATCAAATTAAAATTGTGACCTCTACAGGGTCCACAGCCTAGATATACCATTTGTTAACAGTATTCGCACACAAACGGCGGCCATTTTGTATGGCAATTTTGATCTGATTTTCCCGCAATTCAAACTCAACCTTCCTTAGGATGTAATGGTGGTATAATCAAATGGTAGTTTAAATCAGATAATAATTGTCACCTCCAGAGGGACCACAAGCTAAAATAGGTTATTTTTCGGACAATCAGGGGCCATAATTCAGGAAATTACGTTCCGATAGGCGCAAATATCGAAAGGAACCAAGATCTTTTGGTTATAAACATGCACGTCAAGTTTCATCAAAATTGGCTCAAAATTGTGACCTCTATAGGGTCCACAAGCTAAAAACGTGATTTTCGTACAATCAGGGGCCATAATCCATGAAGTTTCGATCCGATACATGTCAATATCGAAAGCAGCCGGATCTTTTGGTGATAAAGCTATATTTCAAGTTTCGTCAAAATCGGACAAGAATTGTGACCTGTAGAGGGTCCACAAACAATTGTGGACGGACGGACAGGGGCGACGACATAATATGTCCACATGAAAATGTGGGCGTATTAAAACAATACTTACTATGATAGTTGGCTCTAGATATTAGAGATGTAGTGAGAGATAATTCTCGTAATGCAGCTAAACTTAAACTAGGTCCTCGATCTCGTAATATGGTGGTAAATACTTCATTGTGTGTGACAACAAATAACATAACTTGAGCAGCTATATCTTTACTTTCTACACCAACAGATGTTAATACAGCTAGACATAGTTTAATAGTTGATGATAGTAATATACGATATCTAGCTAATGGATTTGGTATAAACTCATCATCACATCTCTCTGCACTTCCCACATTTACAGATCTAAAACAAATATATAATAATGTATTATTAAATAGATCATATCTTAAATTTGCTTGGAAATCTATATAGTGACAGGAAGCCATGCCAAATTCTCTCATAAAGCTACTTGTTTTATTCTCTTGTGTGTGAATGTTCTCTTTTTATAATTGTTGGAGAACAGAGTACAGTAAAAGTCTCAGGTGGTCCCTCATTCTATTGTCTAAAATACGGACATACCGATCACTGTCAGGTCGTAGGTCAAAAAATGAACAAGCTGATAATTTCTGCATGATTCCACATCTAATTAATATATGAGCACCAGCAGTTGTTTCTCCAAACCTAGTCAATAAACTCTGAAACAAATAAACAAACCATATCATTTAAAATAATATTCAAAAAGTTTTTAATATCAAAACTGGTGAAAATTGTCGACATTCACAAATAAATGCAAACATAAATTAAGCAAATCTTACCATTTTTGACTGATAAATATAAAGAACACGTATTTGGTCTGGATTAGGTCGGAGTATTTTCTGTAATTCTACATCATCTTGTAATAAACTATCTATTAAATGTTGCAGATAACCTTTTCCACTTAGATAGGTTAACCATTGTTGATATACGTCAGTTGATACAATCATATCTAATACAGATAGAGCTAGCATCTATAATATAAAGTTAATATCTGTAATATATGTATATCTTATATCTAACACAGATACAGCCAATTATAAAATTGAAATATCTCTCGATTCTTATTGAAAGGTACAGTAAATTTTGCATAAGTCAGATCTAAGTGGATTGACCAATTCGATCTGAGTTAGCCGGATAATAATTGGTTCAAAGGCACATTTCAAGCGTTTGTTCGTATATGCCCTAAAATTACCGATGTAAGTGTTGGTGTTTGCTTCCAATGCATGCATACGTAAGATTTAATTATTAAGAGGCCACTCCTGTTAAGCGGTCAGTGGTGAAAACTCCTTTGGGTGGCTGCTAAACACATTATAGTTTAATATAAAATATAACCTACCCTGCCTATATCATGTCCATCACAAGCATCTTTACATACAACATCCATTAAATTATCACCATATGCCATTATAGTAGACAAATTCTCTTTTGATAACTGTTCATATTCTGTATCTGATGAACCTAATACACGACTAACTGTTCTATTATCATCTATAATATAAATCAAATATTGAAGTCAACAGATATATCTATTATATTTACATATAATACTATCTGTTCATATAATTTCATGTTTTATACGGTGTTTTAACGCGATCTGTTTGGCAGTATAGGTGCCCTGAGTCGTTCTCTACAAGCCTGAGGCCTCTCTTCTGAGAAAATAAAGATAAATGTTGATAGCTTCCTATCATCCCTGACATCTACATATCTGGGAGAAACTCCAATATCTATGAAATATTTGCAAAACAATTAGAAACTCTCTGAAGAAAAGTATATAATTTTACCTTTGACTTGCAATGTTTCGGGTTTTTGTGCTATTTGAAGATAATACAGTAAAGCCCCATACAGATTTGCTCTTACTCTCTGAGATCCAGCACCTAAAATAATAATTGAGAATGCTTGGTCCAAATTTTTGAAAATGAGTTCTCAATTTCACTTATGACTGTAATCAAGTAAACATGAGGGCAACAGTGTTTATACTCACTAAATACAATAATATCTCCATTCTCCACCAATCATCATCACATGACACAAATTCTCTTTGCTTGATTATGTTTTGATTCTACTTAAAATTAGCTGCTTTTACAGACATAACTTTGACTTGATTGGGATTCCTTCCTTACCAGATTCACAATCAAACATCAAAATAGAATTGACAAATTAAGTATTACAGATTACAACTAGCTAAGAGAAAATTGATAAATCAAGATAAATAGATTAACACCTACTAGTTTTTAAAATGTAGTCAATAAGTCCCTTCAATACTATTTGTAGAGAAGTTGCAAATAATGTTCTAGATCCGGCTGACTGACTCCATGTTGACCGAGTTAATCTGATGCCTGGTGCATCACCAGCTCCAGCCCCAGTATTATCATACTGTCCAGTAGCTTGTGTTATTCTCTCTGATTGGCTGATATCAGATATAAAACACTGAAGGAGATTGGCCATCAGAGTGAGCACAACACCAGCAACAGGGGCAGTTAATTCAGGTAGAGAATCATCTGTAGCTACCTAAAATATTTACAACATTTGTTAAATTAAACAACTTTGCTAATTATGTCATAAAGGACTAATATCTGAATCTGGATTTATTTTCTGGCATTTAATATTTTAAGCTTTAGAATTCTTTACCTAAAATTCTCTTAGATTTTTAACCTTGTACTTCATATCTATGGCGGGATTTAAGGGCCAAAACTAAATGTATGTTGAAAGTGTTTATTATACATCATAGAAAATACCTAATACCTAAAATGCAAAATACATATGTCGTAATACTTATTATGATACCGTTAAAGTAAAAGTCAAATGTCAAATTACAAATGTTTTTTTGCTTTTCACATTACACACTTCAACAAAGCAACTTGTGATAACATTTGTGTTATGCATTTTACATCGTGGGTTCTTGAGGTCAACGGTCAAAGGTCATCGGGTTACATGTACAAATTGTTGAATTAATGAATGCTCCCAAAAAGGGAAAGACAACTATCAAATTTGTATTGCTGGCAGGCAGTAAAAACTTTAAAACATTGACTCTTTATTGAATGAACCATTCTAAAATTAAACATTGTAATCACTTTCTTAATTAATGAACATTTCATTAAATGGACTTAAACAATTTACAACAAAAAAACAGATACAAAATCAAAGTAAAATTTCAATTTTATTTCAAAGGGTTACGGTATACAATAATCATTTAATATATTTTTTCTTTTCAAGTATAATACAGTTTCCGTACATTTAACGCAAGATTACATTAATTGATAATACAGAATGCCAGAAGGTCACCAAGCAGACTACGACAATCTTATCTTCATCCCAAACTTAGGCTGTCTGTCTACAGCTAGGACCGCTTCATTCTCGTATGACGTAGATGGGTCACTTGGATGCAGCCACAGAGCAAGCAGTATGACTTATATTTCCTTGTTGGGAGCATTCATTTGAACAAGTTTTACATGTAACCCGATGACCTTTGAACGTGGAACGTTGACCTCAAGAACTTAAGATGTATAAAACAAAATACAAATGTCATTTTGCTTTGCTTTGTTGAAGTGTATATGTGAAGATGTTGTGCACATTAGTGGATTTTTACCAAAAAACATTTGTAATTTGACATTTGACTTTTACGGTATCATAATAAGTATTACGACATATGTATTTTGCATTTTAGGTATTAGGTATTTTCTATAATGTATAATAACACTTTCAACATACATTTAGTTTTGGCCCTTAAATCCCGCCATACATATCAATATAGTCAACAGTCAGGGATTGGATTTCAAATTCCACTCAAGACCTACTTACTTTTAACAGAAGATCTTGTAATAATTCAAAAATAACAGTTTGTCTAGTTTCACCATTTAATACATCTTCAGGACATGCTGTTAATAGTACTTCTGCTACTTGTCGCCATGCTTCAAATGACTGTCTTTTAGTATAAAGACTTCCACGAACTTTATTTCTCAATACCACTGTACCTAATACTTGTTGGATTTCCTGCAAATAATGAAATTGTTCAATTTTATCCTTGTATCACAAGGTTCATACCTACCATGATTTCTTTTATTACACATATATGGCACAACATTTTGACACATGTCACTCTTATGATTATATACTTTAATTGATCTTCAAACATTTATCAGTACATGTAATACTTCTAGGTCAAGACCTGAGAGAGGGATAATTTTATATGATCAAGACCGGAGAGAGGGATAAATTTATATGACGTTTAACATCTAGTCAACACAGACATGTCATTTCAGGACTAACATGGCAGACTGCTTTTTATTATTATTTCAATTTCAGCCATAGGTTATTTAGAGGGGTTTTCTTCTTTAATATAATAAAGGAATCAATGTCATTCTACAATATAAGAAGCTTTCGGAGAGTACAGCTGAAGTTATCTCACAGTTCAGCAGCTGAAAGCACCATGAAAAGAAATCTGGAAAACTGAATCTGAAATAGGACTGAGTTACGGAAACATATTAAGTTAAATATAAAATATAAAGTCAACTTACCCCCATAATTAAAGGTCTCTGTCCAGCCATTAAACTACCTTGTTGATTGTTAAGCTCTGACATCAATATACGATGTAAAGCTCGTACATCACAATATATGACATCATTTTCTGTTTTACTCTCACAATTAGATATAACTTGTTCAATTAGTTTAGGATCAAAGAAATCAAGCTGAAGTTGTTCTGGATAATCTTGACTAAAACTAACTGAATCTAGCAAACACAATAACTTTCTTCTTGTTCTTTTACCTAGAATAAAATGAATTACATATTACTTAAATCAAAATATTGTATATATGACCAGCTATTTCAGAAACAACCCGAAATATGTGAAATCAGCAATATTTTTAGTTTTAAGCATATTTGGTTTCAAAGAAGACTTTTCTATTTTCATTAACACTTAAAGGCAAAAGGTTATTAGAAATTCACAGAATTCACTGTTTTTGGATACCTTGGTATGGTGTTTTGTTGTATTTGTGTTAATAATTTTCAATTGGATTTTCCAAAAAATTTGGCTTTGGTTTATGCCATCTTCGAAGTGTAATATTCCAGCTGCAGACTGCAGATACCAATTCAAATATCTTCATAGAATATAGAATTTAAATTTACTGTTGTGTTTTATTTATCCAGAGCTGGTCATATATATCAAATTAACATTTTAAGAATGCCAACATGTTTTTATTTTGTTTTCTTGATTAATACAAACTGTGTAGACAATATACCTGATGAAGCTATAGTTTTATTCTGTGTGGCTGCACCACTTATAAACATAGAAGATTCTCTATCCCAACCTGATACATCTGTTTCATCAGTTACACCAGTCTGTATAGCTGTAATAATATAATATTCATTAAGTCTTGTCTGGCAGACAGAATTCACTCAAAACATTTCAACCCCGGCAAAACATTAAACAGACATATCCCTTTGGAGATCTTTACCCGTCACTATAAAATGTTTTTGTATTTGACTACAAAGTGATTTGATTTTGCATAAACTGTGTCAGTGTAAGTTTCTTCTGAACCTGCCTTTTTAAGATCTGATGAACTGAAGAATGAAGCTTTAATCACTTATTCATTTCATTAAA
Source organism: Patella pellucida (assembly GCA_917208275.1). Classification (NCBI taxonomy): domain Eukaryota; kingdom Metazoa; phylum Mollusca; class Gastropoda; family Patellidae; genus Patella; species Patella pellucida. The sequence goes on from OU795036.1 coordinate 36,023,069, forward strand.
ATGATAACACTGTAATTTATAATACCGTACACAAATTAAAGAATATGAGCTTATACAAACCAAAATTTGGTGCTTCATCTGAGTCATCCAGTAATAAATGTAATAATCTTTGTGTATGTGAACGTTGTCTATTTAAAGATGTTAGTCTTAACTCTATAGCCACAGTCTTTAACAGCCAGGATTGTGGACCAACACAACTGGATGCTAGAAAGAGATATTAGATAAACCATAGTATTATTAGTAACATTAAAGATACATTATGGGAGATTTATATAGAGAGTTGGTCATTCTTGCTATAACAGTTCAAAAATAGATGATGAAAGAAGAATATATTACTTTATTCTGAACAAAGTTACCACCATTGTAATTTCTGACTAGAAATAGAGGTGAACTCCATCTTCACTGTCTCCGAGAATGGCCCATCATTTGATTGACAGGTGTTAACTCCACCTACATAATCTTGATTATCATGTAACATTTTCAATGGCTGTGGTACTGTTAGCCTATTCGGTTTGAGACTGGGTGGCAATTTAATTCGTATCACATTTATTTTTACTACAAATTAAAAATAAGACTTGTAATATATAGATATGAAGCGAAAGTTTGAAAGGAATGGACCAAATCAATGAGGCAGCATTTTACATAATTATAGCCAACTTTTTGTTAGCCTGCATGTACTCTTGTACTGTAACTGGTAACTGTAACTTGTACTGTAACTTCCGAAGTAGACAAATAGAAAACAGTGATCCAAATGGGGCTGCAGTTCAACTGGGGTGATGTTAGCTGCGATGTTTATCAATTTCCATAATTTGTTTTGTAAACGCAAGTGACAAAAGAGCGTATAATACTGACATCTAAACTTTCATTTTAACCACAACTAAACATAACATCAAGGCCATACATTTAGCCTCAGTCATCACTGCCTTTTATGGAAAATTTCCGCTTATGATGCCATTTATAGATTTAATCAATAATTGAAATGTTTAAATTCAAGCCATCCGTGGGTCTACAGAGTTGATTTTCGGCTTGTTGTGTAAATAAAGATCTAATTTTTAATTTCTATGACATCTGCGGCCCAATAAGCAGATTTAGTATGTTTAAATGAAATATAATATGAAATGATTTTTTTTAAAGAGAGAGAGAAATGGGGTTTAAGTGTTTAAAGTTCACTCAACACAAACTAGGCCATTTCTAGACTAAATATAGTAGTTTTTTTTATTTCAATATTTCAGTAGTCTTTGGCAGAAAACCTGGGGAAAACCATGGAGGTTGGACAGGTGACCCTATTCCTGGTCACATAGAAGCTTGGAATCTTGACACTTTTACAGCGTATCTCTTTAAAGTAAGTAATGTTTTTATTTATTTTACAAATTCCTAATATTGATAGTATTTACCTCGTTCATCTGTTTTAAATGGTAGATGTTGTAATTGTCTATATAAGAAATCATGAGCTGTTCGTAGATAACGTAATATAGGAGAAGTTGTATCTTTATTAGCACATAGTATATATATGAGATGATAACATAATTCAGCTAGACGTGGGGTTTCTGTTAAACATGTAGGACCACTACGTGAACCAACACCATCATTTAATAATGTTAATATAGAATGAAGACATGTTTTAGGTGACCCTAGTATGCCTGTAACACAAAATATAAATAATAATACATTTAACAAATTATATCAATATTTTTAAAATTTATCAAATTTCTTTTTATTTATTTCTTTTTTCAATATTAAGTAATTTCTTTTTTTTAAAAGTCCGTACTCCGTACACAGTGATTTTTTTTCTCAGTATATAATGCAAATTGAGTCACCAGCAGCTTATAAAATTTTATTAGGTCGAGTCTGTTCTGTTAACCTATCTAACATTCTGAAGGTTGTTATTCTAATTCTATCTGCATTGTAAATTAAAATTACACAGCATATACATTCTGTAATTATCTTAAAAAAAGAGCCTCTCAAATTAATAAATGAAACAAAACAGTACTTTATTGTTTGTGAATATTGTATTTGTTTATGAGATGAAGTGAGTTGAAGCTACATGTATAAAATGTGAATCCTACCTGGATCTTGTAAGTTTGTTTTTGTGACAGGTTTACGTAGTTCAAATCCCAGCAACCAATGTGCTAGATTAGGTGCAGATTGTTCCATAGCATATAACATCAACTGTATTATATGTTGTCTTGTAGCATTCTTTATATGAGCTGTTGAAAACTCTTCTTCTGTAATTAAATACACATAAAACTAAATACTCACCACCTAAACATTTTTTGATTAAGTTGACATGGTTTGAAAAACAAAGTTGTGGCCATTATAATTTTTTTTTAGTTTCTACAGATTTTATACCACTATGATTTTTTTCTCCAAGAGATAGTATTTGTTTTGATTGTATGTTACAGGGGTGGGGATAAGGGTTTGTACTCAACAGAAAGATATTTATATTTATTGTTTATTTGTTCTCCATATTTATTTAATTATCAGTACTTTATATATTTCGAAATATATATATTCTTGGCTTTACCAAACCATTTACTTCACCTTTAATATTGTCCAATCAAAAAATATATTGAAATAATTATTTTGTTATTCTTACCTGGTGTTATAGCATGTATATCATGTTTATTATTTAATATAGGTTCTATTTCATCACACTCTAAACATTCTACAAAACCCTGCATTAAACCTCTATTTACATTCTATAAAAAACAATAAATATAACAATCATATAATTACATTCTACAAAATACAATAAATATAACAATCATATAATTACATTCTACAAAATACAATAAATATAACAATCATGTAATTACATTCTACAAAATACAATAAATATAACAATCATGTAATTACATTCTACAAAATACAATAAATATAACAATCATGTAATTACATTCTACAAAATACAATAAATATAACAATCATGTAATTACATTCTACAAAATACAATAAATGCTGTGTCCTACTGTAGATACATTTACATGTTCAAGTTTAACAACATGTGATACAAATATTAGAATTTTATCCTTAATACTAATAAACAGAATCTTGTGTATGTTGGGTCATTGCAAGACTTTTCACATGTAAAATAAATATCTTACCTCATCTACAGTAAATAGATTAACTAGTTCTGTTTGTATAGGAGCTGATCTACATGCTAGATATAATATTCTTGATGCTGAAAAGGCTTGTTCTGGTAATAACGTATTAAACATTACAAATCTGAAATATATATTTATATGACAGTGAATAATAACATGTTTTATAGGCTTAGTGGCAACAGAACTAACACTACAAAAGTCACTAAGTTGTCCATGCAGGTCGCCGTAAATGTTGTCACATTTTTATTTTTTGTAGATAACCCGTTAAGTGCGTAGGTCATTATATAACATCCTGGACAACTGCCACTCACTGTGTGTAGGGCGTAATATAACGCCTTGGAGGTTTTTTCCCCAACCTATTCTTAGATCATAGTTCGTCACTTGGGGATTCCCCCACGATTGCAGCATGTGTATAATGGCTCTCCTGATTGCGTAAGACGTTATATTACGTCTTGTCAAGGAAATCTTTGCCTGAACATTTGCAAGAACATTATATAGGAGCAATAACAATAGTGCTATCCAATCAGGAATAAAAAGGTTAAAAAATGACGTTTTTTCGTCAAATTAATTACACAATAAAGGGTAGTTACGCTTAATGGGTTAACAAGGATTTCCAATGAGGTTGTATAAAACTTAAAGTTTCAGGAAAGTAATAATAGGAAACAACATCAGAGGTGTAAAATTATTTGCCATGGATTTAACTCTTTGAACCCGTAAGACCGGAATGCCGGTCTGACTCTACTTTCTCTATACTCCGTTAGACAGGTTTTCCGGTATTTGACCACGTGCGTTTTGTTTACATAGGTTTTTAAAACGAGGCAAGTATTCAGCGAGTATTTCCGGTTAAAATCGGAAACAAAACATTCGCCAATATTTTCTGGGGTTTTTTTTAGAGAATTTTGAACAGTTTTTAAGCGTAATTATGGCAAGTACCTCTCGCACTTCCGTATTCGCGAAGGATCCACATGTTATCAGGACTACCACAACAAACAGGAATACTGGCGTAAAAAGATATAAAATGATTTAAATGTTCATTTAGATAGTTACAGGCTATTCCTTATACACATTTACAAGCAGTTTCGTGAACAGATTCCTTCAATTTGAGATTTTATTCTAAGTAACTCCGGTTGGCTGGCAATTCAGCACCAGGTCGCCAGGAGCTCAGGGTGGCTGGCAATTTGGCACCAGGACGCCAGGGTTCAAAGAGTTAAAGGACACCAAACAAGTATAAAAGTGTTGATTTTAATGGATTTGATGAGTTAATTCGATTTGTGGGCTGACAATATTTGTTCAATATTTCAGTTCTATAAAGCCAATGTTGAGATGACTATGTCGTTCACCATACTTAAAAATGAAACTTTAGTAGTATAGAGTTTGACTCATCACTAATAGAAATAAACCCCTGGATCAACCCAATTAAGTATTTTATTTTGAACTAAATTAACAACCTCTTTGATATCCTTATGTTTGTTTGGTATATAGACTAGTTCTGGTATTCCATGAATACAATATATATTAAATATTACTGAACTTACTTGGCTATATTAACTAAATGATTAGCTGTTCTACTTCTAGGATTGATACTAAGTAATAATTTATCCATGGTAGCTATCATAACAGGAGATCCAGCTTCACGTATCATAGTTTCAAATTTTTCTTCTTTCTCTAATGCCAGTTCAATCATTCGTAGAGATAACAGGGAGGCCTTTTCAAGATGTTTTTTGCCTAAAAGACAGTATATTACAATGTTTTTTTGGCGAGGAATCACACTCTTGTTTCACATTAACTTTATTTGGTAGAAACCATTCTTACATAAGACACTTATTTCTAGATACAAGAGCCCTTTTTTCTCTTCAATATTTATATTAAATTTATCTACTAAATCTGTTCAATGAAGCCCCCAATCAATCTGATTAAAGGCTCAATACCACTCTTGTTGTAACTGAATAATATGTCCCAATCATTATTCTGATCAGCAAATTGTACTATTTTACAATATTCCAATTAATTGATGATACAAATTTGATCATAACACACCTAATTTAAAGAATTGGAAAAACTCAACTAATTAACGTAAACCTTTTCAAATGTGACTTGGATTTAAAAATATTTTTGAACCCCCGGACAAGTAAAATAGGATGTAATGGATAATTTACACAACAGGAAGGACACCTAATCCTCTAGTATTTAGAATAAGGCAATTATTTATTTTCTGGAGCTGTCAAGCCAGCAAGAGTGTTATTGTCCCTTAAAAACACAATTCAGAATTCTTTTCTTTTTTTACAGTTCAAATTTCGTTTAGTTGTCTTTACTACACTAGGATCTGGAAGAGTTGTTTTATTACAAGGGTTCTGTTTAAAGTGAGGGATGAGCCAATGAACCGGTCTGTTACAGCGAATTCTTGGCATGCGATGCATGGAACTGTGGGTAAACCACTAGAAACTCGAACGCTGATTGATTAATCAATGTCTGACGTCATAGGATCAAAAGCCGCTGGTACGACCCCTGGCACAACCTTCCAGTACAATTGGTCACGTAGGCCATTGAAAGTATAAAAAACCTGTATTTTAATCAGATTGGCCCTCAATAATCACACAATCTGCATTAAAGTCATATGATGAATTCAGTAAATAGTCTTACCTGGAAAAGATGTATAAGTCTCAAACTGTTGAACACTATCATCTAAAACTCGAAGGATCTACACAACAATAGAAGATATTAGATAAGCATTAAAAATTTCAGCAAATATAAAAAAACAATCTGATTGAACACAGATTCTATAAGTATGAATCTGTTTTTCAATGGTCTATATTTACTTTTAAACAGAGAATGAATCATAGAAAATTATTTGGGCACAAAAAGGATATAAAGTCTGAAATAATTCTTACCATCTTCAATAATCCTGAATCATTTAACATATGAAGTAATAGAACATGCCCTGGTGGTTTATTAGTAGATACAGTACCACCATGTTGTATCTCCACTACCTGATCTATAAAATCTATCTCTTTTACTTCATGTTCATGTAATAATTTACACATTATCTCTAATGTACATACAGCTATTTCCCACTGTAAAACAAATAAATATCATTACATCTTGCTTAAAATCTAAAAATTCTGCCACTAATTATAATAGAAATATATATAGACAATAGACAATCATCCTGGTAGAGAATGATCATCAATTATCACAATCTGCTACAAACAAAAAGAGAATCTCCTAAGCCAATGCAGGGATTGAACATCCGACACCCTAGGCTAGGGAGCCAGAGTCTTACCCACCGTGATCCCCAGATTTTAAAGAACATCATCAGTCATTGTACTGATTTAACTATTTATTATCTTACCTTTTCTTCTGTATTTTTATAAGCTCTAGTGTAGAATTTAAGGAAGACATTATTGATGATAAATTCTAGATATGGATCAAATCCTGGTGGTCTATAGCCAGCACCTAATGCAGCAGGTATTGGTATATTAGTTAACTGATTGAGTAAGAGTAGAAACGCCCGTGTCATGTGATACTCTTCACTTCTGCTTTCAATTTCTTCCAGTTCAACCTACAAATACATAATGTAGAAATAGAGACAAGATAAATGCCAGGCTTTGTTTATGTTTCATTATTGCACATACTAAATAAATTTCTATGATATATAGCTTTTCTACTGGATATACCATTGTCAAATTGTAATCAATTTGTGTCTGTTAAACTATTAAAATCGTAAATAAATAAAATATCCTGATAGTAAACCTACCACAATACCACAAGTTTGTTCTGTTGTTGTTGGTATAGTCGGTAAAATCTAGAAAAACAGAAAAGTATAAACCATTCTAATATTATTGGTTAGTTAATAAAGTCTGAAACGGTCAGAATTGCAATTGAGATCTGTTGAAGTACCGGTAACATATTTGGTGTAAGCACCATAATAATATAATTGATGGAAATATTTTCTAATTCAACCATTATGCATTCTTTTTGTTACATGTATCTAAAACTCTGGTCGATTGTCTCTTATGTGGAATTTACGAGAAACGCAAGACAAAAATATCACTTTATACTTGAAACTTTCATTATAGAAAAACAATACTTTACCTGAGCTATTTCTAATGTTTGCCATATGTTTGCAGCTATAGCTGGTGTCATTGCTAAATATGCCAGGGTTTTTAATAATTCTGCTTTTAATATAGATGGTATACTACAACCAATTAAACCAAATAATAGTATATTAATTCCCCACTGTTGATTCTCCCACACAGCACTTCGACAATTTTCATTCTGAAACCAGAGAATAAAAAAATTTCCACACAGTGTCATCAGTAAATGTTTTCTTCAATACAGAAAAAAATTAATGGTTAAACGAAGCAGGATACAAAATTATTCCAAGATTGTTATAATATATAACTTTAGAGAGTTGGTGGGTTTTACTGATTCATTCAGGACTAACACATTGTAAACCTTTAGGCAGAGAGCACTACTTCTTGAACCTACAGCCAAATCAGTCAAAGATCTGGATTACAATACTGTGAACTACTTGTTGGCCACTACTACAAGATGTCATGATGTATATATCATTACACATCTATTATACCTGTAAATTCCCCTAAACAATAAAATATTAAAACCTATACACTAAATGAAAGGTGTTTATCGCTAAATTCCACATGCAAGTCTATGGGAAATTCTGAATTTTGGCATAAGTTGAATGTAGTAAACCAGATATAAACTTTGCAGAGAGATTTGAGATGTTTTGATAGAAGATTACATGTATATAGCTCGCATGTGGACCATGTTTCAGTTATAAGTGAATGAACAGTCTACCTGTTTTATAACACACTGTGTTAGTTTTAAGACAGCTATTATTCCATCTAACTCATGAGCTGATATACCTCTATTATGTACAGCTCTATAAGCATGTGATGCTTCCATGGCACTGGGTGTTTCCCTACGTAAACTGGTATAATACTGATTTAATGACATGAATATATGATCCCATGATACCATGCTAGCTGAACCACCTAAAACACACAATGTTATTTAAAAAAAACACATAGATAGTTGAAACAATTCAATATGTAGATACAATAAATAACAATCCAAACATTTATTCAAACCCTTTAATGTGAAAAATATGACTTATTATGTAGGACCCACAGCGACTTTTGCCGACACCTATAAGGTACTGTTAAGTACCCACCAGTTAGCTGAATGCAACATTCCTAGCGTAATGAGAGTTACTTCCCTTATAAATAGGCGGATTTTTTATTTAAATAAGCTTTATTTAAGAGATTCAAGAACCAAAATATAGAAATAACCATTATATACATGAATTTTGTATAAAATGACGAAATTAATCTTTTGTATCAAATTTATATGTATGAAAATTGCATTAAATTTAGATTATTTTATCCATTTACATGAAGGTTCTATTCACAGTTGTTTTTTTAATGATCAAATGACTTTAAAATGCATATCTATATTTTAACACTGTTGACCATTGGTCATTTAAGAGTTAAAATATAATATTTTGCATGCATTATTTTAATTTAATTCCTATGAAAGGTTAATTATACAATTCATATTTGACAAAACGCAAAGCCCCTTTTAACAAAGACCCCAAATTTGATAAACCAAAGTGAGTGCGGTTGTAGGAATAAATGTCTCATCTTAAAAGAATTAAAATCATTTCTTTTATTTAAAATTAATTAGTTCAAAACTTTTTAATGTCTTACAAATTTTGGTTTTTCTTACCTGAATTCATTCCATTTATTTTAAGTAGATTAAAACAATGTTGAGCACACTGTGGACTGTTAGCTAATCCTGTAATCATCTTTATATAGGGTACGTACAATGGTGCCGGTAACAGATCTCCTGCTAGTCGTACAAACTTATATAAAGCTACCTAGAATTTAACAAGACAACAGTGAGGCTGATGCCCCCTACCGAAATCCCAAAATAAATAGATGACACACATTAATTAAGCGCACATTTATTTTTATCAAAAGTATCGACAATCAAACTATACACTAAGTTTCATCACTCTCTATCATATAGAATCAATATTATCTTGTCCCAAAGGCATCGACCAAGCGAAGCTTAAGCTTGAAATGTTAATTAATTAAATTAATGAACATCTTCAACAAGTTTAAACATTCTATCTCAATTCAATCTGAGTAAAACACAGATCCAATTTGGTGTTGTAATTATAGTTCATAATTTTGTTTTTACTTGTCTTTACTACATGTACACTTGGATCTGGAAGAGTTTTTTTTAAACTCGTTTCAGCTTGAATGAAATGAGGGGTCAACCAACCAAATGGTCTGTCAAATTGAGTTTTTGACCTTTTTTGCGTGGGACTGTGGGTAGACATAGAAATCAAAACCACGCTAAATCTTTCGGACAGTCAACAAGAGTTGTCATATACTTTAACTTTTTTTGGTAAACAAACATTTATAATACCCAAAAAGCTGATTAAGAGTAACAACTCATTATGTAATTATCATAAAATTATTAGAATTTGTTTGGCTTTGATAAAGTTCTCTTCCATGCCAACGTTTCGTATATGAAACATTTTATATCATGGATTTAGCAGCAAGTTATCAAAATTCATAGAAAATCACACTTGTTCGTCTCAAGACCTAAAACTCTGTGTATCAATCTAAAGTCAATCGAATGATAACTTTCGTCTCTAGAGCGTCCACAAGATTTTTTGAAGGAGAGATATTGTGTTTCAAAGTCTCGGCCAATCAAATTGCTTATAGCTCTACTTAGACTGAGCAGAAAATGCTTATTATCTTACTTAGTCAAGGTATTGATGCAATGAAACTATACACCTAGTTTCACCACTCTCACTTAATTAGAACTAAAGTGATCGGGTCCCAAAGCATAAACCAATCAAATTGCTTATCTCTGCTTACCCTAAGCATAAAATCCTCATCTTGAAACTCCATCAAGGTGTTGACCTAAAGTCTTGACAATCTAGCTCAATTAGAAAGAGAGTTATTGTGTCCCAAACAGACAGACGGACGAACAAACCCTTTTTATCAGTGCTCTGCTTTCTTTTGAAAGGCGGGGGACAAAAAGAAGTTAAATTACCATCTATTATCCAAACAAGTCTGCAAAAATATCAAATATATTAGATTCTAATTAAACCATTCAAGCTTTTCTTATAGCTACCAGATATCCTGCTATATCTTTTGAAAAGCAAGCGCAAGGAACACCTTCTTTTATCTAAACTTACATCTTCCATATCTTATATCTTTCGAAAAAAAATAATACTGGAAATATTGTGAACACGTTTATCATTATGTGTTAAATAGCTTCCATATCATTGAAAGAATGTCTAACTTAAATACATTTGTGTTCGTCTGATTACAATCCCATCATGCATTGTGTCAGAAACAGGTCACACAAATCAAATAAAATGCTATTGTTAATGTTATGATTACAAGATAATGTAGAGCAGATTAGAATATTTTAACTATCTTGGAGATGAACTCGACAACAGAATAATAATGATTACTGACTAACCTGTCTAGGAGGTGGTCTATAATGATACATTGATTCTTGTAAACCTGTTGGTTCAGCTGGGCACCAATAATCTAATGATAACTCCAAATTTAATGTATCTTCACTGTACAAGTTAACCATCTACAAATAAAATATTTTCATTCAGGCCATATAAAACACAATTGGTTTATTGTTATCAGGAAATGGCAACCATCATGTGTCAGCTTAATTTTTATCGATCTGTTACGTCAATTCTTTTGTGAATGATAATAAGCCTGTAAGCTTCTTCTAATAATGAAACAGAAGTGACTTAAATTATACTACAAGTTAACCATCTACAAATAAAATATTATCATTCAGGCCATATAAAACACAATTGGTTTATTGTTATCAGGAAATGACAACCATCATGTGTCAGCTTAATTTTTATCGATCTGTTACGTCAATTCTTTTGTGAATGATAATAAGCCTGTAAGCTTCTTCTAATAATGAAACAGAAGTGACTTAAATTATACTACATGGAGATAGAAGGGAGCAGAAGTCACCTCCAAACTACAAAATCTGTGCTTTCGACCTTAGACCTTGATGACAATTAGTTATTGCTTGTAAATAGATGTGTATTCAACCGAGTGTATAGTAACTTTCGATATGTAACACTAAAATTTGGGTATCACAACAGTCAAATTTAGATTATTAACAGGGGAATTAGTTAAACAAATTTTAGCAAACAGACAGGAAAACAAATATGGAGGAGATTTAATTTACAGGATTGCCTTGAGAACCAAAATATTATTTTTGTAAGCATTATCTTTTCTTTCATAAAAGTTGGAAGTGAACAGTACATCAGCTATAAAAATGTAACTTGTTCCATCAATTATAAAGTTATTTATTACCATTATTAAAAGTTCTTCAAAATCTCTTCTATGTTCAGGAGTTTGTAGGCCCTCATTTTGATGAGCCATAACTATTCTTGCTGTCTCATCACCACGATTTCTCAGTTCCTTAACCTTGAATATAAATCATTCATGAGCCATCTGGATTTGTATATTTGATTAGGTGGTTCTCTATTTGGTCATCACATTTATCATATAAATGACAATAATTTTTTCTTTAAAGAACTGCGAAAATTAAAAAAGATAGTAAGCTGGCACTGCCAGGAAGGATACGCCCACATTTTCGAGAGATGGTTAGAGAACAAGCAAAATCGAAAGTGATTTTTCCTACAATCAAAGGCTATAATTCATTAAATTACAATTTGATATGCGCAAATATTGAAAAGAATCAAGATCTTTAGGTTATAAACATGCATTTCAAGTTTCATCAAAATCGAATTAAAATTGTGACCTATACTGGGTCCACAACCTTGATATACCATATTTTAACACTATTAGCGTACAAACGGTGGCCATTTTGTCTGGCAATTATGGTCCGATTTCCCTGAAATTCAAACTCAACCTTCCGTATGGTGTAACGGTGATAGAGTCAAGTTTTTTAAATCGGATAATAATCGTGACCTCCAGAGGGACCATAGGCGATTTTTCGGACAATCAGGGGCCATAATTCAGGAAGATATGATCTGATATGTGAAAATAACGAAAGGAACAGTATTCGCATACAAACGGCGGCCATTTTGTATGGTAATTTTGGTCCGATTTGAACTCAACCTTCCTTAGGGTGTAACGGTGATATAATCAAACGATTTTTTAAATCGGTTAATTATTGTAACCTCCAGAGGGACCACAAGCTAAACCAAGACGATTTTGCGTATAATCAGGGGCCATAATTCAGGAAGTTACGATCCGATATGCGCAAATATTGAAAAGAACCAAGATCTTTGGGTTGTAACCATGCATTTTAAGTTTCATCAAAATCGAATTAAAATTTTGACCTCTACAGGAGCCACAACCTTGATATACCATTTTTTAACAGTATTTGCGTACGAATAGCGGCCATTTTGTATGGTAATTTTGGTCCCATTTTTCTGAAATTCAAACTCAACCTTCCTTAGGGTGTAACGGTGATATAATCAAACGATTTTTTAAATCGGATAATTATTGTAACCTCCAGAGGGACCACAGGCTAAACCAAGACGATTTTGCGTATAATCAGGGGCCATAATTCAGGAAGTTACGATCCGATATGCGCAAATATCGAAAGGAACCAAGATCTTTGGGTTATAACCATGCATTTCAAGTTTCATCAAAATCGAATTAAAATTGTGATCTCTACAGGGTCCATAACCTTGATATACCATGTTTTAACAGTATTTGCATACGAACGGCGGCCATTTTGTATGGTAATTTTGGTCCGATTTTTCCGAAATTTGAACTCAACCTTCCTTAGGGTGTAACAGTGATATAATCGAACGTTTTTTCAAATCGGATAATAATTGTAACCTCCAGAGGTACCACGAGCTAAAATAGGTGAATTTTCGGACAATCAGGGGCCATAATTCAAGAATTTACGTTCCGATAGGTTCAAATATCAGTAGGAACCAAGATCTTTGGGTTATAAACATGCATGTAAAGTTTCATCAAAATCGGTTCAAAATTATGACCTCTATAGGGTCCACAAGCTAAAAACGTGATAATCCATGAAGTTTTGATCCGATACATGCCAATATCGAAAGCAGCCGAGATCTTTTGGGGATAAACCTATATTTTAAGTTTCGTCAAAATCGGACAAGAATTGTGACCTGTAGAGAGTCCACAAACAATTGTGGACGGACGGACGGACAGACAGACAGGGGCGACGACATAATACGTCCACATGAAAATGTGGGCGTATAAAAATAATCGAAACACAGATTCACATCAATTTAGAGAAGAAAAAAAACGTTTACACCAATTTAATTGTTACATATTTTTAAATTAACAGTCTAGTAAGGTCTAAGATCATCTTTTGATAACTTTGTGTGGGTTCACCGTCTGGCTGTTCATTCAGCCAAAAATAAAACGAGAAAGAAATGAGATACCAACTAAACGGTGTTGCCATGATATTATACTAACCTTTAATGGCATGTGATATATAAAATCTGTTATCAAACCATGTATTCTTCGAACATAGAATTCCTACAAAAATCACATAAGTCTTAATTCAGAAGAGAGAAATTTAAGTAATGTCCAGTAAAAACTGAGCTCTGAAATAAAAAGACCCTTTTGATGTGATGGCCAACATTTCATTTTTCAACCTCTATTCTTCCGCACACATAATATTTATACTTTCCCCCAATTTGAACCCTCAAAATTTGTTCTATCTTTATCAATGGGAATCATGGGAATCAGTTCTTACCTCTTGGAAAAACTCTTTAGTTGATAAAAGAGAATTATTGATAAAATCAAAGACTTGACCATCTATTGCAGAATCCATAAGATGTTCATCTTCCTCACAAAATTCATTAGATCCTACATCAAAATAAATACATTATAAGACTTAGAAGAAGCAGTATTAAGACTAAAATTTAAAAACAATATTTTACAGGTATTGTAATCTAATACTTCACATGACACAACAAAAGCAATCTTTATTTTACTGATGAAGTGATTCATGCATACTTTACTTCAAAGATTAGTACAATGCGGCAGATATTACAACCAACCTGTAAGGAAAGTTATTTCAACCCAGTCTTAACAATGAATGCAAATTTTAGTGTGTGTTACTGACTTTAAATTAGACAGAGTGGTAAAATACTGCATCAAGAATTATTTGACTGCATTATTGTCTAGTTTGACAGATGTTACATCTATACACCTACATGTATAATTGTTTTCAACATTTGTCTATCTGCCCATTTTGGGTTGGCATCAACATGACACCTGCAATGATGCTCAAAATTGGGGTATAAGGGCAGCTGGAGGCTGGAAGTAACATAGGCACTAGTGATGTACGTTTTTTCTGTTTAACCGAAAACCGAACCGATAAAACCAAAAATAGCTGTGCGCTTCGGTTATTTTTTCAAAATTCCTATATTTTATTGTAACCACCACTTCCGTTTTAATTTTCGATCAACCAGGCCCGCTATGTATAGAGTTTTTAATAGTTTAATAAGACTGGACAGTCTAGACTATTTATTTTCTCAATTCAGTTCGGTTTATAATCCAAAATTTTATGCAAGCCTTAGCTGGTTGTCAATAGTTAGGCACGATGGCTTCCTCAAGAAGTAAAATGTCTTTGAGTCCATAGCTTTCTCATTACGGAAGATTGGATGACAGTACATATGTATGGACAGTACAAAATGTAAATGCAATCTTTGTGAAAAACATATTTCTGCTGAATTCGGAAACACATCCAACTTGAAGGCGCACCTAAAATAAGTTTGTCAGATACTTTGTTTTTACCAGTTATTAAAGTCATATAATAGTAGAAAAACAAACTTGTTTACAATTTACATATATGTTTGAAATCTTTTCTAGCTTCCAAGTATTCATTTAAGATAACCATAAATCAGTACATTCATAACACAGTGTTTAAATGAAAAAAAAAAACGAAAACTGAACCTAAACCAAGGTTTTTTATCACCAGAAAACCGAAACTGAAAGAAAATTTAAAGATAGTAAGCTGGCACTGCCAGGCAGGCTACGCCCACATTTTGGAGAGATGGATAGATGACAAGCAATTCCGAAAGTGATTTTTCCTACAATCAAAGGCCATAATTCATTAAGTTACAATTTGATATGCGCAAATATCAAAAAGAATCCTAGGGCCTGTTTCACGAAATTTTAACTAAGATAAAATCCGATTTTAGTAATTCGATTGGATAGTATTAGATTGATTTTAGCGCTTAGCCAATCAGATTTAAGTATGTCCTAGAATTTGGATTTTATCTTAAGTTAAAATTTCGTGAAACAGGCCCCAGATCTTTAGGTTATAAACATGCATTTCAAGTTTCATTAAAATCGAATTACAATTGTTACCTCTACAGGGCCCACAACTTTAATATACCATATTTTTACACTGTTCGGTACAAACAGCGGCCTTTTTGTCTGGCAATTATGGTCGATATTCAAGAAATTCGAACTCAACCTTCCGTAGGGTGTAATGGTGATAGAGTCAAACGTCTTTTTAAATTGGATATTAATCGTGACCTCCAGAGGGACCATAGGGGATTTTTCGGACAATCAGGGGCCATAATTCAGGAGTTAAGATCCGATATGCACAAAAATATCAAAAGGAACCAAGATCTTTGGGTAATAACCAAGCATCATCAAAATCGAATTAAAATTGTGACCTCTACAGGGTCCACAACCATTTTTTAACAGTATTCGCGTACAAACGGTGGCCATTTTGTATGGCAATTTTGGTTCGATTTGCCCCAAATTCGAACTCAGCCTTCCTTAGGGTGTAATGGTGATATAATCAAACGTTTTTTCAAATCGGATAATAATTGTGACCTCCACAGGGACCACAAGCTTAACAAAGGCGATTTTGTGTATAAACAGGGGCCATAATTCAGGAAGTTACTATCCGATATGCGCAAATATCAAAAGGAACAAAGATCTTTGGGTTATAACCATGCATTTCAAGTTTGATTAAAATCGAATTAAAATTGTGATTTCTACAGGGTCCACAACCTTGATAAACCATTTTTTAACAGTATTCGCGAACAAACGGCGGCCATTTTGTATGGCAATTTTGGTCCGATTTGCCTGAAATTTGAATTCAACCTTCTGTAGTGTGTAACGGAGATATAATCAAACAGTTTTTCCAATCGGATAATAATTGCGACCTCCAAAGGGACCACAAGCTAAACAAAGACGATTTTGCGTATAATCAGGGGCCATAATTCAGGAAGTTACAATCCGATATGCGCAAATATCAAAAGGAACCAAGCTCTTTGGGTTATAACCATTCATTTCAAGTTTCATCAAAATCGAATTAAAATTGTGACCTCTACAGGGTCCACAACCTTGATATATCACATCTGTTAACAGTATTCGCGTACAAATGGCGGCCATTTTGTATGGTAATTTTGGTCCGATTTTCCCGAAATTCGAACTGAACCTTCCTTAGGGTGTAACGGTGACATAATCAAACGTTTTTTCAAATCGGATAATAATTGTCACCTCCAGAGGTACCACAAGCTAAAATAAGTGATTTTTCGGACAATCAGGGGCCATAATTCAGGAAATTACATTCCGATAGGCGCAAATATCAAAAGGAACCAAGATCCTTGGGTTATAAACATGCACGTCAAGTTTCATCAAAATCGGTTTAAAATTGTGACCTCTATAAGGTCCACAAGCTAAAAACGTGATTTTTCGTACAATCAGGGGCCATAATCCATGAAGTTTCGATCCGATGCATCCCAATATCCAAAGCAGCCGAGATCTTATGATGATAAAGCTATATTTCAAGTTTCGTCAAAATCGGACAAGAATTGTGACCTGTAGAGGGTCCACAAACAATTGTGAACGGACGGACAGACGGACAGGGGCGACGACATAATACGTCCACATGAAAATGTGGGCGTATAAAAATGGCACAAAACTAAAAGGCACTACCACTTTCAGTTACAGTACTTCTTGTTCAGTTCAACCACTAGTATGTTATATATTCCAAACACCTTTAATACTGATTATTAATTGATAATAAGAAATGATATATTACCTTGGGGTAATGGATACTGAGATAACTGCCGTAACATATTGGCCCAGGCAAACAAAAATAATGCTTTAATACCAGGATTAATCCACTGTTGTTGTGATGTTATCTCTCTATGTAAATCTACCATATAACTACCATCAGTCATAAATGGAAATTTTTGAACTGTTTCTGCAATGCCCAAATGTACGACCATTAAATTTATACATCCATTAATTGAAGCATTTTATCCAGGCAGCTTCTATCTATGGATCTATTGCATGGACTGCCTTCAATTTTGTCCCTTCCATAACATCAACAAAGCATATAACATCTTGAGTCTTTAAAGTTGGTATTAGGATTTGAGCTGGGGACATCACATTATTTAGTCTAGTACTCTTATAAATACAGTGTATAAATCATAAAGAATATCAAGTCTAATAACAAAAGTCAGAAATTACCTTCTGCATCTTCTCGTTCCAATATACTAACATCAAAACAATACAATAAAGACATCAACAGACATAGTGTTACTGGATCAAGCGAGGCATTAGCCTGACTAGAGTTATCAGACTTTAAATGAGCAATCAAACGTTGAGTGTCCGATTTCCTTAATGGCTGCTGACAAGCTAAACAAAATATACTTTCAGCAAGATTTAACTTCATTTCATTAAACATATCCGTTACCTGCAAAATATAAATTATACAGCATATATTATTCAGTCATTGCTTTCTTTATTTGGTTGGTAAACTGAAAAATGCTCTCCTTAATTTGCTGAAGTCAAAAAATCTCTCTTATACCCCAAGTGAGGGATTTGGTAAATAAGAAGAGTTATATCATAATAAGGAGATTAATTCATTCCATTCATTAGGCAGAGGTACTGAGAATACAATATAGCTAGGACTTTGGTTAGGGGTGGGCAAATGGAGGTCGAATTTTGGGAACGTGTGTTTTCTAAGATGATTTTGGCTGCTGAATCCGAATCTGGAGAAATTTTTGTTCTGTGACGTCATTTTGAGCTGGTTCCCCAACCTTCAAAATGGCGGCCCAAAAATGACTTTTTTTCTCATAAAAGCGAGACAATATTGGAACTAGTTGTCCAATATGTTAGAATATATGTTTTCATGGCCGTGGATTCTAAAATTGCACTCCCATTTATGATTTGATAACATCCTTAATTGATATGAGGGTAATAACTGAAAAAAAGTCATTTTGAAAATGGCCACGGAACCAGCTCAAAATGACGTCACAGAACAAAAATTTCACCAGATTCAGATTTAGCAGCCAAAATCGCCTTAGAAAACACTCGTTTCCAAAATTCGACCTTCATTTGCCCACCCCTACTTTGGTCTTAGTATCAAACAAGATTGACATATATTCATAGGGGTACAAGTCAATATTTTCCCATTGAAGTGGGTGATCAATAGTGGCCCTGTGAGTAAGGCACTTGCTCACTTACCAGGAGGTCTAGGGCATGATCCCGGTATTGGCCAATAAAGTTTCTCTGGATTTTCCAGTGTGGTTAAGGATAGAGTGCCAAGCCAGGAAGAGGGATGGGATGAAAAAACCTGAAAAGAATATATTATTCCTTCTGACATTGCCCACAGGAACAATAACTGCATTTTCAAAACATAAAAAAAAAAGGAAGACATCATTACTATCTTAATTGCTGTAAATTTGGGAGCATTAAATCTTACTTGTTTTCTGTGTTTTGGCGGTCCCAGGGCTCTTTCTTTTTGTAATTTATCTAATTCAATTGTTAAATCCATTGATTTAATAACATCTGAAACATAAAAAGACTTGTGTGACAAATATAACTAAGGGTTTTGGGTGCTCTGGGAGTCTTCGCTGGTTGGTAAAAAATAATATTGGTGTGTTAAAAATAGAGACAAATCTGTTTGCAGTTCTTAAGAGTGCAATACACACTGGTGACAAATACCTTACTCTGAATTTGTTAGTTGCAAGATATTAGATAATATGATGATTTTCAGGTGATCTTATACGACTTACAATATTTTCTTGGAGAGACTGATAACATCTTATCAAAGAACAAATAATCACCTAGCATGGCAAAATAATTTATGAAGGAAATACCCATTTGATACAGACTTACTTATGTTGTAATAAAGGCTGACATTTAATGTTTGAACTAAAATAGATAAACCACACTGTTGATAATTCTCCTACATACCTAGTATTTTATTAACAATTCCTTCCTCTATTAGTTGATCTGTAAATTGTGTAATAATATATACGACATCAGATGGTACACCTAGTGACCAGGTTCTACCTTCTCTAGCCTGTATCATAGTTCTTAAAGAATTAACTAAACTTCTTCTACCATCATAATATAATAAAACAGCTACCAAACCACGTGTTAGACCTGGATAGTTAGGCAGTTGATTTTCACCTAATCAAAAATATATGATTAATGTACATACATGTATTTAATAAAACTAAATATGTATGTATACATGTACCTTACTGGTACCATTACATCACTATGAGATTGCCATGTTTATTTAATTCAGGTTCCATGAATCCACAGGGCATCATGAAATAGGGTCTTGGCACTGAAGTGAGACTATGTGCTATAAAACATATCTTTGGCTACCCCTCAAATGGACTATATTTAACTTATTTCGAATAGTACAGTACATAGTGTATGTCTATTGATGGGTCATCGTGTGATTAGATTATATGTTCAGGACAACAAACTTTTTTTGACAATTTTTTACCTGCCATCAATAATTCTACTGCTGCTAATTCATTCATATCAAAGAGATCACTGATAATAAGAGATTCAGATATAAACTGTTGTGATAATGTCTGGGTTCTTTGCTCTCCCTGAACCACCAGTCCTTCTGTTGTAGCCTTTTTAACGGCCTCTCTGTGAGCATTGTTCTTGGCCTGTAAAATACAATATCAATTGAAATTGGTCATTTTAAATCTGAAGTAGAAATTTAAAACATTAATTTCACATTTTGTTGTTGTCATCACTACTAGGTTAGTCAGGCAGGTGACCGATCTATTCCCTGTCTATTACAAATCCTGGTTGCAACTCTATGATGTGCACAGATAAACAGCCAGACCTTTAACACATGCAATAGACCACAGTAGAAAGATAGATTTTTATTCGATCATCTCTAGACGATTGTTCAATGATCTGTAAAGAGTCTGCTAGTCATATGGAATTTGGTTTAAAATTTCTCCTTTCAAGAAATCAAAACTGGCATTTCATGTGATTGTTTCCTACAGACATGTATACATGTTGATTGTTTTTACTGATAGATAATAATAAATCATATTTTAATTATTTTGGACTTACAGGCTTTTTCAAGAGTGAAATAAAGTCTGGTTTATGCTTCCTTAAAGCTACTTCAAGATCATATGCTGCACCTGGTTGTTTTCGGAAAACCGCAGCATCAACTGTATCATACAAAGATCGAAATGGTCCCCACAAACGTGCAGCTTAAAGACAAAAAAACATGGTATTCTGTTTAAGCAAGAGTAAATAATGAAGGGAAATTGGAAACTTTATCCAACCCAACATATCTTGTTGGTTTTGTTCAATACGTATGTGATGGATTCCATTTTGCACTGAAAATACAGTTGGCTTTTAAAGAGGAAACTTTTTCTGTTTTGTTTGTGCGTAGTGCTGTCTCCCTGAACTTACTAATTAGAGTGGAGTTTTGGCCCTTCACTTCAGTTTGCTCAAAACATTATTTATAATTTTTTACCGATTTCTTAAATTCTATCCAGATTAACACCCTTATTATTGTTAATCTTTTGATGTCCTAACCCATGATGTCAACTGGCATTTTAACCCCATTAAAAAACATCATATGTATAGGAGACGACCTAGAAATTTTTGTAATGGTCTCTCACAGACAAAGTACCCTGACTATTCTTATTAACAAGCAATTATGAAATTACCACCCTCCCCCAACTCTGTTCTAAGACAATATGGAGTCCTTATACCTTTTATTTTTCAATGTAATTCTTCTTTGGTCATCGAAGAAATTAATTTGCGCCACATCTGAGACAAATGTATAATCCAACACTATTTTCAAGTAGAATTTTGTGATTAAAAAACAAACAAAATATTACTGGTATGTTTGAACTTATCCGTTGTTACGAGATAAGCACACCCTATCTTTTTAACTTCAAAATAGAATTGGATTATTATATATTTGTGTCAGATGTGACGAGAAGAGAAGTGATTACGATTTCGGTACTTTTGAAGAACAAAAGATTGAAATATTTTAATAGCGGTGTGGTAGAACATTATTTTAATATTTACAGTTACTGTAATGGGAACTAAAGACGACTACTTGCAAACCTTTTTTTTGTGTTTCATTTTGAGTGAATCCCTAAAGCTTAGCCTGTGACTGTATCAGTACTTTACTTACGCCAGGAGGAACTGTAGAGTTAAGAGTACAGTGATTTAAAGGAGCTAAATCGCTAACATTTGGAACCTACATATAGAAATTCGCAAAAGTGGGTCGCAACGCATATTAAACTGTAATATGATACTGTAATATGAATGCATATAAACTGATTTACATTCAATGGTTTCTGTTTTTACTCCAATTTCAAATCAGTTATGTTCGACGAAATAAGCCAGCAATCGCAATCAAGTGCAGTTATTTCACCTCTACATAACTCCGTTTGGTTTAGTGCAATGTGTCTAGCCTCGTCCCTCAATACAACTGGTGCTGAAGCGCATTATGGTAGACAATTCGTGTACCAATGTTAAAAAAATTATCTTATCTTAAATATCGGATAGAAGCTCATCTTTTCCCGGTAAGTTTACATCACCAATGTTGATTTAAATTGACCAATAATTAAACTTTAATTCAAAATTGGGATTAATTGTCTTTTGACTTGGAATGAATTGTCTTTTGACTTGGGATGAGTTGTCTTCTAACTTGGGATATGTTGTCTTGTTATGAGTTAATTTCGGATGAGTTGTCTGGATACCCTTTAAATGATCGTAGTGGATATAAAGCCGTAAACGGTACCCTATTTACTAACGCTATTGTACCGTAAATCGCAATGACGTATATATACATCGTGTGTCATTGCATTGGTTAAATATTAACTTCCGTTCGACATGCGCAGTTGTGCGACACTTTCGTTCGACATGCGCAGTTGATATATTCCACAAGAACGGTAACTTCGTCTTTCAAGTTTGGCGCAGAAGCACGGTTTTATGGGAAAAAACGTAAACCACTGACCGTCTTGGTACTTAAATTAAAAACCAAAATCTACAGAAATGAGCCTTTGACCGAAATGGAATAATTTTCTACAATTTACATTTATTATTTTATTTTTTTTAAAAACTAATTCTCTGGGTTCTACCGTAGAAACCCAAGTATGGCTATTTCGTCCTATATAAGAAACGGAGAAAGTAGTAAGGTTAGACAAAGAACGAATGGTGGTTACACGTTAGGGTAAGGGTAAGGGTTTGGGTTAGGTTTTGGGTAGGGCTGAAACGATTCATCGGTGAATCGGTGTACCGAGATTTTTTTAACTGTCACGATAAACGATATTTTTTTAGTGAGAACCGGTATATCTCGATTTATTTTTTTCTTACGATTACCGATATAATTTAGTATAAATCACGATACATTAGTTTAAAAATAAAGTGAATTGCATAACAATGTGGTTTCTTTCAATTAAAACTTGTTTTAAATCGATGATGGCAGCTAGTTTTCGTAGTTTACAAACAAATCGGACAATAAAAATATTGAATAAAGTCGCCCGCTTTGGTCTAAGAGTTTACACTATCATCCAGACGTTTCAGTGTATAGAACCGAACAGACCGATACATGTCCTAATAATCGCGTACTCCTGTTTGTTTGCCTTTGAATATGAAAAATGAATTAAAATCCACTATTTATCGATGAATATGACACCGTGGTGTAGGTGATAAGTAAAGTAGACCAGAGGGAGAAGGGGGGGGCATTGTCACCCGAGTGGGGGCAAAATCTGAGTTAACTTTTCTAGAGGCATTTTTCGTCAGGAATCCGAATCTGGTAGGTACATGTAATAAGCCAGGTGAGGGGGCGTTTTCGAGATAATCGAGGTCAAAGGTCACGGAAGGTCAAATAACGAAAGAAACGTATATAATTCAAAATCTGTTCAGAATAGGGCTGGAAATCATTGATAACAGCAATGACTCAATTATAATACAGTAATACATGTATAATAATAACAATGAGCTGCGATGACACCTGCATACCCGTGGTATTAAGCTCTATTACTATGATAATGAAGGGGGGGGGGTATTCAATGCCAAAATACAAGTCTTAGTACGAAATTCCAGATATAATGTTACATATCACTGAAAAGCTTGTTGAATGCTCTCTTCAAATATGTAATTCTTATGGTGCATTCATATTTACTTACCTTAAAAAGCGATCAAAGTTTGATGGTATAAGCTCTATTACTATGATTATGAAACGGGGGGGGGGGGGGGGGGGGGGGGGGGTATTCAATGCCGAAATACGGGTCTTAGTAGGAAATTCCAGATATAATGTTACATATCAAAGAAAAGCTTGTTGATTGCTCTCTGCAAATATGTAAACAATTGTCTGGCACATTGAGATTCACTTACCTTACAAAACGGTCAAGTTTGGTTGGTACTAAACTCATTTCCTATGATAATGAAGGGGGAGGGGGTATTCAATGCCAAAATACGGGTCTTAGTACGAAATTCCAGATATAATGTTACATATCACTGAAAAGCATTTTGTTTGCTCTCTTCAAATATGTAACAAAAAATATGGCACATTCATATTTACTTACCTTAAAAAGCGATCAAAATTTGGTTGTATTAAGCTCTATTACTATGATAATGAAGGGGGGAGGGGTATTCAATTCCAAAATACGGTTCTTTGTACTAAATTCCAGATATAATGTTACATATCATAGAAAATCTTGTTTATTACCCTCTTCAAATATGTAAGTTATATTATGGCACATTCATATTTACTTACCTTAAATAGCGATCAACGTTGTGTGATATTAAACTCTATTACTATGATAATGAAGGGGGGGGGGTATTCAATGCCAAAATACGGGTCTTAGTACGAAATTCCAGATATAATATTACATATCACAGAAACGCTTATTTATTACCCTTTTCAAATATGTAAATAATCTTATGGCATCATATTTAATTACCTTAAAAAGCAATCAAGGTTTAGAGGTATTAAGCTCTATTACTATGATAATGAAGGTGGGGGGGGGGGGGGTATTCAATGCCAAAATACGGGTCTTAGTACGAAATTCCAGATATAATGTTACATATCAGCAAAAGGCTTGTTAATTGTTCTAATCAAATATCTAAATAATTTTCTAGCACATTAAGATTTATTTACCTTAAAAAGCAATCAAAGTTTGGTGGGAATAAACTCTTATTACTATGATAATAAAGGGGGGGGGGGGTTATTCAATGCCATAGTACGGGTCTTGGAACGAAATTCCAGATATTATGTTACAGATGAGCGAAATACTTGATGATTGTTCTCTTCAAATATGTAAATAATTTGCTGGCACATAAAGATGTACTTACCTTACAAAACGATCCATGTTGGGTGGTACTAAAATCTATTACTATGATAATAAAGAGGGGTGGGTATTCAATGCCGAAATACGGGTCTTAGAACGAAATTCCAGAGATATTGTTACATATCACAGAAAAGCTGGTTGGTTGTTCTTTTCAAATACGTAAATAATTTTATGGCACATTCATATTTACTTACCTTAAAAAGCGATCAAAGTTTGGTGGTATTGAGCTCTATTACTGTGATAATGAAGGGGAGGGGTATTCAATGCCAAAATACGGTTCTTAGTACGAAATTCCAGATATAATGTTACATATCACAGAAAAGCTTGTTTATTACCCTCTTCAACTATGTAAGTAATATTATGGCACATTCATATTTACTTACCTTAAATAGCGATCAAAGTTGTGTGTTATTAAACTCAATTATAATGATAATGAAGGGGGGGGGGTATTCAATGCCAAAATACGGGTCTTAGAACGAAATTCCAGAGATATTGTTACATATCACAGAAAAGCTTGTTGGTTGTTCTCTTCAAATATGTAAATAATTTTATGGCACATTCATATTTACTTACCTTAAAGTTAAAAAGCGATCAAAGTTTGGTGGTATTAAGCTCTATTACTATGATAATGAAGGGGGGGGGGGGGGTATTCAATGCCAAAATACGGTTCTTAGTACGAAATTCCAGATATAATTTTACATATCAGCGAAAAGCTTGTTTATTACCCTCTTCAACTATGTAAGTAATATTATGGCACATTCATATTTACTTACCTTAAATAGCGATCAAAGTTGTGTGGTATTAAACTCAATTACTATGATAATGATAATGAGGGGGGGGGGGTATGGTATTCAATGTCAAAATACGGTTCTTAGTACGGTACGAAATTCCAGATATAATGTTGTTATTATATTACTGTATTATAATTGTCTCATTGCTGTCATCAATGATTTTCGGCCCTATTCTGGAAAGATTTTGAATTATATACGTTTCTTTCGTTATTTGGCCTTCCGTGACCTTTGACCTCGATTATCTCGGAAACGCCCCCTCGCCTGGCTTATTACCTACCAGATTCGGATTCCTGACGAAAAATGCCTCTAGAAAAGTTAACTCAGAATTTGCCCCCACTCGGGTGACAATGCCCCCCTCCTCCCTCTGGTCTAAAGTAAGCTAGAATGTAAATAAATAGTAACGAGCGTAAAACCGGAAGTGATAAAGCGTATCATATCTGTCATCCAAACCGAGGAATGGTAGCTGCAACATTCGGCAAAGACCACACATATTCTATGAGGCTCTTGTGATTTGTTATAAAATTCACAGAAAGATATAATGTCTATAAATTCCTACTAAATTATTTTATTTACGTGAGAAACGGTTCCAAATCTGACGCCATGAGATAGCCTCGATCATAATTACGACTGATTGACACCGCTTCACGGTATTTTATTAACAACAGCATTATGTAAACAGTCTCACAAGTTACTCACAACGACACAAAGATACAAATAAATGTAAACAGTTTGATTAAGATAGACAAAATAATAAAACTTTATTTATATTATCATGATGCTAAAGCCGATAGGTTCAAAGTTGAAGACTAATGCCATTGTTTAATTGTTACTATTTTCCATCACAGCTAGAAAAATGACCACGTGTGTTATAAATTCTTGGCAGTGGATATTCAACCGTAAACGGCACTTTACTCTATTTACTATATCGCCGTAACTTCCGTTTGACTAGACTGGCCCATTCTCTTCTATTTATTTTACATTTCGATTTATATAAAAGTATTAATTTTTAGTAAACCAACACTTTCGTTTCCTTTTGTATAAAAATTTTTTTTTGAGTAAACCTGTAACCAGCACCAGAGACTGGACAATTTGCGAGCTTCACAATAAAATAGGCGTTCCTGTCCTGTTTTACGTTGTTCCTTAGTTGGAATGATTGACAGTTATCAAGCAAGCCCCGAGTCACGTGACATGAATCATGAGTCTCGACTGGAGTGCAAAGCAGTCATGCTTAGACCGTCTGAGGGTTGACGTCACGTTGTTGTTAGATATGTCGTGATCACGTGCACGACGTCACACGACCTACATAATGCAGGTTGACCTACTAGATGAGAATGAAGCCCTATTTGCCCAGTCTCTAGAGATTACGTTTTTTTTTCGGTTTTTTTTTTTGGAGAGGACTAGCCAATTTTTGGTGTGTGGAGGAGACTGGCCACCAGTCTACCGTTTGACATGCGCAGTTCTCTGATCCGTGGACTTAGCAGTTTTCAGCAGTTTTCGCAATGATGCCTAACCCGAACCCTAACCCTAACTTATGACCCTACCCCAAAACCTAACCCAAACCCTTACCCTAACCCTTACCATAACCACCATACGTTCTTTGTCTAACCTTTCTACTTTCTCCGTTTCTTATATAGGACGAAATAGCCACACTTGGATTTCTACGGTAGAACCCAGAGAATTAGTTTTAGAAGAAAATAAAATAATAAATATAAATTGTAGAAAATTATTCTATTTCGATCAAGGGCTTATTTCTGTGGGTTTTGGTTTTAATTTAAGTACCAAGACAGTCAGTGGTTTACGTTTTTTTCCGTAAAACCGTGCTTCTGCGCCAAACTTGAAAGACGAAGTTACCGTTCTTGTGGAATATATCAACTGCGCATGTCGAACGGAAGTGTCGTACAACTGCGCACGTCGAACAGACGTTATTATTTAACCAATCACACACGATGTATATACGTCATTGCGATTTACGGTGCAATAGCGTTAGTAAATAGGATACCGTTTACGGTTATATATCCACTACGTAAATTCTTTGGACAGACATGTTCAATATTCCAACTTTTGTTGTATTTAAAATCCAAGGGTATGCTTTCAATTATTTATGTCAGAAAAAATCATCAATCAGTTTGTAACAGGTCATTTTGTAACCTGTCAAAGTAAGGAAAGATAAAGAAATGAAATGCCAAGAATGAATAAAGTTAATTTACAAATTTTAATTTTTTTTATTAAGTTTAATTAGAACCCGATCCAATTTTACAGAAAAAAGACGCGTATCGTGATGCATTCGCATCGTGGGGTGTTTAAAAAACATCGTATCGTGGCTTAGCGTATCGTTTCAGCCCTAGTTTTGGGGTAGGGTAAGGGTAAGGGTTTGGGTTAGGTTTTGGGGTAGGGTCATGGGTTAGGGTTAGGCATCATATTGCAAAAGTGTAAACTGCTAAGTCCACGGATCAGAGAACTGCGCATGTCAAACGGAAGTTACGGCGAAATAGTAAATAGAGTAAAGTGCCGTTTGTTTACGGTTTAATATCCAGTTATCCACTGCCTTAAAGGGACAGTCCCGAATAGAACAGAGCCTCAAAAATAAAAGTCAGAGTACGTATGAAATTTAAACGCCAAAATATAAAAGACTGGTGTATATACTCCGACTCAAAATTTCAGCTCAAAATATTGAGTCGTTTGGACGTGAGCGTTAAAACATCTTATCCGGACACGTAACCCTTTTAAGATTTCGGGTCAATTCTTTCGTTTGGTGACCCGATAATCGATTCCTGTTCCTTTAGAGGTTTACATGGTGAATGGTCTATATATGCTGTACTTGATAATAAAAGGTAAATTTCACCGACACATTATTTTTATAAAATAAAACACTGGTTTTATCAAATCACCGCATAATACAGTTTGGGACACCGGACTCCATTTCAAGATGAAGACTGTGGGTTTAAGTTGTTTGAAAACGTATCACATATATTTAGTTAGTTGCTCGGCCCTAAGGTAGGGGATCTTAATGGATTTTAACACAAAATTAAAGAGTTTTATTCTCAAAAACATTATCGGGACTGACCCTTTAAATGATTCCTGCGTTACACTACAGTGTTATAATATTGCAGGTCAACATCTACTAGATCGATCAGGGAAAATCCTATGAAACTTTGTATTTATTTATTTAAAACATTTTACTAGCTCTTGGTTTAAACTATCTTTTTTATTTTACTAAATTTTAGTAGCCTACCGGCGGTTACTTTCACTTTTCTGTTTTCATACAAAATTAAGTCACTTAAAAAACAATTCAAACAATTAGTTATTAAATTTAACAATTGTGGGTTATGAAGGCCCTATTGTCAAAATTTATTTAGGAAATAGTTTCTTAAAATCACACTTAAACTATATTTCGTCTTGTAAATTACCTGAATTTACCGCCATGCTACCGGTCGACGCCATTTTGGAACTGACTTCCCACAAGGGAGACAACTACAGAGAGGTGCATGGAGTGGAATAAGACAACTTTAATTCTGAACGACAGAAGTTTTTACCTGCAGATATATGTAAAATTAAGAATACAATGAGTTTTCTCTGCATTAATGAATAGTAAAGACAAGTTTGTTCTTATTGGTTTAGCTAAATTTTGTAAAATTGTTATGTCTGTTTTTAAAGAATGAGGTAAATTACCTTCCCAATTAATCACACATCTGTATATATTTATGAATATGTTTTTTCATGCATTATATTAATTGTTGAATTTTGTTAAATTATTGTACTACCATGCCTCATGTGAGGCCTTTAGTGAAATAAAATGTTTCAAAAAATGTTTCACAAGTAATTCTCTTTCAATCGACTTCAATGATGTCTTGGCTTACGTATATCATTTTTTCATATGAAACAAAATATTGAAAGAAATATTCCACGGGGGTAATCATTTGCAGCGACGACAAAGTTTTGTTTTCCTCTTGAGTTAAGAAGATGGGTACGAATTCTGAATAGATCAAGCAAACATTGAACAAAAAATCAGGTTATTATTAATAAAAATTAAAAAAGCAAACAATAACTTAAAAATGTCAAGACATACTTTAAAACAGTTAATTTGTTATTAAAAAATGAACGTATTTTAAATGACATAGGCCTACCACCTATAAAAGATCCATTTAACATGTAAATCTGAAATACTGAACAAGTACTTTAAGCTCTATTACAAATTTGAACGATTCTTATGCAGATTTACCTCAATGCGAGAATGTGCGATTGAATTATTAATTAACCGAACTTGACGTAGTTAGATGCCAACAAAGCTGTGGGATCGGACATTATAAGAAACAAAATGTTGATTGCATGCACTTCAACAAATCTCTTGGAGAAAAAGTTTTCCTGTAGACTGGAAACTTGCCCATGTGATTCCTCTATTTAAAATGGGGATAAATCGTTGCCAAGTATAATGACATACCTGTTTCTCTTTTATCGTGTACCAGTAAAGTGTTCGAAAAGATACTATTCAAACACATCTTTAAACATTTGATATCTAATAAGCTGCTCTATAAATTTTATGTACACTTGAAAAGAAACAAAGAGCTAGCATAGCTTATGCTGATACAGTAGAACTTGCTACGGCGTGCACTCCTAATCGGCGAACACTTGCTTCAACGAACACCAAAAAATCCCCCCGAGCGATATTTAAGTAGTTTAACCTCTACTAAACACGCATGTACTAGTAAAGCAGTCGATACGGTTTGGATTAAAGGACTGCTGTTAAAATTAGAAAGCTATGGGATTAAAGGAAATTTACTGAGTCGGCTCAATAGTTATTTGACAAAAAGATTTCAGAAATAAATGCTTACAAAAGATTTATCAAAGCGGGTTTGCCCCAAGGGTCAGTCTTAAGACCTTTACCTTTTCTTATACTGAGTTGGCTCAATGGTTCTTTGACAAATAGATTTCAGAAATCAATGCTTACAGAAGATTTATCAAAGCGAGCGTGCCCCAAGGGTCAGTCTTAGGACCTTTACTTTTTCCTATACTGAGTTGGCTCAATGGTTATTTGACAAATAGATTTCAGAAATCAATACTTACAGAAGATTTATGAAAGCGTGCGTGCCCCAAGGGTCAGTCTTAGGACCTTTACTTTTTCTTATATTTATTAATGACATTACCGACGGTACAGTAGGATTAGGTAGACTTTTCGCAGACAATGCTTCCATTGGACATGCGGCCTCTAATTACAACACTTTAAAAACAATAATTAATATAGATATAAAATATTTAAATGAGTGTTAAAAAAAGTGGCTGGTTAAATTACATCCTCATAAAACAGACATAATAGTTTTTAGTTTAACCAACAAAGTAATATAGTATTTGATTTTGATGAAACGATACTAAAACCTGCATTTTTCTCTTCTAAATTACACCGGCCACTAGAAATTCCATTCTTAAGTTGATGATAATGATTTCTGATATTATTTCGCACAATTTAGGCTTGGTTTCTAACATTTTAATTATCGATGGGGGGGGGGGGAGGGAGGGATATTATCGTTAATTTGGAGAATATGTCAATGTAGTTCTGTGTAACACACCTGGAAAAGGTCACCAGATAACGGGGAAACGTTCAGAGTAAAATCGAAAAATTGCTAATTGATGACCTTTGACCTCTTCTTAGGTGGCCTTTCCACCTCAAATCCCATTCTTAAGTTATATTTCTTAATTCAGGACACACTCCTCTATCAAATGCCACTGAAGTAGAACTTGCACCTACCATGTTGACTAAACCAATTTATGGGGGTACTATGGGTGCCCCCTCCCCCTACCACACCCACCACTGCCGGATCTTAAGAATTGGGTTTCTGGGGTATCCTTTCCCAACCATAGATCACTAGCATCCCAAGCCTTCCATGTAACTTTAATAAAACCCACCGAGCTCCCATACTAGACCGTTCTAAGTTGTGCCTTATCCACTGGTTAGCTAGAACAATAACATGTTTAAATTAAATAAAAATATGGAAGGGGTTTGATCATCAGGATTTTTTTTCTAGGCATTAACAAAGGAATCTACAACTGTGAAATAATTGTGGAAGGTGATTTCCCTAGTTCGTTTACCCCCCTGTCTTCCCGGCTCTATCTAAATGATTAATACTTACCAAAACCTAGCAGAAAATGTAAATTCAAACACTCTCCGTTGATTTAAAAAAAAAGGCCAGGCAAAATGGGAAAAAGAATGAATTGCTGCAAATAGACGGACAAGGATCAGGGGAAACAATTATTATGCGAAGACAGTCTAAGTCCTATAGCCCAGTTTATCTTTATTATCAATACAATTACATGTAATGTTAAACACTACTTGATAGGTCCTTAGGTACATGTATATTATGTCTAATAAAACGGTCTAATAATTTATTATAGATAGAGCAAATGTTTAATAAATGGTGTCACTGTAACTTTATAGCTGAAATGTGCAATACAGTAAAATACCCCTCTTCCAAACCTCTGTTCTCAGGCAGTTTTAGAACCGTAACCTTCTATTTTTCACCACGATTCTTTATTTTCCGCCAAAAGGAATCATTTCTCACTATAATTCAGGAAGTAACGATCCGATATGCGCGAATATAGACAGGAACCAAGATCTGTGGCTTATAAACATGTATTTCAAAATTGACTTCTAGAGTGTCCACAACCTTGATATACCAGATGTTTAGACTATTTGCGTACGAGGGGCGGCCATTTTGTCTGGGAGTGGCCAGGTTTTCACAAAATTCAAACTATCAGTTTTGGTCCGATGTGCATGAAATTTAAACTCAACCAACATTATTATGGTGTAACGGTGATATATTCAAACGTTTTTTTTTAAATCGGATAATAACTGTGACATCTAGAGGGACCACAAGCTAAAAACGCGATTTTTGTTCAATCAGGAGCTATAATTCAGGAAGTTACAATCCGATATGCTCGAATATCGAAAGGAACCAAGATCTATGGGTTATTAACACTTTTTTCACGGTTCATCTAAATCGGGTGGAAATTGTGCCCCCCGTCCACAAGCTAAAACGTGACTGTCCGTACAGTCAGGGGCCATAATCCATAAAGTTATGGTCCGATACATGCCAATATCGAAAGGAACCGAGATCTATTTTCAATTTCCTCAAATCGGATACAAAGTTGTGATCTGTAGAGTGCCCACAAACAAATTATGGACGGACGGACGTCCACACGGACAGGGGCGATGGTAAAATACGTCCACATGAAAATATGGGCTTATAAAAATCCCCATGGACTTCGACTCTAGTCTCTAGTCAGTATATGTCAGATGAACAGGAAGCTGACAGATACAGGGCTTGTTGGTATATATAAAGGTAAGATTGTTAACAAACAGAGAATACACAAGAGACTATTTGTATAAACAGATATTTGGACAGCACAAAAACAGCTTTCTAATAACCCATAAACGTTTTTCGGGGCCTCCAGAGTAAGCTGAAACAAACGACGAAACGTGTAGAATTGCCAAATTAACGGCAACTTCTTAACACATACATACAGACAATAGTGCACCAATTCAAAATAATTTATAAAAAATAATTTATTATAAAAATCACACCAGAGGCTGCCAGAGGTAAAGAACGTTCTATTATATTCTCAAAGTATACATTTTCTTTACTGAGAGAAAACAGCGATATGTTTTATAAATGACTTTAAGAAAGGGAACATTACAATGAACAGTTAGTTCAAATCGTTTCATAGGAATTGTGTACTTAGTTTTAATCAAAATAAAACACACTTTAATCGCGACTGTTTCCATCATATTGTTTTTAATGATTTTGATACTTTATTTATTTGTGGAAATAGCCGATAACGTTGTACTAGTTTCACAATACTCATCTATAGACTGAAGAAAACCATTGATTCTAGCCTGGAGCTTGGCGTTATAATCTAAACATGGACGTTTCGACCTGTTGTTAGCATTGTTTTCTATTAAATGATTCAACAGACGGATTCTAGCGGCTTTGGGAAAGGCTTCTCTGGCTTTCAGCGCCGAATTTCGAGACTCTTCTAGTGATTTCGAACTATTCATTGAAAGTTTCATAACAAGTTTTTCACGTCTCATTAAATCCAGGGGATCTTTTTTGTATCGTTCTTGTGGTTTAATATAGTTAAATAATTTTCGTCCTTTATAACAAACATAAGGCGAATCTTCTTTACTTCTGTGGTGGTATACATAGCGCGCCATTTTGTTGGTATTTCCTATTAGGTTTTTGGCGTAATCGATTTCGTCATTGTCTGGCGCATTAATGTCGTCTGCATGTATGTTCACAATCCGATCAGATTTGTCTGGAACAACAAATGGAATGTTTTGACAGGTCTGTGGCCTTTCAGTTGTCGGACAAAATCGCACACCATTCGAATCTAACCGCTTAATAGCTC
Organism: Patella pellucida; assembly: GCA_917208275.1. NCBI lineage: Eukaryota > Metazoa > Mollusca > Gastropoda > Patellidae > Patella > Patella pellucida. The sequence goes on from OU795036.1 coordinate 36,057,025, forward strand.
CCAAAAAATGGTTGCCACTATAATTCGGCAAATAACAAGACTGTGGCCGAATTGTCACTCCATTTCCCCCTTCAGTGTCGGAAGTAACGTTACTGCTCTTAATGCCACTATGTGTAACCCATCCAGATTTAGGCCGACTGTTCGTTTGATTGGGCGTTTCCCCTCTCCGGATATTTGATGCAGGCGCTGAATGTGCTAACGAGCGTGGGACAATTCTCGGCTTCCTCCTCTGTGGTAACTTTCTTGGAAGTTGAGCAAGTTCTTTATATACTGCATTATGCGTTGTCTCACTAAATGTATACGCCCAGGGTTTTTGATAAACATTTGTTTGCACAGAAGGAATAGGATCTCCATATATCCTTGGATTCGGACTAGACCCCGATGTCCTTAAACTTTTTTTCCTTACTTCTATCAACCGTTCCTTCTGTTTTGCTAAACAATCTTCGTGGATCACCTCTTTGAGCCGCAGTGTCTTTAGTCGAACTCCCAACAAAGTTTCTTCATGTCTGTTTTTCGCCTGGGCCAGCACCTCGCCATCACTTATGAACTGTTTAGTACTGGCCATTTTCAGATCCAAACTATAAAATAACACAGAGCGAATTCAATCCTTGCATATATATATGTAATACATACAATGTATACATTTAGGCTATCTATAGTCCTATCAAATTTACGACTATTTTGCGCACCGTCTTTTATTAAAAAGAAGAAAGAGAACCACAACAATATCATTAAATCATAGCAACATATAACCAACAGACAATGTTACTCAATTCTTTATTCATTGGCCACAACAAACTATTCTTATTCAGAATACACTATCACATGCATTGAAGTTTATTAAACATTAATGAAGTTCTTTCCACACAAGAATACAGAAACTTTAAAATCTATCGTCACATTTATTCAGCGAATTCCATCTATAATTATTCCATTTAATAATCAGTGTCTCAAAATATAATAGAAAGTGTATTCATTATTATACAAAGGTGTACAAATTTGACAACAGATAATACATTTGTTCGGCCTATGGATCTACTTACAGACAATACAGTATAGATCAAAAATCGTTATGAAACGAAAAAATACCCTGTCTTGAGGGAAGGGGGTGGGGCAAGGGTACCCTCAGGGGTGAATTATTAGATTCTTTCCACTCCAGTTTTATTTTACAATGACCTTTGGCAAAACTATTTATCTTGATGATATATTTTCAAAATAGACAACTTGTATAAATATTGTCTTAGTTATTAAAAGACTACTACACTTAATGGAAAAGGAAATTACACCATCTATACAACAATTACGGTCTTATATAAAGTATTACATACTTATAGTGTACCCGGTTGCACAGATACCACTTTGTAACTTGACAATAAATATATCAAATTGTAAAGCAGAAGCAAAAACAAATTCCCGTGTTACTTTAATCCACAAAAAAAAATCAATAGCCTGTACTCGCTATAGAAAGATAAACACTTTTAAAGTAAATTGATATGACAAAACCGTCTACTATACCTACCGAAATCACTCGACCCCTAACACACACATGCTAATCACTTAAACCATAGCTAAAAGAATTTACAGGTTTTCTTTAAAACTAAATGATAGTAATAGTAATCAATGTGATTATCGAAAATCTTATTCACACAGTAATTCGGCAGTCGGCTTCTTTTATACAAAAATAATATCCGGCAAGTCTAATGAACACCAATAATGAACAAAGACATACATGCATTACTAACATGATTTGGATGTCAATATGGCAGCAAGTTTAGTAATTGAAAAATTACGGGATAGTTCAGGTTTATGACAAATTCAAAAATCAAAGGTTATTGGTAGCTATGACATGTCGTGTAGTAAACATTTGATAACCAACGGTGGTCCAAAGTATTTGCCACCTTTTCCAGTATTGGTAATTGATGGATTATGGGCAGATTTAGAAGGAAAGTCGTTTTTCAACGCTATTTGCCAGTTGAAAAATTAAGAATTTCCCAAGTTTGTAATGTACGGTATTTCAGGGATGTAATTATTAAATTACTAGAAAAAAACCGAATTAATACATGTATTTCCAATTAACGGATTTCCTTGCAGAAATATCTTATAAATACAATGTTCAAAATCTTAATTATTTACTGTGATCTTTCTATGACGCAGCATCTGTGACCAAATAAGCTACAGACAAAACAGAGATGAATCTTTAGAATGGAAAATGTTAGTTTTTGGACAGTGTATAATGTGACGATTGTTAAGAACAGGAATCTGTCAAAAAGGGACTTATCTATTTGACTCCCCATTGGTCGTCATCCATCGCAAAATAGCCACAAATATGTTTAGGAAAGGTCCAGACACATACAGGGGCGGATTGGGGCCGGGAACCGGCCCGGGCTCCCGTGTCGGAGCGGCCTCATTTAATGACCGCGGAGCTCGATGACAGTTAAGGGGGGAGGGGGCAGAATCCGATATTTCTGAACAAAAAATTCAGGTTTACAGACACCGGAGCCGGCCTTCCTCGTATGGAGACACCCCCCCCCCCCAAGAAAATTTTGTAATATATGACGGCTGCAAACACGTTTTTCTGCTATTTCAGCCAGTGAACAAAGCAACCTCTAAGTTGTCTAATATAGTCTAATAAGGATGGATGACTCGAATTCCAATAAATCGTTTACAGTCTACAAAAATAGGGCGGTTAGGAGAATTTTTTTCTTAATTTAGCTGCAGTAAACGCGTTTTCCTGCTATTCCAGTCTGTGAATATATTAACTTCAATTTGGTCCAATATAGCAATCTCGAGATCAGAAAAATTCTTGGCGAAATTTCTCTGGTGACTCAGGGTAGCCATTTTCCCGAAAGTGACGAATCACGTGACATGTATTTATTTTACGTGCCTGGATTGCCGATTCACTTAAAAATATACCCACGCGTAGTTATTTTACGTGCCTGGATGACCGAATCACTTAGATATATACCCACGCGTAGAAAAATAGATCTTTACGAAAACTTGAATGTGTACGTTTAGGATCCAATTTGTTTATGTCACCGAGTTGACTTTGACTCAAGGATCATTTTACAACAAACGAAATGACGATCCGACCTCTAGTTTTCGAGAAATCGACCCAAAAAAGATTGACCAATCAGAGGTCAGAATGGGCGGGGCTTACCTGTAAACAAATTTGAAGATAATGGACGGTCTATGGCCCCAGAGGCCTCCGGCCCCGCGGCTGACTCTGGGAACGGGATTGCCAATATAGCCTACCTGGCTGACCCGAATTCCAAACAACCAATCAATTGTCGCGGAGTATGGGGGCCCTCACCCTCCTGGAGAAAATTTAGAAAATTTAACCACCGCAAACACCCGTGTAAGCAACTACAAAAGTATCCAATGGTTTTGTAACCGAAATAAAATAAAACCAAGTACTAGCAATCCAAACCATTAGACAAAATTCGAAGTCTTAAAAAAAACTGTAAAGGCAAAATAGTGTAATCAGGCAAAATAGTTTAATCAGCAAATGGACTTTTTACCACTCTAAATTCCAACCATCCAATCAGCTGCATTCACAATTAATAATTATCGATGCTCAGTATAAATTCGTGGTCTTCAATTAAAACAGGTAAAATTAGTGTTTTATTAACACTCGATGATAGTTAGGGAAACAAAACTAGAAATGCCCGAAAAAGGTTCAGGTTTACAGACAGAGGCACCGGTTTTCTTCGAGAGGCAAAGAAGCTGAGCTGATCTTGTATGGACTCCCGGAGAAAATTTTGGCATATTTGACTCCCGCAAACGCGTTTAACTGCTATTCCAGCCCGTAATATTAGTGTTTTATTAGATTTCGGGTATTTTGGCAAGTAGATGAAATAAAAAAATGTATTCGCTTTACCCGACTGCCCGAAAAGTCAGCTTGCCCGAAAGTTAGGCCTAGAAAGTCTATTATACCAGCCCATACCAGACTCCAATGATGACTTGGCGGCCCGTTAATAAAGCCACCGGCCACATACAACATGATCATAATCGCTCCATGGCCGGTCCAATACGCCCCCCCCCCCCTATTATGTTCAACAGAAAAAGGTTTTATTTAGACAAATTGGGAAAAAAATAATCTTTTTTTTATCCGACCGACCCTTTTCATTTTTGTCGGACAGGCCCTTCGGGCCATCGCCCGGTCGCCCGAAGGGCCAATCCGCCCCATGGACACATAGCACAGCAGCCACAATGAAGTAGTAGGACATAGACTAACAAAGTATGAAATTAATACATAGAGTAGATTTAATTTTAATTATATTGGAAAAGTACATCTTTCGTCAATATATCTGTTAAAACAGTTAAGGCGAGTCAAGCAATAGAAGCTACCCCGCGTGTCTGCTGTTGTTTGCCTCATTTAAACACTTACTGTCGGCTCCCAGATCCTTTCATTTGATTTGATAGTTAATGTCTGCCAATGTCCGTATGTTTGTAAGACGTACATTTTGAACAACCTTGCTTACCTGAAAATTACAATTGTTTAATACCGAAATATGTTTTGGTTTGAAAGATCGTATACTGAACTATGATGAACTGTATTCTGGTTATAATCATCTTAATGCATTGTGGATGTTGTCGTCATGGTTGATACTATAAACAATGCGGTGTCCGTTTTCAATCCTTGTTTCTTTATTCTAACCAAACTAAGTTCTATATACATACCTTGAACAATTTTCTTCCGCGTTGTTTTCACATCCGTAAGCAACTTGGCTTACACATTTCCAGATAGTAGCCTATATAGGAACACAACAACACATCAAATGGCATCGATTTTCTCAATTCTTATAGATACGACATGATTTGGATCCGACTGGCACTTTCATGCAGTAATAGTACTTAATCAGTATTAATGTCGAAATGACAAGTACACACAGGTATTTCCATAATTATTTTGTAATCATATTCGTCAGCGTTAAGAAGGTTATAATAACAGACAGAAGACGAACATATAAACCAAGGCCAGACTCATTACTTAAAGATATTCACAGGTACGGGTGAAAAAAAAGCTCCAATCCAAAAACTTAATATAGTTATTGGTACATTTATGTATCTACAAAAAACAACTTTATTACAATATATATACACTACACACGTTTACAATGATATTAACATATAAAAAGTCGAGTAAGTAGTATTGTTAAATTCATACAATAACTGACACCAAAAATGAATATCTTTTGACCCCTTGCCTTAGATTATAAATACGTCTGTTAACCATGAATTGTGGGAATTGTTTGGTCTATGTAGGGTCATCTATAAAATGATATAATACAAATGTCAACCTAGTTAGTCCCTAGTATTTGTGAATAGGAATTATAACAGTATTTATATCGAGTTATTTGATAAGTTATTTGTTCTGTGATTCAGTATTAGAAATTATTTACTAATCGACCATTTTGAAGTATTAATATTGCACTAAACATACCACCAGTAAATTAGAAAACAATTACTCTCAAAGGGGATGCCAAATGCCAAGCAAATGCCCAGAAACACATTTTACGGCCACCCATGGTTGATGAACCACAGATTCAGAACGTGTGTAGCAATATAGTCGTGGCGATATTGTTTTTAAACTTATAGGAAAGGAATAGAGAAATAATGTATATTTCATTAATTAATATATTTGGCAAGTTAGGAGTTTCAAACATATTCACATATATATATATTATTATACATAGTGTGTAATTAAATCAACTTAGGGTATAAATGGTATAAATGACATATTATTATATTAAAAAAGTTATAGAGCCATAACAAACTGGTTCTATCTTTCAACAAAATACATGTGATTGGAAATTTACTTATTGCGTCATTGGGCTTAATTTAACCAATCATATTATTATGGGAAACATATTTGGTTGATTTCTCTGTAGTGGTTCAGATCTCTGGTTCTTGACTGTAAAACTTTACAAAAAGCAGAAGATGTAGCCTCCATTTTCAGTATCGTCTGCTGTTTAGTCATTGCTTTTGCATATTGGAGAAAAAATCGACTCTCCCATTGAGCGCCGAATTCGCCCTTTGCATCGGATTCAATACGAAGCCAACGACCGACGTGCCCATATTAGTATGTGCGCCACATAAAGCCGTGTGACATTGGTTGGGCGCCCACGACAAGATTGGCGGCGCGCCCAAGCAATGGGTCGCCCGTTTTGACATGATTGGTGGAACGCCTTATAATGACAATGATTGTTGAGCCACACATAATAATGCATAATGCCGAGTAAGATTGGTTAGGGCGCCCAAAACGGCATGATTTGTATGGTGCCTCATCCCGGAGGGGGGGTCCATAAGCAAAGTGATCGCTAGTTACCCTAGACGCTAGAGAACATGTATCTTTGAATAAAATTTCGAGCCCGGGGAAGAGCCCCCCACCCCATCCACTCGCCGAGCTGCTTACCTCGGGCACTGTTATAGGCAAGCGCGCACGTACGTGCCATGCACATCTTATTAATACAACTAATTTTAGCAAGATGTTGTAACGCTTAAAAACAATTTAACGTCCCCGCAACACAAACTAGGTCATTTCAATAATTCCCTTGCTCGTAGGGGTCTTTTGCTGATTGGGGAAACTAGAGGACCTGCAGAAAACCCAATAGAATGGACAATCGACCCCACTCCTTGTAACGAATAAGCGGGGATTCGAAACCACACCACTTGACTTAATGGCAGACCTTGTTATCTAACGGCCACCCAACCCCTCGAAATTTATTACATCTTATAGCCGAAGATTCATATACCACAATATAGGTCGAAAATAACAGTCACTCACTGCATGGGTGAACAAAGCTATAGAACTTGGAATCTAAAGAAACGTGTTTATAACACTTTGATGCATTCAAGCCATAATTCGATAGAGAGTTATTAACACGTCAAAATTACAAATAATCAAAGGTAATTAATACTGTGTGAATACGCTACTCTATAAAAAGAGTGTTTATTACATTTAACTATATCTTTATGAACTATCGCTAATACTTCACATATGAAAAGTACATTTGAAAGGTATGACAAACGTGATAATTGCACCAGGTTACACGTCGTTCAGGATAATTTTTGTGGTTTGTAGCAACAAAAAATAGCAACAAAAACTTTAGTATCAAGGCAAATGTTTTGTGGGGAGGTTTTCCCCAAAATACAAGACAGTTATTGAAAAGGAAGGTCTGGGAGGAAAACATAACTAAGATGCTTTTCCAGATATCAGCTCAGTACCAATATCCATTGAAAAAAGTAAGTAAAAGAAGCGACGACAGGAGTATCTACAGACTACAGGATAAAGACAGGAGACTTCCAATACCAGCTGCATTCTTTAGTGATGGGGAAAAGGACGCTTACAGAAAAAATCGCCTCGTGGAGACAAGGCTTCATTCTGAACTACTCAACTTGACCCACCAACAGACTCTTATGGAAAAATCTATACGTGTAGATGCTGCTAAGTTCAAAATAGACAAATCAAGTTTTATTCAATCTTATTTGGTTCATAAATATGAGACGGCGAAACGTAATTATTTAATGAGGAAATTGCCAGATAGTTCTTCTGAAAAACGCAGGAAAGTTGGCGTGTTTGTTCACAGAGCTAGTGTGAAAGACCACCCTGTTAACGAAGTAAAAACGTCGGATGCATATCGCCCGGCATCAGCCATGTCTGTTAATCAGAATAGTATGACGAAAATGAAGTTTCTTCGACCACATACAACAACACCACGACACGCACTTGAAAGGAGTAGCTACAGGAGTAAGTCTGCAGATACAAGAGCGTTGCGAGGAACATTAACCACAGAAACACGATCGCCTATTCAAAATTCTCGTGTTTCTCACCAGCCGTTGAGTGATTTGAGTAAACACCAAACAAATTATTCACAATTCCATAAGGATTGTTTCGAAAGCGAAGACGATGTTTTCAAAATGTTTACAGACGCCGAAAGGCGACATACCACAAAGACATATAACCGGCATTTATTAAGACAAGAACTTCTTAGATATAGAAATAGTCAAACTAAAATAAATAAATATATCGCGGAAATAAAGGGATGCCAAGGATAATAGCTTCCAGAACTTGAACTATAAGCTGTAAAATGTTGTGGATATACATTCAAACCAGATACAAGGGGGCTTTTTATCAACTGAGGTGGAAACATGTATAGTTAAAAATTGTTTGAAACCAGTTGAATTGGGTTTTTAATTTTATTATACGTTTAGAGTATTTATTTTTCGCTAGCATTGTATATTACCATACCATTTTAATATATATATATATGTCAGAAATTATTTTTTTTCCAACGTAGAACGTCATGAAACGAAATATTATTAATTTGGGCGATTCCTTATATAAAAAGATAGTAAGCTGGCACTACCAGGCAGGATACGCCCACATTTTCGAGAGATGGATAGAGAAGAAGCAATACCGAAATTGATTTTTCCTACTATCAAAGGCCATAATTCATTAGGTTTCAATTTGAAATGCGCAAATATCGAAAAGAATCTAGATATCTAGGTTATAAACATGGATTTCAAGTTTCATCAAGATCAAATTAAATTTGTGACCTCTACAGGGCCAACAACTTTAATATGCCATATTTGTACACTATTCGCGTACAAACGGCGGCCATTTTGTCTGGCAATTATGGTCCGATTTTATAGAAATTCGAACTCAACCTTCCGTAGGGTGTAACGTCTTTTTTAAATTGGATAATAATCGTGACCTCCAGAGGGACCATAGGGTATTTTTCGGATAATCAGGGACCTTAATTCAGGAAGTTATGATCCGATATGTGCAAATAACGAAAGGAACCAAGATCTTTGGGTTATAACCATGCATTTCAAGTTTTATCAAAATCGAATTTAAATTGTGACCTCTACAGGGTCCACAACCCTGAAATACCACTTTTTAACAGTATTCGCGTACAAACGGCGGCCATTTTTTATGTCAATTTTGGTCCGATTTTCACTAAATTTGAACTCAACCTTTCGTAGGGTGTAACGGTGATATAATCAAACGATTTTTTTTAAATCGGATAATAATTGTGACCTCCAGAATGACCACAAGCTAAACAAAAGCGATTTTGTGTATAATCAGGGGCCACAATTCAGGAAGTTACGATCCGATATGCGCAAATATCGAAAGGAACCAAGATCTTTGGGTTATAACCATGCGTTTCAAGTTTCATCAAATCAAATTAAAATTGTGACTTCTACAGGGTCCACAACCTTGATATACCATTTTTTTTTTACAGTATTCGTGTACAAACGGCGGCCGTTTTGTATGGCAATTTTGGTCCGATTTTTCCGAAATTCGAACTCAACCTACCTTAGGGTGACACGATGATATAATCAAACGGTTTTCCATATCGGATAATAATGGTCACATCCAGAGGGACCACAAGCTAAACAAAGGCGATTTTGCGTATAATCAGGGGCCATAATTCAGGAAGTTACGATCCGATATGCCCAAATATCGAAACAAACAAAGATCTTTGGGTTATAACAATGCATTCAAGTTTCATCGAAATCGAATTAAAATTGTGACCTATACAGGGTCCACAACCTTGAAATACCATTTTTTAACAGTATTCGCGTACAAACGGCGGCCATTTTGTATGGCAATTTTGGTCCGATTTTTCCGAAATTCGATCTCAACCTACCTTGGGGTGTAACGGTGATATAATCGAACGGTTTTTCATACCAGATAATAATTCTGACCTCCAGGGGGACCACAAGCTAAACAAAGGCGATTTTGCGTATAATCAGGGGCCATAATTCAGGAAGTTACGATCCGATATGCGCAAATATCGAAAGTAACCAAGATCTTTTGGTTATAACCATGCATTTCAAGTTTCATAAAAATCTAATTAAAATTGTGACCTTTACAGGGTCCACAACCTTGAAATACCATTTTTTAACAGTATTCGTGTACAAACAGCGGTCATTTTGTATGGCAATTTTGGTCCGATTTTTCCGAAATTCGAACTCAACCTTCCTTAGGGTGTAATGGTGATATAATCGAACGTTTTTTTTATATCGGATAATAATTGTTACTTCCAGAGGGAAAACAAGCTAAAATAGTTGATTTTTCGGACAATCAGGGTCCATTATTCAGGAAATACCTTCCGATAGGCGCAAATATCGAAAGGAACCAAGATCTTTGGGTTATAAACATGCATGTCAAGTTTCATCAAAATCGGCTCAAAATTGTGACCTCTCTAGGGTCCACAAGCTAAAAACGTGATTTTTCGTACAATCAGGGGCCATTATCCATGAAGTTTCGATCCGATATATGCCAATATCGGAAGCAGCCGAGATCTTTTGGGGATAAAGCTATATTTCAAGTTTCGTCAAAATCGGACCTGTAGAGGGTCCACAAACAATTGTGGACGGACGGACGGAAAGACGGGCGGACAAGGGCGACGACATAATACGTCCACATGAAAATGTGGGCGTATAAAAAACGCCAACCTTTTCACAGGTGAATATCTGTGTCGGCCAAACCCTTCAAATTTTGATTATAATTGGGACACGTTCGTTTTTTTCTGCTATAAAGTTTAGAGTAAAAGAGTGTCTCTAATAGCCTTTACTACTTGTAGACATAGTTGTCATGGATTTAATTAAGTTTCATGTGTTTATTTGCTTTGTAATCGAATTATGTGTTTATATTAAAAAATTTAAAGGTTTGATGTGTCATTATCTAATATTAATATCGAAAATATCGGTCCAAAAATAAGACCCCATTCCGTTCAGTATTTCTAATTTATGGTCAATTTAAATTTTATCGATCTAATGCTGCTCAAGACCCCGCCATATTTATTGGTAGCGGAGAAACCTGGTGGGCCTAGTTTAAATCCAAACAGGGCGTTGTTTGTTTTTTTTGTTTTTTTTTCATTTTAAATTAAATATTAAATAACAGTGTTTTTTAACGTGGATTTGACCGTGTGATAATATTAAACTTTAAGCGGCAATTTCGTCGGACAGTTTTGTTCCGATTTTCAAGAAATTCGAACTCATTGTTCGTTATTATGTAACCGATAGGTATGTAAATGGCGTTTAAAATTGAATAAAAACTTTGATAGAATATTATTATTATTATTCCAGACATCGATAACATGTACCTGTTTTAGAAAGGTTAGTTTTAAACATTTTTTTCTGAAATTTCAATATACATACTATTTGGTTTTGTAATTTGACCTGTATCAGGTATTAGATATTTTAACACTATCTTCGCACAGGAAGCGGCAATTTCGTCGGGCAGTTTTGTTCCGATTTTCAAGAAATTCGAACTCATTGTTCATTATTATGTAACCGATAGGTATGTAAATGGCGTTTTAAATTGAATAAAAACTTTGATCTCTACGGGGTCCGCAAGCTAAAAGGGCGATTTTTTGTACAATCAGGGGTCATAATCCAATATTGTTGTGCGCCAATATTGACAGGAACCGAAATCTTTCGGATATAAACTTTTTTTTTAAACTTTCATCCTAATCGGATTACAATTAAGACCCCGAGAGTGTCAACAGGCTAAAAAAAAATATTTTTCGTTCAATCAAGGCCATAATCCACTAAGTTAAGGTCCAATGCATGCCAATATCCATGCCAATTTCAAGGGTTTTTTTTCAAAATCGGATGGAAATTGTGACCCTATTCATCGGCCATCTATTGTCGAAGTATCAGGGGACCTTCAATGATATTTGAATCCCCGGAAAATGTTCGGCGACCATTCGATGACCTTTCGGTGACACATTCTCGATCACGGGGTTACATCCCCGAATATCCCCCGAAATTTCGGCGATGTCTGAAAAGTGCATTGGCTGGATTCTGCATAAAGTACGTTACGATTTGAACGGGAAAATATCCCCATAAGTACCATCGATATGTCACCACGCAAAAAAAGCTTTGAAGAGAAGAAACACCACACCTAAACCAGCTCCTGTTGAAAGCTATGCTGACGACACTTGGGAAGGAGAGGAGGGTAAATTCTCCGTGAATCCGGAAAGCTCCGGGGATACTCACCTGGTCTGTTTTCCCGCCAAAATGTCGGAACACATCGGGTAAAAATTCAATGCAACATTTGAAATGTTTCGCAGTTCTCCCGGGGCCTCTCGGTTTTTCTACATGGCTTGCGACGCTCCCGATGTTTTCGGGGAACTTTCCCGACGCCTACCGCGGCTCATCAATTTCCAACGGCAATAAATCTCGAGGCAAGAAATGCTAAGTGGGATTAGCCTTCAGGTCGGTATTCAGATAATTTAACAAATCATTAAAAATGTTTAGTTTACTTGAGTGAGATGTTATAAATTTGTTCTATTGTCTCATTTCTTGTTGTACTAATCTAGAAATAAATGTATCGGACAGTAATTATCTAATAAGTAAAATTGTAGGTGTACTTTCGTCACCTCGTGTAATGGAGAACGAAAACAAACGATACTTATCACAATCGTTAAAAGCTCTTTTAGATTTCCACCAGCGCACTTGTAAAAATGTATTATGAATGTTTAACATACTAATGTATTAAAAGCATTCTTTTGATTTAGATTATTATACTCCAATCCTTTATTTCTTTTGTTTCTTTTCTGGTTATGATTACCATCGCACATGATGTAGCATAAATACAAACTGATTTTATTGGCAGTCACGAAGGCTTTCGGAAATGATATAAGACGCTCTAAAATATCCAGGGAATATGTATAAATATTAAATTCATTAATTACCCACAACTCATTTCTCCACGGCTACCGAAAGACAAGGACACGAAGTGCAGTTCCAAAAAGAAAGTCATTTTGAACGAATGGGCAACATGAGGTTGATTTTTGTTTGGTTTGTCTTGACAGCCGCTGCCTCAATGGTACAACCAAACAAAATGGCAAAATTTGTACAAACTGGGTACACTAAAGATAAATGGACCATAACAAACAAGTACAACGTAGTTCCCTACCAACTGTCCTCTTTGGCCGAGTGTGCGATGACCTGTTCCAATGCGGTTGCATATTGTGTTCGCTTTGGGTTTTATCAGGGAGAACATGGTGCTCCAGGACAATGTACTCTTTACCAAAGTGGCACAGACTGCCTGGATGACGGCACTTTTGACCTATCTCATCATTACTGTTATAAACTGGTAGGTATTCCATATCGAATATTTACCAATATATGTATCAAAAATAATGTAACATGTATATCTTTTTTTGTTGAATATTCGACTAAGCTGGGAAGAATTTGTGATATTAGATGTCTAAGTTAAAGAGTCGCCCCTTGCCGGTTCAAGCATCGGTTGGCAATAAGATGTCATTTACGATTGTTGAGCAAATGTTAAGCAGCTTATTTTAGTGCGGTAAAGAACGAATGATAATAGTGGTTCATGCCGTGTCAAAATTAATAAACACCTGCATTTTAATCCAACATGCATTATGCAAGAGCTAAATCTTCATATTGCAGGTATTCTTTAGGCCGGAAATGTTATCTAAATTTTTAATAAGACATTAATTAAATTAATACAGATCATATTCAACTCTCGGTGCCATCGTTAGCCTGCGATATTTAGTGGATTTGAATGCATATTGTGGTGAATAATTTTACGTAGAAATAGGTAATCGAGACTTTGTTTATTATCTTACCAACGTAAGTAATAACGTTCTTGGCTACCCTAAAATTGAATCGTTAATATCTCGGTTCGGAGTGAAACGATTTGACTGACAATATCAGCCCATTTTGTTTTCATTATATTTTAACTATTATAATGAGAACTGTCAGCTTTTTATCCAATCTTACCTAATAACCCTTTAGCTGAATAACCTATTAAAGTTTCACAGTGATGATTTTTTCATCCTATATTTTAAAAGGGTTACCATGGGCTTGATTATCAAAATTTGTTCAAATGCTTTTCATACTAGAAAGCCCACGCGTATTAATTTATCGCTATAGTCCGTCCGTAGATCCGTCTGCCAGCAATTGGCTTGTGAACGCGGTATAGATGTGTGAATTAGATTTACTTAACGTCCGCTTCCACCGAAGTGATATCGCAGACAAATGCGCGGTATAGGCTGCAGCAGAGCCTTATATAAGAGAGTCTGACTAACCTGTGTCCAGGGGCGCCGGAACCCGGGTACCAGGGCATACAAATGGTACCCTGCCCTTTTCTGGGGTATACATGTATGCCCAAGCCCTATAATGATGAAAGTTTTAGAATCTTGTCTCTAAATCTACCGTCTCGTTCAAAAAGCTTATTCTATATTCTTGATAAAGATTGGTGTAGTGAATGTTAAATTAAAAATAATTTTAGGGGATGAGTTGCTCATTATACGAAAATTGTGAAAATGTGGGGATTTAGAATGCTAGACTCTCTCAACAGCGTTCTCGGAATTGAAAAATTTCAATAGTTTCTAGAGGCAGGACCCCCCTCCCCTCTATCTTTCGGTACCCTGGCCCTCGCGCCGTTCCGGCGCCCATGCCTGTGTCCAAATTATGATTGGCCAATAGTCCCGTGACATGTGGACGCCCCCCCCCCCCGAAAAGTATCGTCTGCTATAGCAGGGCGGATCTAGGAATTTCGAAAAGGGGGGCGCTGCAAAATGAGGGCACTTCGCTGAGCAAAAATAGAATTCATCCCTTATTGGTGTATTTTTAGAGCATTTGCTGTCTTATTTGCTTCAGTGAAAATCAATTTTTCTATTTATATATTCAAACTTATATAGGCCTATTCTTAAAACGGTGTTTGTGTTTTATTTGAGTATAACGAATTATGACAACAGATAGATATTGAAAATAAAAACATGTTGTTTTATTTGACTTGCGTCTCACAAATTGTGTTATTATTACGGTGGAATAAGAATCAGGTAAGACAGAAGTTGAGAAAGCTCTCATCGTCCTCCTAGCCCTACTCCCGGGCCGTAGCAGATCCACGATCAACACAGGCAAGAAATAAAAATGAATGAATGAAATGAGGTTTAACGTCCTACTGTTATGCACTTAACCTGAGCTAATTGAAGACGGGCATACGCCATACAGTGTGCTATGAGGGAAATTTTGCCCGGGCAGCGGCGCTACGGCCTACTCTTATATCAAATTCCAACTGCCAAGGGACCTTTTACGTGCACTCCAATGTTTACACGGGACCTCGGTTTTTCGTACCATCCGAACGACTAGGCAGCTGTCCTTGTCAGGCCCTCCTTCTGCATCACTGACAAGTGGAAATCACGTCGGAAAATCGAGATGAACTTTCTCGGCCAATGCAGGGATCGAACACCCGACCTCCAGGCTAGCGAACCTGGTTAGCCAACGTGATCCCCGCAAGAAATAAAATAAGGAACATTTACATTGTGGATAGGCTAGGATTAACCGTAGATTAAGTACCTTAAAAATTGATTGTAAAACCGAACGTACAACACCATTAACGACATCTAAACCTTTAACACTGGAGTGCCGTAAATTTGGATGATAGGTTCTACTACTGTACGTCCCACACAAAAAAATAATGCCGTGGCAGACATGCTTTGTGTGGGCTTTTATCATTGTTTTGCCGTTTGCCGTAGTAAATTTCGAGCGCTGAGTTTGTGTACAGAGAAGGACGAAGTCGAGAGGGTTTAAATACGACTGGTCGGCTTTTTTCGATTTTTTCTTTCTGCTTGACGGCAAAAAAAAGTGCCGCCTGGCGTGGCTACATCCCTGTTCCTTTGTGACACTCTTGAGTTCTAGGTAGGACTGACGTTGTGTTAAAGAATACTTCAAACTCTTTTCTGTTCGTTGAAGAAAGCTTTATACGTTAAAATAATATATATGTTCGATAGGTATTTATATGTTAACCACAAATAAAACCTATTATGTCATCCTGGCTATCTCGCCCAACCGTCCCCCGGGAAAACGCGCTCGTCTAATTTATATAAAAAGGTGAGGGGTGTCCACTATCAGGGCGGATCCTTGACCATATTTGGCAGGTTGCGGCATGAGAGCACGCGGTTACGTCAACCCTAATTTTATGAAATGGGACTAATGTGTAAGGTACCAACCTCTGACCTGATGTCTGATCATTAACGTAATAGATATCATATTTAACTAACAATGACACAACAGTATAGCCCTTTTCCAGAAATAGCTGGTAGCAGGAACCGTGAGTCAGGTCTAAGAGAGATAAGGAATCTTGCAACTGTAGCCTGCATAGTGTCACACCTTGCATCTGTAGCAATTCCAAGAGCTATTAGTATTAGGCTGATATTTTCGGACATATTATTTGGGTCTGAGAAAAGGCACTTTCAGAAGTTAAAAAGGCACTTTCAGAAGTAAAAAAGGCACTGTCCAAAATAAGGGACATAGGATCATGTAATTTGACATGACATTTTAAATGACATAATAATCGTTGGGTTGGATCAAGAATGTCGTAAGTGACAAAATTTGCGATTTCCATGTTACAAACCATTATTGATAGTTGATGACCAATTTTCAGATGAGCATGGTTTTACGCGTTATTGGGGGGTTTGGATGGCCTAGTAGTGTAGTCTAGAGTGCCGCGCTTCGACCTCTAGCTGGCCGGCCACCTCTGGCTTGCGGATCTGGTTTCGAGCCCTGGTGTGAGCGTATGTGGCATGGAGATAGGGGCGCCTTCTCAGCCTCGTGGTTTTCCTCCGGGCACTCCGGTTTCCTCCCACTGCTAAAGACCCCTTCGCGCACGCGAATTATTGAAATCAGGTTAAACCATATGTTTGTCCCGAAATGACCTAGTTGTGTTGAGTGGCCGTTAAACCCCCATTTCTCTCTCCCCCCTCTCTCTCTCTCTCTCTGTCTCTCTCTGTCTCTCTCTCTCTCTCTCTCTCTCTCTTTACGCGTTATGTAGTCATGGAAAGCGGAAATCTTGTCTATGCAAAATTGTTGTAAGTGAAAAGTTGACCAAATTCTTGGAGCAAAAATGTCGTAAGTGACATTTTTCATTACCAGAAGTGAGAAGTATAAATCAACAGTATGATTTTTATATTTTTCATATTACCCCAAAATGTGATATTATAATATTTATATTAATTCTTATATTAAAATGTATCTGGTCGAGTCTATTTATTGTTTATTGATTGGGTCAATGTGAGTTTTGGGTTACTTTCTGAACTTACGACAATTTATTAATAGATTTTATATTGTTCATATTTCCCCAAAATGGGATATTAAAATTTTAAATAATTCTTAACAACAAAATATATTTGGTCGAGTCTATTTATCTTTTAGTCCAGTGTGAGTTTTGGTTATTTTCTGTACTTGCGACAATTTTGCACCAAACATCTACGCCGAAATTTGTTACAGCAAAAATGTCGAAATGATTTTTGGCTATGAGCCAAACTTTTATACAAGGCCCAGACAACACTCAATTGCTCAAAATGTATTATAAATCAGAGATATTGAGCTTTTTGCGAATAAATGATGACAAGGAATCGTCATTTGTATTTAAATCTTAAAATGCAATTTTCTCCATTTTCTCAAAATGTCACTTATGTTGTGTGGCCTACCCTAGTATGTGTTTTTTGCTCTAAACCCCATCGATATGGACATTTTCGTGTGTTTTTTTTATATAAATGATTATGTTTGATGACCTCAACTTCATCCAGGAGTGGATTCTCAACAATTTCGTTACGAGCTTGGAACACACCAGACAGTGTAGGCCTAGCCAAGTAGGCTAGGTGTTTTTTGATCGGTATAGTATAAAATGTTGCGGTATGTTACGCAGTTCCCGTCTCGTACGTAACTAACGTGACGAAAATTAAATGGTAGCTGGCCATTTTTCGCAGTAATACCGGCCAGAATTTGGCTTTTTTTTTTTAAAATTGCGTTAAAGTTTTAAATTTTTGTGTAGAACTGTAACAAATTAACTATGAGTCAATCCCCACGCTAAAAACATTAGCAGAATTCATTGTGTATATGTGAAATAGACCCGACCAACGCACAAAACAGTGCCAACAGTGCGGCCCCCGCGTGTTTCAAATGTCCGTATAAACGTTCTAATTCTGTTAAAATCCGATTTTCTTCAGGGGATTTATTATTCAATCTCGAGTTGTGTCCGTGTTTTTGTACCGACAACCCTGATACGACGCAGGTTTTCTGTTTGTCGAAGTCATTTTACTTTCGTTTGTTTGTTTACTAACTGAATTCTGTGCGTTGACCTTGCGACCTGTGACGTTTAGATAACGTCAGGTGCATATCATGGCTATTCACTGTGTTAGAGTCACTTCTCTGCAGGTAGGGTAAGTCTGTCGTTTAGATTGTTCATGTATCTTACTGCATCTTGGTAGAACTGCCCTTCCTTTCGTTTTCACTGAAACTGATTATTAGTATTTGGATTATTACTATTAGCCTTTCAGTCCCCCAAAACTTGTTTTTTTTATTAAGATTATTATTATACGTTTACTGCAATTTTGGTACACACTCATTTCACTATTTATTGTCATATTTCATCCTTCATCTTTCATAAATGAATCTGCCCCTCTACGATGACATAACCTGATCCTCCTCCAAGGACCCCATTTGAAATAAACCTTGTTTTAATTTAAACAGGTTTTTATGAGTTATCCTAAAGAGGCTGGTCATTCAAGACATCATTACTTTTTCTCTCATCAAAACTTTCTTATCTTATTATCATGTAACTTTATATAATCATCCCTATCGTCATTTGATATGTCTCTTGGAAAAATAAATAAATAAATACGCAAGCTACATCATATAGACGAATAAACTCCGGGTGATTTTAAATTGAATATGGTGTTAGAAAAACATACATTTGAAATAATTAAGTCAAAGTAAATAAACAATTAATCGTATATAAGTGCAATATATTCTATAAAGTGGGGATTTGGTCTGAAAGGAGGGGGGGGGGGCTTAGACCATTAAACCAATGAATAAATACTGCATCTAGTCAGTGGTGATTTGTACATCTTGTATGATTTGTTTTTATTGTATTCTTTAATAAACTGTTTCCAAGTTTAAGCTGACGTGACTACGTGAGTTGATCCGCGGAACGTTCCATTCTGGACAATAATACAGGTAGAACACCATATCTTCTTAGTAAACAACTTATATCCGTTGTTAATGATTAATATAACCACGTTTACGATGATTGCATTCTTAATACCTTCTTCTAATCTTAGCAGAACCTATTAATTATACGATAGATCTGATATCGTACTGCATATAACGCAAATTAATGATGGCGGGAGATGGACAGAGTCTGGTATAACAGACACATTATAAAGGGACAATAACACTCTTGCTGGCTTGACAGGTCCAGAAAAATAATGAGCCTTATTCTAACTACAAGATGTTTAAGTGTCCTACCTGTTGTGTAAATTATCCATTACAACCTATCTTACTTGTCCAGAGGGTTCGAAAATATGTTTAAATCCAAGCTGCATTTGAAAGTGCTTACGTAAGGCTTTTCAAACCATGTTACGGCATGTAGTTGAATTTTTCCAATTTTTAAAATTAAGTGTGTTAAGATGAAATTTGTATCATTTTTTAATTGAAATATTGTAAAATTGTACAAATTGTTGACCAGAATAAAGATTGGAACGTATAATTCAGTTACAACAAGAGTGGTATTGGGGCTTTAAGGCCGAATGTACAGCTCTACTTAAAGGAGCTAAATCGCTAGTATTTGGGACCTAGAAATTGACACAAATGGGTCACAACGCATATAATAATGTAATATGAATGTATATAAACTGATTTACATTCAATCATTTCCGTCTTTAATCTAATTTCAAACCAGTTATGTTCGGCGAAATACGCCTGGTGTCTCAATCGAAAGTAAATCTCAAGCGTCTGATTATTTCAATCATCATGTTCTATATCTCATGATAAGAATATGCTGCACCGTTTCGCCTCGTTCTTCAAGTCTCTTGTTAAAAATGGGCCCGAAATGTACTATGGTGCACGATTCTTGTACCAGTGTTAATTGTTTTATTTTGTCTTTAATATTGGATTTCAGAAGCCCATCTTTTCCCGCTAAGATCACTGCACCAATGTTGATTAAAATTGACAAATAATTCGTGTTTTCATTGTCGAGCATTTTGGATATTATTGAGTTACTTTAAGTCATCCTCCAAAAATACAAGAAATACAGAATACATATTTACTAAAAACAAATCCAATTCAGTCAGATATTTAAATTAAATAATTGTGCTGGTGTCGTGATATCACCTTTTGTGAGTTCACGTATCGATATACCTGTGTTTTAGTTTAGAATGATATTATGTTGTACTTTAGTATTGCCATTCACGAAGCGTTAAATTTACTACTTCAGCCAGAGTAAGAGTTGTGCACAATATTATGCCCCGTGTAATATCTTTGCATGTCCAATTCCCAGACGATGGAGCTGTAGCACCGCTGTCCGGGCAAATTTTCCCTCATAGTACACTGCGTGACACATGTCCGTCTTCATTACCCCAGCCGGAACAGAACAGTAGGATATTCAAATCCATTTCATTTCCGGACTGGCAAATGTTAAATTACGTTTAGCTTTATCTCTTATTAAATAAATGTTTATTTTAGCAATTCAAGAAAAATGAAGATGACACATGTAGTTGTGCAGTTGGATTTTATGGAAATGGTAATCAGTGTTGCGAGTCTGTTATTCAAGGTAAAATGCCACATTCTCATTTAATAGCATATTTTATATATATATATACAAAACTCTAGACTTACCGTACTCAGATAACACTTCACACCGCTTCTACTCAACGTGATAATAATATAGGGAGTAGAAAGGAAATATATTTCTCGAAATATTGAGCCGCTGAGAAATGGCCATTAAAAAACAAGGTTACGCAACTCATGTAAGCTGGAGCAGATTTAAGAAAGCAACGTTTTAAATTATTCCATTCCATTATAAGCATCACCCCCCCCCCTTCTCCGTGGTATTATACTATCTGATCACGATCATATTCACTGTTACGGTGAACCGCGGCAGACTGTACACATTGTCTGTTAACTCTCACAAAACAGGCGGAATTTACAGGCAGATCTCAAGATTCTGCCCAATTGAATCCCATTTCTGATGCTCTCGTTCACAAGACTTTGCTCCCAGCAATGACCTTAAAAGCCAGGATATTAACTCAAATCTTCAAAGTTTTCTCAGAGAGAGAATCTTCCACCAGACCCCACACCCTTCAGGTTACAG
Organism: Patella pellucida; assembly: GCA_917208275.1. NCBI lineage: Eukaryota > Metazoa > Mollusca > Gastropoda > Patellidae > Patella > Patella pellucida. The sequence continues at coordinate 36,078,167 of OU795036.1, forward strand.
TGTTATAATCACTTCTTTAAGTTTGATAAAAATCAATAACAATCATAATATGACATGATCTGTATGCCAACTTGGGGAGATAACGATCGGCGTACAACTATACTAAGCAGTAAAATAAACGACAAGTTGGTATGTTACTTTGAATATACGCATTGAATAAAACTTGCCAAATGTTTTTATTGTATATTTGTGACCACATCTCTAACTTTACCTGAGCTGTAAGGCTTCTCCCTAAACACAGAATTGAACCCAGGAAAGGTTCTCAAAAACGCAACTTGACTCGTGCTGCATTTGCTGTTCACCCGGACCAACCCTATAAATGCACCCAAGCCCTGGTTAAATTATTCACACTACAACGTAAGCAGAATGCCATGACTCATGACAGGTCATAGGAACCAGACGCTTAGACCACCAACACCAGGGATGATCGCCCCCGAACTGGTAGACCAAGGGTTGCAACTTCCATGTTATGCGACACAAGCGTCTGAGACAGCATGTCAGACAGTGGGAACATACGGAAAAGGTCCATCAGTACCGATACAGTGCGCCAACGTCTCACAAGAGAGAACATCCATTGCCGTAGACCTTGCTTACCGTGAACCGACCCTCGCCATCAGCGTGAACTTCTACAGTTTGCCTAGCAACACCAGCACTAGCGACACAAGTAATGGAGAACAGTTCTGCTCGCGGTTGAGAGTCGGTATTGCGTTTGGCAGTACCAGAATATGACGTCAGACTCATGGGGAGGTCCAAGCATAATGGTTTTGGGTGGAATCGGTCTGAACCACAGAGCGGGTTATGTGGTGATCCAAAATCTTGGTCCAGGGAGAGGGGTGGCATGACAGCAGTGCGCTACATCCATAAAACTCTCAGACCCGACATCATGCCATATTTCGCACGTCATCGGAACAACGTTTTTCCAGCATGACAACACCCGTCCCCACACTGCCATAACGTTCGCAAAAAATTGCTTTGATCCATTTTGTAAATCGTTTTAAATGAATGATTTGAATAAAGGTCCTCTCTCATTTTGAAATCGTACTGACGTTTTTTTGCTGTTTAGTATATAATCCTAGTAGGCAATACAATCTATGTTCTATCGGGACTCTCAGACAGCGTTTTAGCCAGTATTTTGTTGACATTCATTGTGGGATGGGATTTTGGATGGCGCCCTAGATTTGCCCCCCACCTTAGATCCGCCCCCACCTTAGATCCGCTACGGTATAAAAGGGAGATTTAAATCCTACCAATTCTATTAATTCGGGCATACGCCAGGCATTGTGCTTTGAGAGAAGTTGTGATCGGATCCCCACCGCACCTTGCCGGAAAATCCTGAAGACTTCTCGGCAAACACCGAGATTGAATCCGGTATCTCCTTGTTAGTTAGCTAGCACCATACCTACCGAATCACCGTCGCTTCCTCGTAAACCTGGTTTTCTTGCGTTTATTATATTTTCGTTCCCACTAGGGTGTATCGAAAATGCGGAATGGATCAGATCTGTTGATAGAATTTGATATGATTAAAAAATAATATTTTGTTATGTTTCACAGTCCGGTTAAATATTAGAGTGTAGAGTGTGGTGACCTTGTTAAAGGCATCACTCGCTTTGGTTTTGCTGTGAACTCCTTATTCTAGCTACAGCATATGAACTTGTATTATATTAATTTTAAAGTAATTTGAAACATAGCCTGGAAAGAAATGAGAAACAGAATGAGCAATGGAATGCTCAGCAGATGAACGTACATTCTTAACAGTTTTACAAATATATTTTACAATTTACTTACAGTCATCCTAATTATGTCTTACATACTATTAATATCATATTGTATCAGTATTTATTTAATTAACACATAATAATATTATAGCAAAGATGGCAGCATAACATGAAGAATTTACAGTACTAGACACTTCTTGTTTCTAAGATGAAGCTGTCAACTTCGGGTGACCATTAGGGTCAATCAAACGTAAACCTTTTTTTCTAATTATCTTGTAATTACAAGATAGCTATTTTATAATGCAATAGTAGTAAATGCATGAAGACTTACTTATACAATTATTTAAAATGGTTATCTTGTAATTACAAGATACGGAGAAGATCATAAGATATTTATTTCAAGGTCGCCATACACTGATTTATCAAAAACCTAGGCCAAAGCCGTACTTTATTTACACATTCACGTGATGCTTCCATTAATATCAATCGTTATTTCCATTCCTCCGTCCTCTCATATTCCCACCAACTTCATACACGAATTGATATCATTTAATATACAACTGGCGGTAGATTTCTCTTTGATGTGTAAAGCAGTTATATCTCATAACAACCCGTCATGCCGTCATCATAGGTTGATATTATGTCCATGTGACATTTCATATCAACCGCTAATGACATCATCTCAGGTCGATGTATTCGACTCATATCAACCGCCGATGATCGAAATAATGCAAAAAACACAGAAATAGATTTTTATTCTTTTGACAAATAAAAATTATTATGGTACAATTTGTAACATTTAAAACCGAAATAGACGGCGTACTTATCGGCATATTTAAATCGGTTATCCATCTTCGACCATGTCGAAGATATCTTTCAGAATCTTCTTTCAGTCCACACACTCCTGGACTTGAAAGTATTTATCGCACAAGATTTCGATTATAAAGTATTTTTGGGTTTAGTCCATGCACTTAAAACAGTCGGTCAAATCCTTATCTAAACTTAGTGAAAACCTTCAATCATTGTTCACTGACTGTCAAAATTATCGGAAAAGAACGCTTTTTGGTCCAAATTTTCTTTAAGTTTGAATAGATCCTCATCGTTAGTTGCATCAACATTAATTCCATCGTCAATTTGTTGGCTAAAGCGGTTGATTATTCGTCTGACTTCGTATTCCTATCCATTTTTTTGTGCTTTTGCTATTCAATTCTTTAAAATGGCGCCGTATTAACAACAACAACCACGTAACTGCACGTGATTAATTCGGTAATTTTCGTTATTTGACGAAAATTACTGAGTAGGTAGCCAATCGTTGTTGGCCATTTAATTTAAAGGTGGGCGTTGTATATGTCAGATATAAACCCATTATCCCTCAGTTGATATACTATATCATCCTTGGTCTGCGCCAGCGGGTTATATAACATAGCAACCTCGGATAGGTTAATATCCTATACTTAATATCATGATTCACCAATTTAATGCTCTCCTTAAAGCCACAGAATGCTATTTAAATTTTTAATTTTTTGCCGTGATTATTTTTTTATACAATAATGCATATCATATCTTTTTAATCTAGATGACCAAGTTATATTATTGTTACTTGTCGACATTCGGCATGTAGCTCTTTCCGATAAATTTGGTTATGATTACCGCAGTACTAATCTCATTTACTATCGATGAATGTTTTGTTGTGGGAAATAAGATTGTTGGAGAAAACTCGATAAAACCATTACGAAAATTAAATACCAAATATACAAAAATAGTGAAATATATATCTTGGTGGATCGTTTTATGGCATAAACTTACATTAACAAACAACAAATAGGTGCAATGACATAATGAAACTGTGGGCCTATAAAAACTTTTGAATTTAGGTGAATATTTTTTTTATTCTTTCAGATTGCAAGGAAGGTAGCAGTCTAGACCATTTGAAGGATAGAGGGCCAATGGTGTCCGCTATAAAACCCAGCTTATACACAGGCGAACCCTTTCAAGTACTATGTCAGTTTGGATATGGTGGTCTAACTTATATTCAAACCAGACAAGACAAGGGAGTGTTTATTGATTTCAACCGCACATGGGAAGAATATAAAACGGGATTTGGAAATGTAGAATCTAGCCATTGGTTGGGCCTTGATAAAGTTTTGTCTTTAATCAACAGTTTTCCTAGTCACACATTTCAGTTGGATATAGCTTTTGAAAATGAGTATCAAATGTTTTGTCAACTTTATGTTCAAAACTTCAAAATGACCGGAGAGGCTCGCAACTACACAGTGAAATTAGATAGTTTGGGGGGAGACGGTTGGTGCACTGGTTTACTAATTAATTCATCTGAACTTAATCCAAATGAGAACCCCTTCGCAACCTACGACCATAATTCTAACTCCTACAACTGTCCTATATCGATGGCATCGGGCTGGTGGTTCGCAAATCACGTCGACTGCTCTAATTGTAACATTAATGGACCGTATGATAACACCACTCAAATGATTGCGGTTCCCAATCAGAACACGGTCTATCACATCCTTAGAACATCCATGTTGTTAAAAAGGCATTAGTGCTCTGAAATTCCCTAGCTATCGATGCACAACAAAATATGGATTTACTTGATTTAACAACGGATATAGATTGTGGAGTTCCAATTAGACTGTATATATTATGCTACTTCTGAGACCACCAAGTCCTAACTGATATATAGATTCATTACGCAATAAAGCCTAGATATAGCATGGATAACAGCGGACACTGTGCAAAATGCAAAGGCTTTGCTCTAAGTAGGCTTGTGTTTCAATAATTATATAAAATTAACTATATTTTCTTTAGCGATACTGTTTGAAAAGTAAGCAAATATGTATAAATATTTCAATATACAGGTATAGCAATATGATTTTCTGCTGCTACACTTAATTATTTAAAAGGACTAAGAGCTGCATACGAAAATCATTTTGCAGTATCTTGCAATATTACTCTTATATAGTTGCAGTCGAGGTTTAGGACATTGACCTCTGACTAGAATTTCTGCATAGTAAACTGTACTGTATTTAGAATGTCAGTATTTTAAGCTTGTATTGGTGTCAATAAAAATACCTAGGCAGGTTAATTGTTCAGTTATTTGTAACATGCATAATCTCGGACACCCTCACGTTCTGAAATTGCTACACGTCCCGTATGTCACTAAGATCTCAATTTTATCCCAAAGAGCAAATATGTAGCATCTACAGCACAAACACGTGGATTTATTTGTTCAAACGGCTATAAATTGAATGAAATGCAACTTTTCGCATGCTTATTGTCGGTTTTTTTGTATTCTCCATAAGACAAAATACCTTTTCCTCATACAATGTATTATGAATGTCTTTATCAAAATATTTCGAAGAACACACTGCAAATTGAGTTAAAACTGAAAGGTTTCTTGCGAGTGATGTCAACAAACCCAGCAGTATCGTACCACTAGCAGGTACTTCTACAATGATTTCTTTCTCCAAAGTGACATCTACAATCGGAAATCACACGAGTGTTGCTAAAACGCGGTACGGAATGAAAAACGAGTCTTATATACTTCAAATAGTATATATAATTTAAGTTATTATTAATAAATTCTGATTGCAAAGAGGACGGCATAACATGGACAGTTTACAGTACCAGCCACTTGTCGTTTTCTAAGATTTACGCGATTGCGAATATCAACGACTCTCAAAAAGTGTTATCTAGTATATATGTAACCAACCTGAGAGTTCGAGAAACGGGAGAGAGAGAGAGAGAGAGAGAGAGAGAGAGAGAGAGAGAGAGAGAGAGAGATGGGGTTTAACGTCCACTCGACACAAACTAGTCGTTTCGGGTATACCATATGTATTTTTAATCTTTATTTCAACAATCAACTAGCTGATTTGACTAAAACATAGTCAAACTTATTAATCTATCAACATTTTGCTTCCAATCATTCTCAAAGCACTATATTCGCGAGGAAATGCCCCAAACTATAAAAAAAATCTATTAAAAGTTTCTGACCCGTGACTTCGCTGTCACGGCGAAGCTGGAAGGGAATTCATTGTTGACCATTTATCATACATATCAAAGCCTAATTAAATTTGGTTTGTACGTTTATGTCTCTCACGTTTCCCTAGTTCGCTCACTATCAAGTTTATCAACATATACAGCAAGCCCTCCCTAAAGCCTGTTTTCCACTAGGCGAATTTTTTCGCGCAAAGCGAATTTTTTCGAATACAGGCATGCGTAGTATAATTTCAGGCGGCGCCACACTTTTCGCTGGCGAAAAGGTGAGTTCGACTAGTTTTTCTTTTCCAGCCGCGAAAAAGGAGCAAGACAATCAGAATTCCATAAACTCATACGTGGTAATACAACTCACGAGGCCAAGGCCATCCCATCTCGTAGCATATTTACACATTGGCTACGCAGTTGTTCATGTTCGCATTTGGTCGATATAGATGTTATATGTTAAACTGATCTGAAAGCCTTCTGCTAATGTCATAAACATATGGACCTTTTCAAAGATGTCTAACGAAATATAAATGCTGTTTGCACAATATAAAAGATTATGTGTATTGATAAAATTCGGTGGTAAAAGATTTATTGACATTTTACGTGCATCAGAATGTAAGGAGCAATGTAAAAGAAAATGATCGGTATCTTCGAAGGAATGACCGCAACCGCACTCGGGGCAGTCCTAAATATGCCTTAAAAATTTAGGTCACTACAAGAGAGACGAAGACGACTATGTATTATTTGATTTTTACGTTTTAGACCAGAGGGAGGAGGGGGGCATTGTCACCCGAGTGGGGGCAAATTCTAAGTTAACTTTTCTAGAGGCATTTTTCGTCAGGAATCCGAATCTGGTAGGTAATAAGCCAGGCGAGGGGGCGTTTCCGAGATAATCGAGGTCAAAGGTCACGGAAGGCCAAATAACGAAAGAAACGAATATAATTCAAAATCTTTCCAGAATAGGGCCGAAAATCATTGATGACAGCAATGAGACAATTATAATACAGTAATATAATAATAACATTATATCTGGAATTTCGTACCGTACTAAGAACCGTATTTTGACATTGAATCCCCCCCCCCTTCATTATCATAGCAATTGAGTTTAATACCACACAACTTTGATCGCTATTTAAGGTAAATAAATATGAATGTGCCATAATATTACTTACATAGTTATAGAGGGTAATAAACAAGCTTTTCTGTGATATGTAACATTATATCTGGAATTCCGTACTAAAAACCGTATTTTGGCAATGAATACCCCTCCCCTTCATTATCATAGTAATAGAGCTTAATACCACCAAACTTTGATCGCTTTTTAAGGTAAGTAAATATGAATGTGCCATAAAATTATTTACATATTTGAAGAGAACAATCATCAAGCATTTCGCTGATATGTAACATAATATCTGGAATTTCGTTCCGAGACCCGTATTTTAGTATTGAATACCCCCCCCCCCCCTTCATTATCATAGTAATAGAGTTTAATACCACCAAACTTTGATTGCTTTTTAAGGTAAGTAAATCTTAATGTGCTAGAAAATTATTTACATATTTGAAGAGAACAATTAACAAGCCTTTTGCTGATATGTAACATTATATCTGGAATTTCGTACTAAGACCCGTATTTTGGCATTGAATCCCCCCCCCCTTCATTATCATAGTAATAGAGCTTAATACCACTAAACCTTGATTGCTTTTTAAGGTAATTAAATATGAAGGTGCCATAAGATTATTTACATATTTGATAAGGGTAATAAATAAGCTTTTCTGTGATATGTAACATTATATCTGGAATTTCGTACTAAGACCTGTATTTTGGCATTAAATACCCCCCCCCTTCATTATCATAGTAATAGAGCTTAATACCACCAAACCTTGATTGCTTTTTAAGGTAATTAAATATGAAGGTGCCATAAGATTATTTACATATTTGATAAGGGTAATAAATAAGCTTTTCTGTGATATGTAACATTATATCTGGAATTTCGTACTAAGACCCGTATTTTGGCATTGAATACCCCCCCCCCCCTTCATTATCATAGTAATAGAGTTTAATATCACACAATGTTGATCGCTATTTAAGGTAAGTAAATATGAATGTGCCATAATATTACTTACATATTTGAAGAGGGTAATAAACATGCTTTTCTATGATATGTAACATTATATCTGGAATTTCGTACAAAGAACCGTATTTTGGAATTGAATACCCCTCCCCCCTTCATTATCATAGTAATAGAGCTTAATACCACCAAACCTTGATTGCTTTTTAAGGTAATTAAATATGAAAGTGCCATAAGATTATTTACATATTTGATAAGGGTAATAAATCAGCTTTTCTGTGATATGTAACATTATATCTGGAATTTCGTACTAAGACCCGTATTTTGGCATTGAATACCCCCCCCCCCTTCATTATCATAGTAATAGAGTTTAATATCACACAACGTTGATCGCTATTTAAGGTAAGTAAATATGAATGTGCCATAATATTACTTACATATTTGAAGAGGGTAATAAACAAGCTTTCCTATGATATGTAACATTATATCTGGAATTTCGTACAAAGAACCGTATTTTGGAATTGAATACCCCTCCCCCCTTCATTATCATAGTAATAGAGCTTAATACAACCAAATTTTGATCGCTTTTTAAGGTAAGTAAATATGAATGTGCCATAAAATATGTTACATATTTGAAGAGAGCAAACAAATAGCTTTTCAGTGATATGTAACATTATATCTGGAATTTCGTACTAAGACCCGTATTTTGGCATTGAATACCCCCTCCCCCTTCATTATCATAGTAATTGAGTTTAGTACCAACCAAACTTGACCGTTATGTAAGGTAAGTAAATCTCAATGTGCCAAACAATTGTTTACATATTTGCAGAGAGCAATCAACACGCTTTTCTGTGATATGTAACATTATATCTGGAATTTCCTACTAAGACCCCTATTTTGGCATTGAATACCCCCCCCCCCCGTTTCATAATCATAGTAATAGAGCTTATACCACCAAACTTTGATCGCTTTTTAAGGTAAGTAAATATGAATGCACCATAAGAATTACATATTTGAAGAGAGCATTCAACAAGCTTTTCAGTGACATGTAACATTATATCTGGAATTTCGTACTAAGACTTGTATTTTGGCATTGAATACCCCCCCCCTTCATTATCATAGTAATAGAGCTTAAAACCACGGGTATGCAGGTGTAATCGCAGCTCATTGTTATTATTATAAATGTATTACTGTATTATAATTGTCTCATTGCTGTTATCAATAATTTCCAGCCCTATTCTGAACAGATTTTGAATTATATACGTTTCTTTCGTTATTTGACCTTTCGTGACCTTTGACCTCGATTATCTCGGAAACGCCCCCTCACCTGGCTTATTACCTACCAGATTCGGATTCCTGGTGAAAAATGCCTCTAGAAAAGTTAACTCAGATTTTGCCCCCACTCGGGTGACAATGCCCCCCCTTCTCCCTCTGGTCTATTTGCCAAAGTTGAAGTAAGGAGGTATATTTTTATCTTTATTAATTATTTTGGTTTTAAATTTATTTATAGAGGTCGAATTTCTAATACTTATATCACGGTTATTCCATTCTTTTATGGTAGAAGGTATAAATGATTTAGAGAATAAAGTTGTTCGACAAAAGTAATCAGTTAAATTATTGCTGTTACGAAGATTATACGGAGTACTGGAAAACTGAATTAAATTATGGAGGTATGGAGGGGTTAACTGATTAATGAGTTTGTGACGCCTTCGCCTCTCTTGCAGAGTGATAAATCATGTTTCTTCATATAATAACCTATGACTGGTACCCTTTACAGCCCCGCATATAGTCCCGAGTGCATCTAGTTGTAAGTGTTCTAATTTAGTGTAGGTAACAGTGGGTCTCGTTTAGTAGTCAGTGCAAGTGATTCAGTTTTCAGCGGGTTAAAGGAAACCAGCCACGTTTTTGCCCATTTGTTTAACATTTCAAGATCACTATTTAAGAAAGTCGCGCATGCGCTTGGGTCATTAATTTTAAGATAGATGCTAGTGTCATCTGCAAAGAGTCGAATATTCGATTTTATGTTCTTAACGATATCATTTATATATATGAGAAAGATAAGGGGACCGAGGAGAGGGCCCTGTGGTACGCCAGCAAGGACGGTCTTAGGATCAGAGGAGACCCACTTACAACGACGCTTTGCTTTCTTTTATACAAATAATGTTTAAACCACTGAAGCAAGTCTCCTCTAATCCCAGCCGCTCCAAGCTTCCGACACAGTGCATCATGCCACACCCTGTCAAATGCCTTGCTGATGTCACAGAAAACCGTCCTCGTATACTGACCCTCGTCTATGGCTTGACAAAAGAAGTGCGTAAGGTCAATTAGTTGATAGGTAGTTGAGTCACCGTGCATGAAACCGCTTTGTAAGTTAGTTATGATTGCATTATCCCTCATGAAGTTAAAGACATGCTTGTAAATACATTTTTTCGAAAATTTTCACAATGATGCTCAGATTATCGGTACAGTTTTTGTCGAAAGGGAGAGATTGAATAGATTACATAAGGGGTTATATATTTCAGATGAGATGTAATATAACTTGCCATTTATGTGATCAGGCCCAGTAGCTTTGGAGGTATCTAATGATAAAATCATGTCTTTAACTTCTTGAGGTTTTAGTGTAAGATTGCTGAGTGAGTTTGGGTTGTGTTCAAGTTCTGGAAACTGTGCATTGGCTGTGTTAAGTTGAGATTGGTTGATAAAGAAGTCATTTAAGCAATTTGCCTTATCCAAGGGGGTGGAGAAAAGGATTCCATTGTTGATAAGGGGAGGTAATTCATCATTTTTATACGCCGCCCTTTCACATAAGAATTGACAAGACGCCACCAGTCTTTACTACCAAATCTTGTATTATTATTTATTTTTTGATCTATTTTTTCATAAAATTCCTGTTTACATTTTCTTATAAGCTTAATATATTCATTTCTAATTAATCGAAAGTTTTGCCAATCAGGTTCTGAATTTGTTTTTACAGCTTTTTTGTGCACCTTTTTTTTTTTTGCTTAATTTTTTAATTGTATTATTCATCCATAACTTATCCCTGGGCCGAATGGTTACTATCTTGTTTGGAATATTATTTTTTGCAATCCTTGTCAGTTCATATGTGAAAGAGGCACATGACGTTTTAATCGAACTGTTATCATCTAAAATTTAGTACGTCATGTCTAAGTCCGTCATAATTAGTAATCAATCTTACCTTTAATAAGAGTAAATATCTCAGATTAAAAGCAGCAGCCATTGTGGAAGTTCAGGAAAGAAACCTTTCGCGACGATTCTGCTATGAAACAAAAAAATGATCGAAACAATCGCGTGTGTAGTTGAAAATATAAGCGCCCTTGCTCGGAATCTTTTGTGGCGAAAAGATTCGCCTAGTGGAAAACAGGCTTAACGCTGAAAGATCAGAAATCGTAGCGTGCAACCTTTGACGTCACTGGAGCGGACAAAAGATACCTCCCCTCATAAGTATTTATCGGCTGGTTATTTCCAATATAAGTATGACAATTTAGGTGCATATGGAAAGGAAAAACATCCAATCATACAAAAAACTACTGTATACCCCAAGAAATACGCATGGGGGCACACAGGACATAAAGGTAAGGGTTTCCATAACCGACACCCAACGATTAGGGATGCCCGCTTTCCCCGAGGGGTTTGGATGGCCGAATGGTTAGAGCGTGCACGTTGCTTCATAAGGTCTGCCATTGAGGCAACTGGCATGGTTTCGATTTCCGGATGTATGTGACAAGGAGTAGCGTCGCCTGTTCAACCTCGTGGGGTTTCTTCGGGTCCTTTGTCCCACCTACCCCCACCCCCACGCACAAGCGAATTATTGATTAAATTGAACCATATGTTAGTCCCGAAATGATCTAGTTTGTGTCGAGTGGACGTTAAACCCCATTTCTCCCTCTTTCCGCTTTTCCCGGCAACTCGAGTATCTCCTCCCGCAGCTAAAGAACTCAGCACGCAAACAAAATATTGAAATAAAATTTAACCATATTTAGTCCCGAGATGGCCAAGTTTGTGTCGACTGGACGCTAGCCCCTATACTGAAAGTACTAAGACTCTATACTCAAAATAGTAGTATTCTCTACTTTTTACATGCACTACGATTCTAAATAATTATCAAAAGTAACAAAAACTAGATTTTTCGGATATATTTCATGTTTCGTCAATATCGGATAAAAATTGCTACCTGCTATAGTTGAACGTTTTTTTACAATCAAATAAAAAAATGCAACTTCTACAAGGTCCACAAACTAAAATGTGATACTTCGTACAAACGGGGGCCATAATCCAGGAAGTGATGGTCATATATTCGCCAATATCGCTAGAGGAACCGATATCTTTCGGTCCACATCCTTGGTATTATTATGTATATTTTGTCAAGTTCAGCACCGCAGTATTAAACCACCATCGACTGTCGTTTTTCTGGTAAGGGAGTTAAAATAGAAATAAACTTTCACATCATTGCTGAGAAGTTTTTTTAGCCAGAAAACGCTCAGAAAGAATCTCCGACGATCTAGATCCCAAGACCTCCCAGGGCCTAGGAGGCCCCTGGACACTCGTCTAAGCACTTAGGATGGTACCCCTCCCCCATCTCAAGAATTGCTTCCACCGGCCCCGCCTTTATCTATAATAAAAAGCATTCTTGATCACTAATTATATTTAATTATTGATTGTATGTTTGGTTATAATCGGGGTATCACGTTGCTGAGTGGATAAGACGCTAGCTCTCTAGCCTGGATGTTGGATGTTCGATCCCTGCATTGGCCGAGAAAGTTCATCCATCTTTTCCGGCATGGTTCCCCTTGTCAGTGAAGCAGGACGTAGGGTCCGACAAGGACAGTTGTCTAGTCATTCGGATGGGACAAAAACCGAGGCCCTGTAGACACATTTGCGTGCACGTAAAAGATCCCTTGGCAGTAGGACGTAGCGCCGTTGCCTGCGCAAAATCTCCCTCATAACAAGCTGTATGGCGTATGCCCGTCTTCATTAGCCAATTTTATGAGTAGGACGTTAAACCCCATTTCATTTTATTTTGATTATAAACATGAATTTTAATCGTTGATTATATAAAAACTATAGTCAAAAATTAGCTATTCTGACTTTTGAGAATACCACAAACTTAGTTAATCACTATTCTCTAACTAGCTAGGTACTGATTATACCTAATCACAGATTATTTTACACACTTTTTGTAAATGTGAGCCACAGAGTTTAATAGTCTGCTTTCTTTAACGGCTCATTACCTAAATTTGAGATTTTTGAATTCGTGTAAAATTCGAATTTCTGTTGGAGGTCCCATTTCTTTATATTAAACATTATGTACAATTACGTCAGGTCGGTATAGAATTATTTAAAATTTGAGAAAACATTTCGTTGTCTATGTTTCCACCGGATATAACACACACTATGTTCCCTTTACCAGCAGACCCATTTAAGGCAGCTGATACAGGAGCTGCAGCCCCACCTTCGGCAATAACATGATTGCGATCAGCTAACAGCTTCATTGAATCGGCGATTTGCTTTAATGTTACTACCAGTGAACTATCAACTAGCTTCTTAACGGATGGCCACATTTCATCCAGAACAGATCGGCTGCCAATACAGTCTACAAAAGATGGCTTGTATTCGCACTCAACAGGTTCCCCAACTTCAAGTGCTTTTGAAAGTGGGGCAGCAGTTTCTACCTCAGCCGCAAAAATCTTGACGTTTGCTTTCTTCGATTTAATGGCAGAAGATATTCCAGTGATCAATCCCCCGCCTCCATACGGTACAATAACTGCATCAACATCCGGGAGATCTTCTAATATTTCTAGACCTATTGTCCCATTGCCTGACAAGAAAAAAAGCATGTAATAAAATAAAACAAGCCAAAATCCCAAAATAAATAGATGACACATATTAATTAATCGCACATTTAATTTTTTTCAAAAGCATTGAGCAATCAAACTATACACAAAGTTTCATCACTCTCTATCAGTTTGAACATCCTACCTCAAGTTTTGCTTACACTTAGCAGTTTCATCACTCTCTAACAGTTTGAACATCCTACCTCAATTAGAAGGAGAGTTATTGTGCTCAAAAGTCTCGAACTATCAAATTGCTTATCGCTTTGCCTACCCCGAGCAGAACATGCTCATTATCGAACGTAGTCAAGGTATTGAAGTAATGAAACTATACACCAAGTTTTAACACTCTCACTTAATCAGAACTAAAGTTATCGTGTCCCAAAGCATCAACCAATCAAATTGCTTATCTTTGGCTTACCCTAAGCAGAAAATGCCCATCATTGAACTCCATCAAGACATTCACCTAATAAACACCTACACTAAGTTTGAACATCCTAGTGCAATTAAAAGGGGAGTTATTGTGTTCCAAAGTCTCGGCCAATCAAATTGCTTATCGTTTTGCCTACCCTGAGCAAAAAATGCTCATTATCGAACTAATCAAGATATTGATGGAATGAACCTATACACCAAGTTTCATCACTCTCACTTATTTAGAACAAAAGTTATCGTGTCCCAAAGCATCAACAAATCAAATTGCTTATCTCTGCTTACCCTAAGCAGAAGGTGCTCATCTTCGAACTCCATCAAGGCATTGACCTAATAAACACCTACACCAAGTTTGAACAATCTAGCTGAATTAAGAAGGGAGTAATTGTCCCAAAGAGTGTGACAGAAAGACGGACGGACAGACGGACAGACAGACGGACGAACCCATTTTAAGAGTCCCCTTCTCTCTTCGAAAGGCGGGGGACAAAAACACCAAAAACTAGCAGCGAGGCGGATATGTGCCTCGCCCATATCCCCCAAAAAATAGACGACACTCATTAAAAGGAATCGACAAAGCATATTGCTTAGTTTCTGCACAGCCTCAGCAGAAAATGACTCGGGACTTTCACTTATTTGAATATTCCACATCAATTAAAATAATAGTTATTATGTTCCCACAGCTGTGAGTGATAAGTCTTTAACTTAACCTCACCCAAGTCTTCGACATTGAAAAAATGAATTATTTGTCAATTGAAATCAACACTGATGTTTTGATCTTACCGGGAACAGACTGGCTTTTAAAACAAAATAAACATTTTACCATTGGCACGCTAATCGTGTACAAGAATGCCTTTCAGAGCCATCTGTAAGAAGGGACTCGAAGAACAAGGGCAAATATATTCAACAAGTCATTTCGAACGGTGGGTCACCCCATATTCTTTATCTGGAGGATGAATGAATGAATGAAATGGGGTTTAACGTCCTACTGTTATGCACTTAACCTGTACGCCATACAGTGTGCTATGAGGGAAATTTTGCCTGGGCAGCGCGCTACGGTCTAATCTTATATCGAATTCCAACTGCCAAGGGATCTTTTACGTGCACTCCAATGTGTACACGGGACCTCGGTTTTTTCGTTCCATCCGAAGGATTAGGCAGCTGTCCTTGTCAGGCCCTCCTTCTGCATCACTGACAAGGGGAAATCACGTCGGAAAATCGAGATGAACTTTTTCGGCCAATGCAGGGATCGAACACCCGACCTCCAGGCTAGCGAACCAGCGCCTTATCCACTCAGCCACCGTGATCCCCGATTTATCTGGAGAACGTGTGCAATATATACTATTGGTGAGACTGGAAAAACTAGACGCTAGAGATTGCCATTCGACTGAGACTTCTCGCTTATTTTGCTGAACATAACTGATTCGCGGAAACGATTGAATGTAAATCAGTTTATATACATGTACATGCATATTACATTATTACATGTGTTGCAGACCATTTGGGTCAATTTATAGGTCCCTAATATTAGCGATTTAGCGCCTTTAATATGCTATTGAAAAAGCTGTACAAGTAGCTTATTGAACAGGTGTTGCCCTTCGATTGCCAAATGTGCATGGAAGGTAAACTGATTTATCTGACCAATTAAATATAATAGTTTGATATAAATAATGAAGATAGTGTCATAACTATTAATGCTTACAATGCTTGTTCGCTTTTATCTTATCTCATTCTAAGGTGGCACGAGCATGTAGCGGGTAATGTCGGTCATTCAATGGTATATTTAAATACATATTACTAATCGTAATCGCTTGATAATGTACTAAACAGCAAAAATTAAAAACGTGTCAGTGTGATTTCAAAATCAGAGAGGCACTTTAATCAAATCATTCCAAAAAACGACTTATAAAATGGATCAAAGCAATTTTTTGTGAACATTATTATGACACAGTCATTAATGTTTAATTCATTACAATTCCAAGACATTACGAGAAGGTTAGAGTATGCACACAGTCTATACATCAGTATCTGCATGTTCCTGAAGCAACGGTATACTAGTTTTATAACTATTATCCGTTGCTTACGCAGCACCATATTCTCGTCACTTATGAGTAATAACCTCCCTTTGCGGAACCTACGTCACGATTCGATTTTTCCAATTAACTACCTCGTAACATATGGAGTAGCGGTAGTGATTTAAATATGGCGACCTCCATAGATTCTACATTTTCACATATTACAAACAAGTTTACAATTGAATGTTTAAGCGAAAACCAGAAAAAATCAATACATATTCGACAAAACGTGATGCGATCGGCCATGATGGAATGTTGACAGCCTTGCACTTTGTCCCCTTTGACCTTTGTGACTCGATTAACATAAATAGGGGTTTCTACTGGAGATCAAGCGTCTGGTTATTCGAATATTTCGCGGAAAATTTAGTTTCAAGGAATCTCAATGGCTACTGGAATATCCCCTCGGCCAATCAAAATTAGTGACGAGAATAGTCGGCTGTGAAAGCAACGGATAATAGTTATAAGACAGTATCCGTTGCACAGGAACATGCAGTATCTGGTGTCCGCCCCGAGTGTCCATAACAGCAGCGCAGCGTCTGTACATGGAGTGGACCAGACGATTGATGAACGCCATTTTTACCTAGAACCACACTCTTAGAAAAAGCTTCGACACAATCCATCGGCTGTGTTTGGTCTCGGTATGACGTTATTAAGTCTCCTCTGTAGGTGTTCAATCGCGTTTAAGACTAAGGGCTGGCCAGTGCATAACTTGGTCGACGGGCAGACGAGGCCGACGGCAATATACGTCCACACTTCCATGTGGGCGTATAAAACCATGGAGAACACATTAACTCAGATGTAAGGTTGCGTTTTTGAGTTCAATTCTGTGTTTGGGAAGGAACCTTATTGCTCAGGTAAAGCTAGAGATGT
Organism: Patella pellucida; assembly: GCA_917208275.1. Lineage (NCBI taxonomy): Eukaryota > Metazoa > Mollusca > Gastropoda > Patellidae > Patella > Patella pellucida. The sequence continues at coordinate 36,095,170 of OU795036.1, forward strand.
GGTCACAAATATACAATAAAAACATTTGTCCAGTTTTATGCAATGTGTCTATTCAGAGTTACATTCCAACCTGACGTTTCTTTTGCTGCTTAGTATATTATCTATAAATTTGTTCAATTTGTGATGTTAAAACATTTTAAGCAATACTAGCTATTCTAAAGCAATAAACTGAATATTAAGAAAGATGAAATAATTTTTGATATTTTAAATGAATATCGTCCAGTACCCCCTAACCGTTTTTAAAAGAGTATTAACCTGCTATAACGCTTGGTTCGGCAACTGGGTGTATAAATTTCCCTTCCATTCCAGGATGACTGTGATTTATAATGATGTTCCACCAAGTGTCGTAAGGTACCCGTATAACCTTGCCTCCATATCTTTCTATTGCAGCTGTTTTAACGTCGGGTGCGTGATCGGGTACAAGTACCGAGCAGTTCAAGCCAAGAATTCTACTATTCCTCGCTAACCCCTGGGCAAAGTTTCCAGCACTTGCAGTGTAAACACCAGTTAACTTGTCGGATTTTAGGGCTGCCAAAGCATTGCTTGCTCCTCTAACTTTAAATGAACCAGTTGGTTGAAGATTTTCTAATTTCAAATATATCTACAATAAAACAAATATTACATATTCTTACTGACATCAATAAATACAAAAATATGACTATGTCGAAAGTCGACAAGACAGTATACAACCCAAAATGCAAGTCGAAAATAAGAAATTAGGAAACAACGAGGGGCGCTATTATTATTATTATCGCTGTGTGTTATTTCTTAATTTCCTATTTTCGAGTTGGTGTTAGCTTGTATAGTGTGTTGGCGCCTCACATTTTGTCGTAACTTCTACTATTCGACTTGTGTTTACTGAAATGATTTATATTGCGTGTAAAAAAGGCTTAAGGCAGTGTAAAATTCCACCTTGGTCGGAGGTCAGCTTGATCTCGAGGCCATAGGCTTCAACCTGCCAACCCTTCTTTTTAGTAAATCGGCACTGATCTCAGAGAGTTGGGATTCATGAAAATATTATCACCGACAACAGTACAGACTAAGACAACATATTCTGTCAACATTAACTGTAAAAAATAACACAAACCTAAATACGTACCTTCCCCCATTGTGATTCACAATATAAAGGTATTAAAGGGGTTCTCATTGTATATTCTTTAATTGTTTCCTGGGCATCTACTATCTCTTGTAAAGCTATAGCTCTCATGGTGGATGAAACTTTCATCTAACATCTAATTCCCGTAATATGTCAATAATATATTTATTCAACGATCTACAGATAAATATTGTAAAGGGACAGATTGAATTATCAAAAATGTCTATACGTTTAAGAGTTTATTTAAAATGAGTCTCCAATATCCATCAATCACCCGTGTCAACAAAATCCGTGTTAATGAATCTTCACAGGCCCGCAAATGTGTACAGTACATGCTGCGGGTGGACCTCGGGCTTTCTCTCCACCCGAATGACAAGTCACACTTTCCTTGTCAGCAGGGCATAAACAGTTATCTAGACACAGGTTACTTACCAATGTACCCCCTTACCCCCGACCCAAGGCACCACCACTGCATGACGATTTTTGTTGGCTTTTTGGTTTACAATAATTGAATAAAGGGATAACAAAGTTAAAGGACAATGTTGGTGTCAGTCAATAGAGCAGGTTAAACGCAGTCAAAATATGATTTTAGCACAGAAATCTTTGCCACGGTTGATCCGTAACTAAGATTATGAAGAATCAAGGAGGAGCGCAAAAAAGGGGAAACGGGTCGACAATTCTGTTGAAGCCTGGAAGTTGTTATACGAGTCCGTGAGAGGATATCTGTTCGAAACGAACAATACATAAAAAGAATTGATTGTGACGAAATAAGAGAGGACGAGAAAAAGCCAGTGCATTCCCTTGGGGTTTTTTTGTTTTCGTTTTCTATTTACATATTTTAAGCGGTGATTATATAGTTTATTCCGACAGCCTTATAAATATAGACATACTAACCATTATTTTATTTTTATACGCCCACATTTTCACGTGGGCGTATTATTTTTGTCGCCCCTGTCCGTCCTTCTTCCAGACGCTCCGTTCACAATTTTTATCCGATTTCAATGAAACTTGACATACAGGTTTATCACCATAAGATCTCGGTTCTTTTTCATATTGCCATATATCGGACCATAAATTCGTGGATTATGGTCCCTTATTGTACGAAAATCACATTTATTAGCTTGTACAAAGGAATACACGGAATTTTTATATTTTGTTCGCTTTCTGTTATCTCGAGACCGCCAATCTTTTTTTTTATGAATAATTCGTTTCGAACAGATATCCCCACGATCTCATATATATGAAACAACTTTTCAACCTTGGCGGAATTATTGGTTAGCTCGTCCACACGATATAGTTTAATTTCGGAATATAGAAATGCAGTGGTTGAGTTGTCCAAACGACATTGCTGAATATTAGGGACACATAAAGTATTCATAGTCAGTATAATTTAGTATACCGAGTGGTGCTGTATCATCATACCCACGTTGTTTTCATTGTGTTTGATATGAGTATAATTTCTTTACGTTAATTGGCAAAGTATCGCGATCGCGTACATGAATAACAAAAAACAAAATAAATGATCAATAACAATTTTAATTAATAATAATTTGATGATCCCATAAATATACAAGCTGGTTGTTCACAGGAAAAAGAAGCAGCAAGTTGCCTTGGTGATAATAGGCCACGTGGCAAATGAATCCAAACCATTACTAGAACAACTTTAGTCACAACTCCATTTGAAATTCACGGCGAATATGGAATTTTCCGATGACTATGCATAACAATAATTGATTGTGTACGAGTCAAGTATTCGTTGAACCACATAACCAAAAGTTGTGGACGACATAACTAATGCCTGGTGGGCGACTTAACTGACTCCATTTGAAATTCACGGCGAAAATAGAATATTCCGATGACTATGCATAACAAAAATTGATTGTGTACGAGTCAAGTATTAGTTGTGGACGACCGTACCATTAGTTGATGCCGAGTCAAGTTTTAACCAGTGGCGTCACTAGGGGGTGGCACAGGGGGCACGTGCCCCGGATCATTTCATGGTTGCCCCGGATCTATTTCAAACAGACAAAATCGATAATTTGCAATTATTTCACTACTTTTCCCTATCATTATTTCGAATGTCCCGAGTACGGAAGAGAAGCTTTCCAGTGCGAAGCTTTTCTGGGTTGTCTTTTTTGGCCCACCGTAGATTTCCTAAATTGCCTGCACGTGCACAGTTTAATACAGGATTATACATGTATAACTAAATAAATATTTGACTGAAAATAGTGTAGAAACGATCGTGCATGACCTAGTTTACCCGCCGTGTATGTTTAGCGGGACAACAATATCAAATTAAATTTTAGTTCGTGATAATTTAGCTCACAACTTCACAAGAACTTGTACATATTTTCCAGTATTCGTTTTAATAACTATTTTATTATATCGACAAAAAAAATCCGCAGTTTGAAGCATCAATAGAATACCTACGGCAACGCCATGTCGTTATTAAAACGAATACTGGAAAATATGTACGAGTTGGGCCTGTGCCCCGGATCTAATTGGGTCTTAGTGACGCCTCTGGTTTTAACAAAAAGTAGTGCATGACATAACCAATGCCTGGTGGACGCCTTAACCGACGGCCGGGGGCGACTTAACTGTGGACGACTTTGCTAGTGGACGAGTTAACTGGCACCCTCTAATGAATAATGGGTGGTGTAGCATTGGCGACGTGAAGAACTATACTACAACCCATCAGCTATTATAACAATGATTCGAACTGGTAAAATATCTTAACAAAGAGGCGTAAATACTAAATAAATAGAAAGTCTTACCATATAACCCGTATTGGTCACCTCTGAATTGCGGGTCAGGGCAAAGGTCGTTTTATTGTAATTGTATCAGGATTCAGACTAGTAATTATCTCCCGTTGACTTCAATGATAAATCCATTTCCATCCTTCATTAAAGGGTCAATAACACTCTTGCTGGCTTGACAGGTCCATTAAAAAAAAAATAGCCTTATTCTAACTACAAGATGTTTAAGTGCTCTACCTGTTGTGTAAGTTATCCATTACAACCTATCTCACTTGTTCAGAGGGTTCGAAAATATGTTTAAATCCAGGTTGCATTTGGAAGTGGATTAACCATGGGGCACAGGCCCCAAGGCCCCCACATTAGGGGGCCCCACACCCAAAATCTCAGTTGCGTCCAGCCACCTGCTCTAGAAATGCCATAGCACTCGCATTTAATAATAATAATAATATAATAATAATTTATTGTTTACAGTCAGTTACATATACATATCAACGGACTTTACAGAAGTAACACATAAAATCAAAACAAAACTAAAAACTATAAAGCTTTAAAAATACAAAACTAAAAGCTATAATAATATAAAACTAAATAAGCTATAAAAATACTTCACGGTTAAAAATTTGAAGAATAGTATTCTTTAAAAAGGAAAGTTTTTAGGGAACTTTTAAAGGATGCTAAAGTGTCTATTTTGCGGATGCTAGGCGGTAAATCGTTCCATAGAGTGGGTGCAGCGATAGAGAAAGATCGGGATCCATAGAAGTCACACCCGTCGTACTCCGGTACATTTAGCCTAAGCCCTCCTCCTTCTATCGTAGCCTGACGAGTGGACCTCTGTGGAAACCAAGGTGGTGATTAATTCTGAAAGAAAGAGTGGTGCTTGGTTATGAAGACATTTATAAGTTAATATCATAATTTTAAATTTTATACGTTGACAGACAGGAAGCCAAAGGAGTTCATGCAAAATAGGGGTGATGTGTTCGTGTAATCGTGTGCGGGTGACTAAACGGGCGGCAGAGTTTTGCAGTAGTTGTAAGCGATCAAGAGTGCTGTGCTTAGGCTTAAGGTTATAGAGAAGGCTGTTACAGAAGTTAAGACGGGAGGTGATTAAAGCGTGAACTAGTGTTTCGTTGCATTTACGATCTAAAAACTTTCTTATACGCCCAATACGAAATAATGAATAAGATACTGATTTACAAACTTTTGAAATATGGTCATGTAAGGATAAAACATTGTCAAGATTAAAACCTAAATTACGGACAGCCGTGCAAGATTTAACTGGTGTGTCACCGACATTTAAAGTGTCTAAAATATTTATGTTTCTTTTCTTTGAAATTTAGAGTAAAAATGCAGTACCTCTGTCTTTTTATCGTTTAAAGCCAAATTGTTATCAATCATCCATGACCTAATTTCATTAATACATGTTTCTACACTGTGTATGTTATTTGTTACATTTTACATCTGAGGTAAAGTTGAGTATCATCTGCATAAAGCATTAAATCGAGGCCACTGCGTACAATAATATCTTCTAGAGGGGCGCAGTACAAAGTGAATAAAATCTTTGTCCATGAATTTATCACCAGGGCCGGAATAACCATGAGACACAGGCCCCAGGGCCCCCCACATTAGGGGCCCCCACAAAAAATCCCAGTTGCGTCCAGCCCCCTCCTCTAGAGATGCCATCATTTCATAGCACTCGCATGGATTGGTCCACTGAAATAACGCCAGAATGCGCTAATTTTGTGGCAGAATTTTTTTTTTTCTGGGGGAGGTACTTCTAAATGGCTCCACACAAGTGTCTGAAATGCCAGGAAATCATGTTTCCGGCCTCCAATTTCTGAAAATTTCCAGAAAAATAAGGCGCTCCCTCCAAACAAATTTCGATTATGATATAATACACTTGATTATGATCACATAGTGATGCTCCTAAGGCACTGATGAGTCGGTCGGTTTTAATGGCGCCTACACCTGATCCAAACTTTCTTATATCGCTTATGTGGAGACTATCGGGCGCCACCACAGGCGCGGACCCAAGGTGCGGACACCAGAAGCAAGTGCCTCTCCCAAAAAATCTGCCGCCATATAAAATACAAAATTGCCACTCAGATATCACCCCAATGGCAGAAAAATGTGTTTCCTGCATCGTTATTTTTCAAAATTTTCTGAGGGAGGACCCCAGACACAAGGGTACCGCCGCCATAGGCGAAGGGCCTCTCCTATCACCTCTTTCTGGGTCGGCGTCTGACCCCTCACATGACATTAAAGGGTTCGTTTTGGTCGCCCTTATTCACATTTGACAGGACCTTGTTGGTCTTTGGGGGCGCCACCACCAAATTACTTGATTAGAGATTTTCGTTCTGGTCGCCCTATCCACGTCGCCTTATGGTGACATTCTAGTTTATCCTTGGTGTTCATGAGAAGATTCAAAATCAAAAGTTCATAATATTGATATGAGCGAGATAAATATTTTGTTGGTTGCTGATCAACAGCTCGCATATATCCTGTGGATATGCTCTAGATACTCGTTCACATAGTAAATCTTCATTCCAGTCCTCCCTTTTCCACCCACGCATACCTGCAACCCCCCACCCTACAAATCAAATCAGTTGTTCAGGGGCATCATCTCGAGTTATTTAGAGATGGACATTCCTAGAAATCTATGTTTTATTAATATATATATGATCATCATTTATGTCAACATAATCACATTTTCCCCCAATTGTAGACATTAGACCCCCCCCCCCCATATCTCGAAAACGTACCCTCGAACATAACGTACAATACCATCAGCCCTGGAATCACCGTTAGTAATTCGTACTTTTAGCCATGTATCAAAGGGGACACTATAAGTGATATACGTAGATTAGACTTGGATTGCGTACATTTATGTCTTCGTTGTTGTTTGTGCAGACATTCTCTCCAACCAAATATTGGGGAAGGATAAATAAATTCTACGAAATCCACCACACACGGATAAGATCTTCGATTTAAGGGGTTGGTTGTGAATACGAGGACCCTGTAACTTTAATGACGATATAAGTTCAGGGCCGTATCTAGCGGGGTGTAGGGGGTGCATTGCACTCTCGGAAAAATAAGGCGCCTCGGGAAATCCCCCCCCCCATTTGACAGTCTTTCAATTATATAATGATACACTTGATTATGATCAATATCAGTAACATTATATTGGCGCTCCACCACTTTTAAAATCCTACATGGGGGATCACGTGGCGAAGTGGGTAAGGCGCTTGGTGGAAGTTTATACAGCACTTAACGGTATGAAACGAGGACCCCGGGTAATGATGGATAAATCGTTACTTAGTATTTACGCATGTGGGATGTGATAGGCCCTATTTATTCATATGTTTTAAATCATATAATTAACCATCAATCCTTATCTCGCACAATGAAATTTTATAAATTGGAAGGTAATAAGCGAGATCTGAAGAATTTTAGACCCATTAACTTGTTGAATGTTGATTACAATATATATTCTCGAATTTAAGCTCTAAAACTACGGCCAGTAATTAGAACACTTATCTCGCCTGATCATTAATGTGTTCAAGGTCGAGATATTGCCAGTAATATAGCCTCAATTAGAGATGTTTTAGATTTTGTACACTTTGAAAACATACCATTTATTAAAATTAGACGCCCTAAAGGCATTTGATAGAATGGATGAATGAAATGGGGTTTAACGTCCTACTATGTGCTCCTAACCTGGGTTAATTGAAGACGGGCACACGCCATACAGTGTGCTATGAGGGAAATTTTTGCCCGGGCAGCGGCGCTACGGCCTACTCTTATATCGAATTCCAACTGCCAAGGGATCTTTTACGTGCACTCCAATGTGTACACGGGACCTCGGTTTTTCGTCCCATCCGAACGACTAGGCAGCTGTCCTTGTCAGGCCCTCCTTCTGCATCACTGACAAGGGGAAATAGTGCCCCATTCTTATATTATTGCCGTTTTAAAGCACTTCAACTTTAACACATGACACAATTATATGGAATACAAGTTACTTGAAGAGTTTATTTCAGCGTCGTTTCGACTTTGGAACTATTTTTTTTAACCATGTTAAAACGTTATATACTGATGTACGTAGTTGTGTTAAAATCAATGGTTATTTGTAACGTTCTTTTCCCGTTACTAGGCCCGTCAGACAGGGCTGTCCATTACTGTATGTCCTTACAGCAGAACCTCTAAACGCCCTCATGAAATCCAATACTAACATTATTACTGGTATTTAAATACCTGGCTCTCCCACCCCATCTCTTTTATACCAGCATGCTGATGACTGTACCCTCACCCTAGCTAATACTGATTCGATTATTAATATATTCTCCCAGCTTGACCTCTATTGTAAAATTTCCGGCGCTAGAATAATGTTGAAAAATCCGAACTTTTACTTGCAGACTCTGTTAAATATAATAATGTAACTCTAGCTGTAGATGTTAAAGTCATACATGACTGTATCGAGATTTTAGGAATATATTTGGGGTCAAATCTTACCACCTGTACACATAGAAACTGGGATCCCTAATTGCCTAAAATTTAAAATATTTTTTTTAATATGTGGTCCCAAAGACACCTTACTTTAATGGGAAAATGAAATCGAATCAGCTATTAAGAATTTCTTGTGGTTTGGTAAAAAAAAACTTAATAAAAAAGTTCCACTATACTTGGCACTCAAACCCAAGGAGGTTTAAATATTCCCAAAATGATTTTAGGCTTGTCTGGCTAAAAAGATATATTGATAAATCTTATAATGCTGTATGGAAACAGTTATTCAATTATTTTTTAAAATCATAATATTAGGAATAAAGTTAGATATAGAAGTGGTCTTGAAAATATACCCATCTTCTATAAAGCTTTGTTAATTGCCTGGAATAATATTAATAATGGCACCCGTATAATGCCTACTAGATGTAACGATATTTTAAACCAGCCTTTGTTTGATAATCCACATACATGTATTCTATATAATGGTAAAACTATACATTTTGATTATTATGTATAAGATTGTAAAAATTGCTGACATATGTTATTGTGTAATACCGGGGTTTCTCCCTTTAACACATATACTAGATCTGCTTGATTGTGATGATGAAGACTTTAATAATGCCAAAATTGAAAAATGTTTTAAAATTATTTGTTCGTCTATACCCCCAGCGTGGTTATATATTATTGAATACGAAAGCCATGTGATTCATAACGACGACGAAACAATTTTTTGGTAAAAATTGGAATCTTTGAAAGAAATTAGAATATTCAGTCATTTATTGTTGTAATATTAAAAGGTGGAAAAGGTAACAGGACGAAACGAAATTTGGGTAAAAATTGGAATCATGGAACAAAAATAGAATCTTCAGTCATTTATTGTTGTAATATTTAAAGGTGGGAAAAGCAACAACTGACTGGAAAGTCTATTTTTACCCAAATTTCGTTTCGTTGTGTTTGCCCGACATTCCTAAATTTGGACGTTTTCCTATATTTAGAGTGTCAAGGCTGCGAAAAGGCAACTTGGTAGGTGGTGACGTATTTTTTAGCAGCCTCTTGTGTCGCTCATACTGGATCTAGCGAGGTAAGCGAGGTCTTATTTTCTCACTAAGATGTTCCTTTACATTGTTCGGGTATTCCCAGGGACTGACACGCGACCACTTAGCGGTAAAAAGTTACCCAGTAAAATGTATTCAATGTGAGGTTCCCTGGACGTAGAGACGAGTGCAGCGAAGTCCTACGTTCAGAGCTAGACTAGATATGGGCCCTGATTATAAGCAATATTTTATTGTCAGAAAAGGCTTTGCATGTATTACCTCTCTCCTACGTTCGTTTAAAAAATCAAGATAAAATGATATTGATGATATATATTCACATTGGGAAAAGTAATAAACAAAATTATATTATTATAAGTTATAGAATTTTTTTAATGAATGCTGTGCTCCGGGAAATGGAACACAGATTGCTGACAGAATGGTATGTCAGTGGATGAATTTGTAATAGAATTGAGAGCAGCACGAAGGCGTAATTTTGGTACTTTAACAGACGACTTTATTTGTCACTTTGTTATAAAAGGCCTGGATGATGTAAGGTTGGTAGTAAAACTAAAAGGCATAGCTGATATGAATCTTAAAACGACCATTACAGTAAGTCGAAACAGAGAAACGATCAAATGTTAAAAGTAAACAAACTTACTTTCAAGTCTAGATATTACATTCTGTCCAGTAGTTACATAATTTCGAATTACATAGTATGTAACTGTTTGATGTTTAAAATTTCAAGTTCCATTTTAAAATCATCAATCGCCATCATTTTGATTTATCAAAATTTGGAAATATTAATTATTAAATCACAGATCCTATTTCGTTTCTGGGAATCGAAACGACGACACTTGATTCAATGACCGGCCTTATGATCCAAAGCGAACGCCTTAGACCTTTGCCCCCCCCCTTAGGAGAAGGGAGTTTAGCGTCCACTGGACACAAACTAGGTTATTTCGGGACTAACATATGTTTCAATTTTATTTCAGTACTTCGCATGCGCGTAGGTGACTTTGGCTGTTAGAGGAAACCGGGGGACTCGAAAACCCACGAGGTTGGACAAGCAGGGAATCGAAACCACACTCCTTGACTAAATGACATATCTTGTGAACTAACGCGTACGCGTCAAACAAATCCCCCCCCCCCCTTGGGCTTAATGAAACACCAATAATATATAGTGTAAAAACAGACGGTTTATTTGAAGTACTAACGATACGATTGACTGACATTGTAAAGACGTATCAATATTCTCCTATTTTATGAAGGGTTGTTCTTGTGATTTTGTTTTGTTATGCCAACACTTAAAGAGAAAAATGTCTATTTGAAGTACTAACGATACGATTGACTGACATTGTAAAGACGTATGGATATTCGCCTATTTTATGAAGGGTTGTTCTTTCATACCAACACTTAGAAAATTTTAAACAAATCACAAGATTGCCGCCATATTCGATTTACCAGTTCTTCGTTCAGCTTTGATGCGATAACTTTATAATCAACATCGAAAACGTTTACCATGAAAAACGTAGTTGTTGTTATACTGACTTGTGCTGCATTATCCCAAACTTGGGCATTATTGCGGTCTTCTTTTGTTAAAACCAGGGTGATTGAGGATAAATGTTTTAGCAATCCGGCAAGTCAAGAAAAAAATCTAAGAAGATCAACCAACTGTGCTTTTACGTGTTCTCAAAGTTCAGATTGTTGGCGGTACATGGCATGTAAAGATTCAACTTCTAACCGTTTCAACTGTAACTTATATAACAGCGGGGAAGACTGTTTAGTTGCTGACGGAACTGGACAAGGGTGTAAATGTTATAGGAAGGTAATTTTTATAAATAATTTGTCAATTTAGATAATTCGATTCATGTTTAATTGCAAAAAGAGCAATTTTCAGTTCCGATTTATACACGCCCACGTTGTATTTTGAGGGATATTTGTGATCACTATGTCCGTCGGTCCATTCATATTACTTGTAAATATCCTACATTTTTTTAGAATTTTGTTTTTTCAAACTTGCCGGGATTGGTTGGTTAGACTTGAATAATGGGGGGGGGGGGGGGTCTGTCTAAATTCAGGGTGTTGCGCCTAATTTCCCCATTGTCACAGGTCAAAGAATTTTTATATTGTTATTTCAGATATGCTTTTGAAGAATCTTTTGCTTCTTATTAACTTTTCACCGAAACCTTGTTAACTCGTGACAGATCAGGGCTTTTCCGTTCCTATTGTTCATGTTATTATACAGTTCACTGAAATTGGGCCACATCAATTCAACGAAAAGTAATTGCGTTTGTCACCAAATGGACTATCCTTTTACACTTTTTTAATGTTTAGGTAAAAATTTCAAATGATCTCTGTCCAACATTTACAGAAGCCGTCATGACAAAACAGTAAACATGAGATTTGTATCTGGTGATGTATAGTGCTAATGAATGGAGACATTGCAGGTTCTAATTATCTCCCCGTTTACTGTGTTTACGCCCATGCCCTGTACCGAACTTTGTATATGTTAACAATTAAAAGGTTCTAAATTTATAGAATGGCATTTTATATACATGTATATGTAAATGTAGGCTATCTATTTGATTGTCCCCGACCTTTCGATATGGTGGGGGGTAATTTTACTTTCGAACGACGACCTTCTGGAAATATGAGGCCTAATATATTGATTATGTAACTAAAAACGTTTTGAATCAGAGACCGTTACACCCCACCCTGTACATGACCCCTTAAAGTTCTTACCATTTTTTTTTCTTTCGTAAACTCCCAAGAATTACACCAAAAGTGCTATATATGGTGTCTTCTTATAGGTTTGTAATGGTGCGGAGTCTGATTACTGACATCAAAGTTATTTTCGAGAATCCAATATGGCGGAAATATAAGTCTGTAAAATTGCGGCCAGTATACACTATACAGGGCACCTTGGGTGTATTTTTGGCGAGAACTTAGGCCAAAAACAAAATTATGGGGCAAAAATAAGGGTATAGGAACTCTCAGAGGGGTTAGAGGGGTCCGATCCCAGAAAGATTTAACTCACAAGAATAGTACACCATACCTCATTTTTTGAATAGGCTTTCATGTAGCAGTTCTTAAAGTTTCGAATTAACAGTAATTAAAACACCCCCACCCCCGTATTAGAAGTAAGCATATTATGCGACTATTAAAATGGGTTTGTCTACCGTCACATTTTTAGGGACACAATGAATTCGCTTCTTGGTGTATGTGTTTATTAGGTGAAATGAAGACTTGTGTGTTTCCACCAAGACTCAGCAGAGATAAGAAATATGATTGGTCGATGCTTTGGGACACGATAACTTTTATTCTAATTGAATGTTAGAGATGGAACTTTTAAAATTCAAAACCACGACGAAGTCCAACCATAAGCATTTTCTGCTTAGACGAAGTTCGATTGCTCGATGCTTTACAAAAATGATAAATGTGCATTTAATAAACATGTCATCTATTATTTTGTGATAGAGGCAATGGCCATCACCCTAATTGTTGATTCTTTTGTTTAAAGGCATACACCTGTGACGATGGTCTGTGCAATTGCCCGAGAGGTTTCTATGGATCAGCTTGCACTTCTGTTATAAAAGGTAAATTCATTCTTAATTTATTTGATAAGATGCACCAAAGTCTACACCATATATCATGATCGGATTCATTAGTCAAGGTAATATGAGTCACCGACCAATTTGGGTTTTAATTTTGTTATATAGAAAAACTGTAACTTAATTCGGCCGTCAGATAGTAATGCAACGGAGAGAAACACGACAATGGCAACTGGTGAAATGACAGGACGGGCGTCAAAAACGTGTGACACTACCAGAGAAATGGAGTTTAGTGTATTTCTGTTCGGAACTATCAATAACAGACGATGGCTGTGACCATGGGTTAGGGTTGTCGCCGTAGAGGAGATACTAACTTGGTCAAGGGGGCAAACTGCCGAACATTTCCGTGTGAAACTTGTTAGAGTTGAGCTTGTTGATCACTTGAATTTGTCTTATACCTGTGCAGTCGGAAGCTGCCTTTTCCTCATTCTGAAGTTTGTATTTTTTATGGCCATAAAGTACCAATATATAGATAGAACCGGCAGGGATACCCTCGAGTTAATTATTGAATAACCCGAGCGGTATTCAATGCTCATTGAGTTCTGTTTTTACTCTATGACTACATGCAAACCTCAAAATGCACTGTACTATTCGGATTATCATAAAAAATCATTACCACTAACGTTAAAATTCATCATAAGTCCCGCCCTTTGTCTTTCTTTTTTACAAAAAATGTGGTTGCCTAGTTGCGATAGGATATTAAATATAGACGAGACCAGTGGAAACCCAATTGTCGTGGGTCTACGATTTGGATTTTGGAATATAATTCAAATTATTCAGCTATCAGCCCAACCAACAAAAAGTTCACAAGCACCGCTCTGATTTTTTTTTTTTTTTATTCAACTTTTTCAGATTTATGGCACATGACAAACCAAAATATTTTCCGGAATTTATCATACATTGGAATATATTTTTTAATTTAAACCTTTTTAAACTCGACACTGTCTCTAATTAATGTTCAAGCTTAGGGTGAATGATTATAAGCTGAATGTCTTGACTGAGTGTGATGGTGATCATTTTCCGGTTAAGTTTAAGCACATAGAGTTCATTCTAGTTGATTGGGAGGGATTGAAGTTGGTGTATATATAGATTCACTACATCAATACCCCGACATAGTTTGATGAAGACCATTACTGTACTCTATAGTCATTTTACCTAGCTCCTTAAAGGAACAATAACACTCTTGCTGGCCGGACAGATCCAGAAAATAAACAATAGCCTCATTCTATGTACTAGATGTTTAAAGGTCCTACGTGTTGTGTAAATTATCCATTACATCCTATTTTACTTGTCCAGAGGTTTCGAATTTTTTTTTAAAATCAAAGTTACGTACGTAGGGCTTTTCAAACGATTAAGTTGAATTTTTCCATTTTTTTAAAAAAAAAGGTCTGTTAAGATGAAATTTGTATCATCAATTAATTGGAATATTGTAAAATAGTACATTTTGTTGGTTTAAACATAGTTTATTGTACTAGAACATAAATAAAGTTCAAAAGGATTGGGACAAAAGTTACGAAAACTTACCGATGCCCTCTCATTTTGTTGACCAGAATAAAGATTGGGACATATTCATTTACAACAAGAGTGGTATTACACCCTATTCGCTAATTATTAAATCAAATGCGCATTAATATATTTTTTTTAAATATTTTACATTTAGACTGCATTCATGGAAAATCAATATACACCACCATTGATAGTGGTTTATCATTTATACAGCCAAGTTCAACAATGGAACCATTCCAAGTGTTCTGTGATTTTACAAACGAGGTAACATATTTTCAGAATCGCAACGCTGCTTGCTCACCCATTAATTTTAATCGAACGTATGCTGATTATGTGAAGGGCTTTGGTAATGCTGCAGAGCATGCTGAATTTTGGTTGGGATTAGAAAGGATTAAGGCGATAATAGATGTTAATGATGCCGCTGCTATAAACTTAAAATTGGATATCATGATGGTACTGAAAGACAATCCGAGCGATGAATACAAACAAGCCGTATACAAAAACTTACATATAGGAAATGCCAGCGAGAATTACAGACTTCAGGTACTCGCATTTGGTTGGGGTACGGGTGGTGATGCACTTCTTGAGTCTCCTTCTGTCAACGGTTTCGGATTTTCGACCTTTGACAGGGATTTAACGAGTTATCACTGTCCATCGTTAAAGGGGGGAGGGTTTTGGTATTCCGATGATTCCGCGTGTAGCCAGGCTCTAATGAATGGTCCCCAAAACGTTGTTTGGTTGAATAATTTTGGAGGAAAGGTCATACACAAATCTTACATGCGTATTGGAAAGTTGTAATAAGCTATGAACCGTGTATCTAGATAATATTTACATTGAAATTTAAGGAAAGTCAACCACGAATCCTGGATTTGGGGGGTGGGGTTGTTTTACAGTTCATCATAACGGTTGTGTATTATACTGTACATTTTCACCCGAATCTGCATAATTGTTTCAACATGATAGCCATTATCGCTACCCCTCGAATGGTAATCTTATAAAGAATAGAGTAATTAGATTTAAGCGTATAGGGAGGCATTTATCATGAGACCGCTGAATTTTTTGCTTATTAGTTTGGAACATGTATCTACAGTGTTATGGAATTAAACAGCTAGAATTTGTTAGTGACTAGCTATAAAGGTATTAGAAAACTAGCCAGTCGTTCTTGTGTTTAGGTATCTATGTAAATATATTAGTAGTTTATTACGGGTTTCTAATAATAATTACATGTAATGTGTATTTTCATTATAACTTTATCCCGTGGTCTCTTCATTATGTATTGTTTAATGATTCATGTATGTTTGTTTTATTGATATGTTAAGTGTCCAGCTATAAACGTATTTAGTTCTTGTATTTAGTTCTAGCCCCCAAATGGTATCCAGATTGATTATTTAGAGAGATATCATTCCTATATAAGCGTCCTTATATTAATTGTGTTATTTTCATTATGTCAAGCAATAGATGTTTGTAATTGGTATAATGGGTTAACCACATTAAATTTACGTTATAGAAATCAGTTGGTAACTTGGCATCTTAATGTTTAAAATGGTTGAATAATTTCGGGTTCATAGACAGCGGCGCCGGTTTTCTTTGAGAGGCGAAGAAGCGGAGCTGCCCCTGTATGGACCCCCTAAGAAAATTTTGGATTATTTGACGGCCGAAAACGCGTTGTACTTATATTCCAGCCGTAAAATTAGTGTTTTATTAGATTTAGATGAATTTTTTTTTTCACTTTACCAGTCTGCCCTAAAAGTCATTTTGCACAAAAGTGAGGGGCAGCTGCCCCCCCCCCCCTTACCCCCTGGCTCGTAAACCTATGAGGGAAGCAAAACTAAAAATGCCGGAAAAAGTTTATAGACAGCGGGGCCGGTTTTCGTTGAGAGGCGAAGAAGCGGAGCTGACCTTGTATGCCCCCTACCCCCCTAAGAATCTTTTTTGGATTATTGTACGCCCCCCCCCCCGGCTCGTACGCCTATGGATATTAGTCAGCCTACTAAACAAGGCCCATTTTAACAAATCCAAGTTTTAAAATATTTCTAAAGAGAGCGATATATGTAACACTACCTGAGTGATAACAGATAACAGGACAGGTATCTAAACAGCTTCGGTTACATACATACTAAACATCTACAGGAACTAGTCTTGTACAGGAACACATCTAACAATATTACATTTACTATTCTGTCCGTCTGCCAGGGCTGCGGATTGACTACTCGATATACAATAGGGATATAGATAAGACACATAGTCATATCTGCGATTGTTTCTTTTATCTTGTCACGGCATGTGCATAATCATTTGAAGACGCGTGAATCTTGTACACAGATCATGTATAGCCTGTAATGGACATATTGAATTAATTAGATTTAATAAGATCGTGCCATGCCAAAAATTCATATAGAGGTGAAAGTCAAAATCATGTATTGTCAAAAGTAGCAAAGTTCATTAAGGTCTATGCACCTAAATGATATCTCTTTGTTGTTACACATTGAATTACACCACCTGTTAAATAACCTAAATCCGCATAACTTTAATATCCCCGTCTCATCCAGTAGAACAGTCTAGCCATGTCCACCCCATACCCCTCGCAGTGTTCCGTTGGTTAGAGCTAATCCCACTTAACACTGCTGGAAAGAGGGAACATTCTTGTTCTAAATTATGATTGATCAATAGCCCGATTAACTACCAACCGCTGATTGCGTTACAAAGGCATTACCCCTAAAACAAGGCGTAAAATTGGACCAAAAGGTTAGCTGCCGGGTATCTGGCGGTGGATGTGGTGGTGGGGACTGGGTTTCTGGCATATTTATTATGGTTACTAAGTAACGATTTAACAATCGATTTTAAAGGTTGGGAATTCAGCCAAGTAATTTCCAGTCTGAAGTGAGTAAATCTACTTTCTGTATGCTGCATTGATTCTATATACTCCACTTACTACAAAGAAAAAAGATATAACCATAATATTAGAGCGTAATTCTGAAAAAAAAATCATCACAACGGTATTTTCAATCTTGAAGTTTTTCTCATAAATAAATAAAACATTTACAAACATGTATTATATAGTCAGTGCTTTTATCGGATAATTTGATATGATACTTTATATAGAGGAGCAAAAATTCCAATCGATACACGATAATTGCTGGGCAATATGTATTCTGGAATTACTTCAGTAACTTCAAAGAAAAGGCCTCTTCATTATATTGATGTCCGTGTCTTGTTATTGGGTTCATACACTTAATTTTGAAGTGCGCTTTTTAAAATGTGTTTATATTAGAATACGCACAGTTTAGATCACCATCCTATCCAATATGTGTGATGAGTTAAAGTCCTTCAAAGAACCAATTATTAAAAGGTTTGGGTAAGATGCGACCTTTGCATGACCTATATGTTTTAAGAAAAGAGTTTGTTTTCCTAGTGGAAACGGTAATAATAGGGATGGGATAATAAATAGTTTTTTTTTAAATTCTTTAAAAGCAAAGTGGTTTTATAGGCGAAATATACCAAAAATCACAAATTTCACAAACAATTTGTCAAAAAACGAATTCTTCACTTGGTGCCGGCCAATTTTCAATATGGCCGCCAAATGTATTAGATAAAAGGGCATTTTCTCATACAACTAATCAGTATCTCGTAAGATATGGCTTCTAATATGTCATTTATATGGTTTTCGAGGTGGCTGAATTCAATTCTGGTATCAAAAATGAGTTTCGATAATTCAAGATGGTGGAAATTCGAAATGGCGGCTAAAATTGGCTTAAAAATGGCGGATTTTCAATAAATCTTATTTTTTTCTGTTGGATATGGCTTCTAATATGTCTATTATATGGTTTTTGAGGTCTCTCAACTCATTTCTGTTCCCCAAAATTTATTTCGAAAATTCAAGATGGCGGAATTTAAAATGGCGGTTAAATAGCGGATTTTCACTTAATTGCCATTTCTTTCTGCTGGATATGGCTTCTAATATGTCTTTCAATTGACTTCTAATAAGTCTTTTAACGTCTTTATATTCCACTCTGGTCTCAAAAATTAATTTCTCAAATCCGAGATGGCGGAAATTCAACATGGCGGTCAAAATGGATTCCAAAATGACAGAATTTCAGGAAAACCGTTATTTTTCTTGTGGATATTGATTGTAAAATGTACCAAATAGGGTTTCAGTCTTCCTGAATTCATTTTTGTGGTCAGAAATACCTTCAATAATGGGTTGCCTGGTAACTGAACGTAACACCCTCAGCAACTTCTGTTCAAGATGTGCTACATTGAACCTTGTGCCTTTATTGTAAAATTGTGTAACGACCTATTCGTTTCTGACCGTTTAATTTTTAAAAAAATGGTTTAGTATTCCCAAGTGTAATACACTCCACCAAGATAACAATGAAATTTTTCATCAAAAACATTGTTAACATGAACGTAACATTCCCAGTAGCTCCTGTTCAAGGTTTACGGTTTCCCTACATTTAGCTTTCTGTCTACATTGTAAAATTGTGTAACTTGTGTTCAAATACAACGGTAAATGATGCACGCAAGAATAATGAATATATACGGTATACCACCGTCAGTTAATGGTTTGGTAAAACATGCGAAAAGCGCAATTGCTAGGCCGGTCCTTGTTAGGGACAAAGCGTGATAGTATCACCCCCAACTGCAACTGGAAAGAACTCTTGAGGTGAGTTGCATGAGCGAGAGAGTGTGCTATTTAAATTCGTTCGTGCAAAATTTCCCTTGCGCATCACGTGAGCGTGTGTGTGTGTGGAAGGGGGGGGGGGCTTTAATATGTAACTATTTAGGGGGGATACTAGGCAGGACAACAATTTACACACCAGAAGAAATGGAATTCGGGAGGATTAGCTCATTTTATGAAAAACTGGATCTTGACTATTTAAAATAAGTGTTTTCCGTAGCGATTTTTCACCTTCTAACAATCGCATTGATTCACCGTGAATTATTGATGTTTATTGCTTATATGAAAAAGTGTATCTAGACTATTTGAAGGAGAATACTACCGCAGAAAGGTGTTTTAATATGAAAAATATTTTTACAAAGGAAAAATATTTTTACAAAGGAAAAATATTTTTACAAAGGAAAAATATTTTTACAAAGGAAAAATATTTTTACAAAGGAAAAATATACCATAAAAACAGAATTGACATTTATGCATATCTGCAGCCTCGTTTTGATTTTTTCTGTGAATGACGTCAGAAGCGACAGAACTGTTCGCGTTCTTGAATGCCGGCATAAGCTGCGTACGTTTATCTAATACAGCCTTCGTAAGGTAATCAGTAATGAAGTTATCGGACCCTTTCAATAGGTGTGCTTTGCTCCTGAATTTGGCTACAATTTTACGATTATTTACTCTTAGAGGACCGGAACGAAATACCTGCTCGAATTGTATTAGGTCAATCTGTTTTTGCTGCAGTTTGCTGCAATGTTAAGTTTATCAGACGTAGTAAGTGACCACTGTCATCATAACGCCTTGTTTCATCAATATGGAAAAATAATAAGTTAGTCTTCATAATTTCAATATTGGTGTGAGACAACTCTCTTCCTCTTCCAATTTTTAAATTGTTCGTCAAATGTTACCAGTGAGATTTGTGATGTTTTCCAGTTGATCATTACACGAGGCTACCTCGTTTCTAACTTCAAATAAACCATGTTCAAAATTTGTAAAACGACGATCTAATTCACTTAGTTTACTATTGATGAAATCCAGGGAATCAAGCTTGGCTAACCTAGGCTACTGTAGATATCAGAAATTAAGTCCAAATTATAAACTATTATACGCTGTTGATTTTCGAATAACATAGGTTTTGGTTATTTATCTCTATAATTTCGCACACTTTCGCATAGAGGACAACAACAAAATAATTAATAATAATAAAGAAAAAATAATGTGATCGAGTACTGGAACGAAAAAAGAACTATAACTCGAAGAAATCTGTAAAATACAAAATACACCATATCTTTACATGTGTGTACGGGTGTGTGTGTGTGTGTGTGTGTGTGTGTGTGTGTGTGTGTGTGGGGGGGGTGACGAGGTGTTTTTTCTCTTTGTTTTTTAATAACCCTTTTCTGCGGTCGGTGTGTGTGTGTGTGTGTGGGGGGGGGGGGAAATAATGTTAATTGTGTGTTTCGTTTTATTGTGTTATTTTTGTATATATGAATGTACGTTTATCTGAATGTATTATTTTTTAATAAAGGGGGGATGGGGTGGGGGCTACATGACACCATTTGATTGTGAGACGGTTCAGCTACCTCCAGCGTTTCGTGTCGCCTTTGTGAAATAAGCCGTGCGACGCAAAGAACGACTTCTGCTCCCCTGGGAAATTATTGATGATGCAGCACGCATCACTTAAAGAAATTAATTTAAGCAAATTATAAAAATAACATATACCCATACTAAATGCAGATTACATGTAGTTGTGGTAGGTATAATATACCCACAGCGTCAAAACACCAATTTTATATATTTCGTATTACGGATCAGTCCGATGGCAACCCAACAATACGAATTCAAAGAAAGTGCGAAATAAATATTTGAGGATTATTGGAGCGATTAAAATTCGGGTTTTTTATTATTGCATTTATTTATGGTATATTGTTGACTTGTGCCAATGGTGGCGGGTCGCGTTTTTCCTCCAAGATTCAACATGAACAAATGCGACACGCGCGACGTGGAAAGTGGCTGAAATAGAACACCATAGTATAGTGGGTCAACCGTGTGACGTCATCAGTTCACTAAAATGCGTTATCTTGTTCACTCTGCTGTTTAAACGTGATCGACTCGAGCCCAGAGGCTACGTAAATACACAAGATATTTAGGTGAGTAATATAACTGATGTATATATAAGTGGATACAAGACGTAGCCTTTACAAATACTGATAATGATATCGGCCTTTTTCTTCAGCGGGTATTTCGAGGTGGCGTATTCTACACTGGATATTCCAAACCCAACACTGGAAATAACTACATTCATATTAAGTTATTATTATGATATTCGCATTTTTACATGTAAATATATATCTTATAAAAGTTTTGTATCAAAACAATGTACAAACTAATCTATTTTATTTACTACTAGATAATGAAATTGGTCCTTCAAATTACGAAACTGAAAGTAATACTTTCTAAGAAACATTTTACTTTCAGTTGAACTAATTCGGATATCAAGTCTGTAACATCAATATTCCTTCTTTGCCAGTCTCGGTTAACAAGACTTTACTATTAACATTGTATGTTCTACTCTAGGTAGGGGCCTCACGTGGCTAAATTTAAGCGCTAATAAAATGTTGGCCTTCCTCAAAGGGTGTTCACTGTTAAATGAGAGAGAGAGAGGGAGAGAATTGGGGTTTAACGTCCACTCAACTAGGTCATTTCGGGACTAACCTATTTTTTTTTTTAATTTTTATTTCAATAATTCGCTTGCGCGTAGTGGTCTTTAGCAGTGGAAGGAAACCGGAGTTCCCGGAGGAAACCCACGAGGTTGAGAAGGCGCCCCTATCTCCATGCCACATACGCACACACCAGGGCTTGAAACCACAGCCGCAAGCCAGAGGTGGCCGGCCAGCTAGAGGTCGAAGCGCAGCACTCTAGACCACTACCCCCCCCCCCACACACACACTGTTAAATGACAAATATTTGAGTGAACACACACACAGCTCGCAGAAACCGAGAGAGGACGAGAAATCACCGGGACAAACGTTCATTAAATATGTTCGTGCTCGTCATGTTGTCTCAACATCAAAGGGTTTATAAAGCCATGTTATAAATCTTTTCATCACGGGTTTATCTTTAGATATTATTGGATCGCTAATGAAATTTGTAGAAATTATCGTCCGTTTTTTTTTTAACAATTTGCTACTTATCTCAACATCGATATCTTTTGGTATAGCTATAGTATTTATATAGGTCAAACAATAGTATCAAACATATCATAATTTAACACTTAAAGCGAGAGTACTAGCAGAGCAGTGAATTAAACAAAAATGATTGTTCTGTTCTTGATATTGTGTTTATTCAATGGTTTATGAGATATGCCATTTTGAATTTTAAGATTTCTTTTATCTCTTATGTTTTTCTCTACATTTATAGGGGCGTAATATTCATTTATTTCTTAATTTTGTGTAACTCTTTTAAAGGAGCTAAATCGCTAACATTTGGGATCCAGAAATTGACAAAAGTGGGTCGAAACTCATATAATACTGTAATATGAATGTATATAAACTGATATACATTAAATGCTTTCCGTTTTACTCCAATTTCCAATCAGTTATATTCGGCGAAACAAGCCATTCAGTCTCAACCCAGTGCATTTTTTTTAGCGCCTGGTTATTCCAGTCCACATATGCAGTGTGATACAGTGCAATGTGTCTAGCCTCGTCCCTCGAGTCTCTCAATAAAACTAGGACCGGAGCGCAATATGGTACACGATTCGTGTACCAATGTTAGAAAAATTATTTTATCTTAAATATCGGAAATCAGAAGCTCATCTTTCCCTGGTAAGTTTACATCATCAATGTTGATTTAAATTGACCAATAATTCGTGTTTTCGATGTCGTAGATTTTGGAGGATTTTGAGTTACGGACTTAGGTCCTTTAACATTGAATTTTAAAATCTTATAAATTTAAAAAATCTTAGTGATTATTGTCTGGTAAACGGTGTATAAACAGAAAAATAAATAACAAAATGTGAATATGAAAAGGTTATTTTTTAGGGAAAGTAAGATATTTATATTGGACAGCCACTGTGGCTAAGTGGGTAAGACGCTGACTTGCTAACCAGGGGGTAGCATGTTCGATCCCTGCATAGGCTGAGTAGGTTAATCGGGATTTTTCGGCGTGGTATCCCTTGTCAGTGGTGCAGAACAGCTGTCTAGTCGTTCGGATGGGACAGATAACCGAGGTCCCGTGCATACATTTACATGCACGTAAAAGATCCCCTGGCAGCTAGAATTCGATACAAGAATGGGCCATAGTGCCGCTTCCCGGGCAAACTTGTCCCCATAGCACACTGTATGGCGCATGCCCGTCTTCATTAGGCCATTCGGCGCAGAGCAGTAGGATGTTAACCTCGTTTCATTTCTCATTTAATTTTAAATTTGGAAGGTGTTTTTTTAATGCCAATCTCCATTTAATTACTTTTCTGTAGCAAATGGGTATTTAGCAAGGAAGTTCGCTACGCTCTTTGAAATCCACCATAGGCTACAATGTCAATGTGTGCAACATTTAACAATTAAAACGCATTTCAAAATGAAATGATTCTCGATAGAGTGATTTATAGCTAAATAAAGAGAAAACATTTGAACTTTCTCAATTTACCCACTCCAAGATAATGTTCCATCTATTGTCGACATTATATGTATATGTATGTACCTTATGCATTTTTTTTCAGGATTCCATGTTTACTCAAAATGGAGAATAATCCAAGATGTCATTTTGATTTGTCTCTGAACGTCAATTCAGTCAAAGACAGGCAAGAGGTCGAGACAAGAATAACCATTTTGAAAGGTTATATCAACGAAGACATTGTATCACTTAAATTAGCTAATAAACATCTACTGGGTTTGCTGTATTATTATATCGGGCAGCTTGACGAATCCTATGAAACATTTAAATCTATTTTAATTGAGGATCGAAACAATTTGAACGCCTTGTCAAATCTGGCTTATGTGTGTCGTCGAATTTTAAGTAACAGAGAGGGTGCCAAGTATGAGAGTAAACGAAACCAGGTTGTTACAAATGAGTTAATATTAGCTCGCTTTAAAGCAGAACATGCGTATGCACATGCTTTTGAAATCTACCGTAGTGTGCATGAATTACGAAGGTATCATGAGTCCAATGAAATGTATGATGAATGTCTGGACAAGACTTCTGGACAGCCAGGTGGACAAATTGAGAGAGCGGGATGGATGATGTGTAAAGTTTGGAACTTTAAAAAACTATTCAATAGGAACTACTTAAAAGAGCAAGCCCAGTGTAAAAATTTGGAAATGTATAATGACATCATTGACTTATTGCTTCAGATTCTGCGAAATGTTCCAGAAAAGTCGACTCTTGCTGCTTTAGCATGGGCAAATTTTGGTTATTTTTTCTGGAAAAAGCCATGCATGCCATCTCATAAAACGGGGTGCGATGATATGACCGGTATTGAAAAACCAAGCAAGATTAAAGGCACGGACATGGAGAAATTCTTTGATGAGCCAAATAGCTGCTTTGTTAAGGCGTTGGAGATAAGCGAAAACAAAGAGGTGTTGGAATTGTATGGAAGCTGGCTTCTGCACATGGCACGCTTCGATGCAGCTGTGGATAAATTTTCGCGGTCCATCAAACTGGATTGTTCTGACAGTAACTATTTTTCTTACTCTAAACGTGCAGAATGCCTCTTAACAAAATGTCAAAAAGAGGATATAGGTCTTGATGAACTCATTAAAGCTGTTGAAAGCTCGGCCGATATAACCCAGGATTTGGAACTTGCTGTGAAAGATTTTGAGCTTGTTGTTCGGGTAAACCCTTCTGCTTACAGCTATCGACAACTAGGACGCTGTTTTCTTTTGCTCTCAAAAGGTGGAAAAGACGAAAGAATACGGGCAAAGGCCCTTGCAGCATACCAGAAAGGTTTGGCGTGTTTGGATGGTAAAAAAGATTCATTTCTTCATTTACAACATGCTGAATGCTTGAAGGTACTAGAAGAGGATACGCAGGCCATGGCTAGTATGCAGAGATCTGTGGAAAACCAAAACCCACAATCTACCTTTGTTCACGATATAAAAACCCTAATGGCATGGTACATAGAGTCGTGGGAAGATGGGAACATCGAGATTATTCCCGAAGCAGCTTTCTGGTTCAAAATGGCTTTCTCAAAATACAACAGGAAAACATTTAAGACAATGACCTTGACAATGACCGTGGTAGATATCAACTTCTTCTCAAAACTATTTGGGTGTTTATGGAAAGAGGGTAGCACACAGTTGCAAGAATTTGTCTTAGATGTTTTGAACGCCATTGAAGATTCCCCATCCATTTGTCTCCTTCGCCAGTTTTTATCTTCTTGTCGGTGTGCAGGAAATGAAACTTCTGCCAAGGAAATCACAGCGCCCGGTGCCATGCAACCGAGGAATAAGAAGGGTTTCGAGTATGATTTTTTTATAGTACATAGTAGTCTAGACAGAAGCTGTGTTAAATATAGCCTGTTGCATCATTTGGAAATAATTCGAAATTTTAAGGGTTTAATTGATACCAGGGATTTTGAACCTGGGAAGACTATTTTACAAAATATTGATGAGGCTATACGTCGTAGTTACAAGATTATTTTGTATATTACTGATAATTTTACAAAGAGTGACTGGTGCAATCATGAATCCCAAGCTGCTCTAACACACGCACTAGCTAATCACAAGAGCAATCGTATTATACCAATAAGGGAAGGCACAACACAAGTTCCTGACTTTCTATTGAATTTAACGAATCTCAATATAGATGCAGGTGTCCTAGGTGGAACTGATTTGGAGAGACTAGTTCAAGCTCTTGACAACTGAGCACAATTCCTAATAACACAACTTTTTAGTGTATTATGATCAACGTTTCAATACCCTTAAATATATATTTATCAATCAATGGTCAAACATGAATTCAACCTGCATACAGCATAGTAAAACAAATCATTCGATTAAATCAACAAAATTTACATAACTTCCGTGTCTTTCCTTCTTTTCTTATTGACTTATTAATATAATTTTGTTTGGACGATTTTCATTAGGGTTTAACATCCTACTTTTCTACACCAACCGCAATAATGACATATAACTGTGTTTTGTAATTGTATTATAAATATATGTTGTGTATTTACATTTTCGATGTAAACATACGATAAGTCTTTGTGAATAAAACATAAAATATTGTTATTACAGTAATATCTATATAATTGTTAATTGTTCGAGACGCATCGAAGGCGAGTTGTAATGTGGCTGAAACGTGATATTTAAATTTATTATGTGTTATCGTCGCGATCTCCGGTTATTATTTGAGATTTGCAATATTTAAAGGACTACCCCAAGTCTCAAAAATTAAAGTTTAAGTATGTATGAAATTTAAGCGCTAAAATACAAAGGGATGGTGCCATTTTCCTTGTCTCAAAGTTTCAGCTCAAAATATTGAGTAGTTTGGACATAAACATCAAAACTGCTTATCCGGACACGTAACCCTTTTATGATTTCGGTTCAATATTTTCGTTGGGTGACCTGCTAATCGGTCCCCGTTCCTTTAGAGGTATATACAATGAATGAACCATGAGCTGTACTTTATAACGAATGGCAAATTTCCCTTCACATTATTTTTATTTTAAAAAAGTCTTATGGTGGCTGATTGGTGATGTCGTGGTGTCGCCTTTTATTAGGCGTTGGAATTCAAGACGGAAAAACCCTATACAGAGTACAACGAAGGAAACTTTACCTGAATAGCGGTGCCACGGCCTACTCAATATGTAAATGGGGCCCCGAGTTTTGTCCCATCCGAACGACTATACGTTATTCCTGGTCTGTTAGCCGTGGCGATAGAGAGGCGGCTTCTCACCAATGCACCGAGGGTTCAATCCCAGCTCAGGACAAGAACTTTATCGTTGTAAGTGAGAGGGATATTCGGTCTCCCGTCCGATCAGGCAGGTTTCCCCCGAGTTTTTCGGTTTCTTTCTGCAGTAATGATCAAAATCATTCGCACGATCTGTGCCAAGGGCCAAATTGGAAAAAGGCCTCAGGCCTAATTTGCTACCCTTGTAAAATGACGCGATTATTATTATTATTATTCCTTGCCAGGCCGCAAGCCCTGCACCAGTGTCAAGAGGAATCACTCCGGAAGTAACGGTGATTCAGTGAGTAAGATGTTGGCTCACTAACGTTGGGATCTCATGTTTGATCACTGCGTTGTCCGAGAAAGTTTATCGGGAATTTTACGGCGTGATTCCTCTTTACAGTGGTTAAGGACGGAAGGTCTGGCAGGGAATAGCGTATAGTCTTTTAGACGGAACGAAAAATCGAGGTTCCGTGTACAGATTAGCAGGCACATAAAAGACCCCCTGACAGTTGGAATTCAATGTAAGAGTAGGCCGTAGCGCCGCTATTCATGCAAAGCTTCCCTAACAGTACACTGTAAAGCGTATGCCCGTCCTCATTAGCCCAGTCAGAGGAGCACATAGTAGGACGTTAAACACAATTTCATTTCATTCAATTTTCCTAATTTCTGCACCAACCGGGCTACTGATGAAAGGTAACGCCGCGGTATTTCTTCACCGAAATTCAACTGTGAAGGATTCTTTTATGTGCACGCCATTGTGTGAGCAGGAGCTTGGTTTTGTTTGTCCATCTACAAGGGTTAAGAACTAAGAATTAAGAACACTAAATAAAGAGCTGTTTGGTCTACCATACTCCATTCCTGTTGTATCGCAATTTTGGGGGGTTATTCCAGGTCTTAGAAATAATCAGCTGTTTGGTCTTCCATAATATTATACTACCTACAAGTCAAACATGTTTAGAAAATCTAAAGGAACAGCCACTAATTTGGGTAAATCTCAGTGCCATATAAGTATACGGGTGGGGCGGGTGCGACACATTCTCAGGGGAAACTCCCCATCTCTGAAGAATATTTCGTAATCACCCGTACACACCTGAATCGGGTACGTGCAGGCGGCAAGAAGAGTAACCGTTGGTGCGGAAATTCGCCCCCCCCCCTCCACACACACACACACACTCAATGAAACAAAATAAAAACGCTCCACTTTTATAAACGTGTCTATTCTGTATCGAACGTGGGTATCTTAAAATGTTCATTGTTTATTAAAATAACGGTGTGTGATTTTCACTTTTTTCATGGTTTTATTCACATTAAAATGACGACGGGATGGCCATAATATCATATCGTCATTCGCCAAAAGAATTGTAGTTTCTGATGATCTTACTGTATATGGCAAAACGCCGAATCAACCTTGGAAGAAATGTAAACCTGTTTTGTCGACAGATTTTGTCAACAAAAAAGAAGCGAGAGAAAACAGTATCTTTGAACTACTCTCAGAGAAATATAAATAAAAGTACGTTGAAAAAAGGAATAAACACGTCATGTTAATGGCGTTTTCAGTTCTCTTGAACCTCTTCAGACCATATTGATATATAGACGGGGCATGTTGGAGCAATCTCGAAACCAGAAAAATATTAGAGAAAGAAATTTCTCTGGTGACACTGGGTAGCCATTTTCCCGGAAGCGACAAATCACACGACCGCGGCGTTACCTTTCATCAGTAGCCCGGTTGGTGCAGAAATTAGGAAAATTGAATGAAATGAAATTGTGTTTAACGTCCTACTATGTATTATTTAACGTGTCTGAGTAAACGAATCACTTAAAAATATACACACGCATAGAAAAATAGATCTTTACAAAAATTTGAATTTGTACATTTAGGGCCCAATTTTGTTATGTCAGCGAGTTGACTTTGACTCAAGAATCATTTTTCAACAAACGAAACGACGATCCGACCTCTAGTTTTCGAGAAATGGACCCAAAATAGATTGACCAATCCCAGGTCAGAATGGGCGGGGCTTAGGTCTGAACAAATTTGGATAAAATGGACGGTCTATAGCCCAAGGGGCCTCCGGCCCCGCGGCTGACTCTGGGAACGAGATTGACTTGGAGTACAAATTGCAATATTATAAGACAAAGACATCACACCAGAGCGTAGTTACGAAACTGGAAAACATATCAAATCAATAAAGTACAATTCCAGATAGTTAAATGTAGTAAAATATAAAATATAATATCTAACATTATTAATATTCAGTTATCCAATTTTCCGATTGAAGGAGGGCATAATAATTGTTAATAAATATATTGACAATCTAATGAATGACTATTTTTAGAATTTTCCTTGTAAAAAGGGAAGACCATTAATCAATCTCGTCCGCATTTATCCAAATGGGTACTGACTTGGATTATTCTGTTTCCGGGTGCTTCATTTGCGAACGATGGAGATTCATTCTAATATTTAGTTGGTCATCAGTTTTCCCCAATATTTTATTCAGAACACCCATTGCATATTATTCGTTTTATCACACAATTAGATTAAAAATTCATACCGGACTTCGGATAAAATTTTATATCTGTAGTGGACTGGAATGAATCGCCCTCAATTAAATATGAGATGTCATCGTGAGTCCGCACACTTGGATACGAAAGGTTTTGAAATATCCGAATCAAATCTGGATTTCGTCAGAATACTACGTAAATTTTGACACTGTTTCCGATAATCAATTTACTATTTTCAGAATGTATCTCATTTTTGAACTTTTGATCAATTCACCCTGATCATATAGGAACAGAATGAGACACATATCTTTGTGCTATATTTTTTTCCCGATAATTTTCTTTTTAATGTTTCATTGTATCGGTTCTTTTAACAGCGAAATAAACAACGGAGAAACAGTTATACATTTACATTTGATCGATGCGGAGTGTCGTAACTGTTCAAACAGAGCGGCACTGCCAATCGTAGTCACGGAGAATGATTATGACGGAAACGTAGGGATGGCACATGTATAGGTATATTCACTAACCGCCATCGAATTGTCATTAACAATACAAATGCCACGGTTGAATCGAAACCAAGCAGTTTAATTAGAGATTTAGACTAAATTTGAATAAATATATTAATAAATGAATAAATAAGCCACATGTTTCTTGTAAAAATAAATATATAAATAAGTTAACATGGATACTTAAAAGTATGCATAAAATATAACCAACAGATTTTGTAACAAGTATTGATAGATATGGGCTAAAGATCAATTCTTGTTTGTTTTGCTTCTTATTCCTCATTATTGTTTTCCAATATCAAACAAAATCAACAAATCATTACCACTGTAATTACAAACAGTTGCAATGCAAGATACGTTTGCAAGAGATGGACGGAAATGTTATTTAACGTCCTACGTTTCTGCTCCGAACAGGCTACTGATAAGCAGTGAATATTCGCTTGGCAAATTAAATTCTTGTATCATTTTTTCAATTAATTAGAAAAATTAGGTTAGGCTAGATTGATGTATATTTAGATGTCTGTTAGAAGTCAGACCCTCCTCTATTATTTTAATTTGATTCCCATGGCTCTTATAAATACACACATACACTCACCCACGTACCCCACCCCATCCACCCATCCACACACACACACACACTTATACACACAGAATAATATAGAAAACAATTATTTGATGTCAAATCATCAAATAATCGAATGTTGTTTTTTAGTTTATATAAAATATCATTTATGTACATTAAAAATATGATGATCGAAAGCCTTCAAGGACAACACACCTCTGTCTTAATTATTACCCTTAATCTCCTTGAAATATCCAGCCCTTGACTTGAAATTTAGACACATTGTACCGGACGAGAAGACCCTCTGGTTTTGAATACTTTCCACGATAAATTTCAGAGTTATTGTCCTTTACCACTTTGATAAAGTTATTTTTCGACTGCCCATAATGTTATACAGTGTTCAGGGTAAAGGAGCTATTGTCCTAGATAGATTTTGAATTAATGCGCAGCTTAAGCTGTTATCTGATTATTGGTACAATTTATATACAATAATTCTTAGCACTAAGAAGAATTAGGATCTGGTGAATTTGTACCTGATAATTACATAACCTGTGGGTGCACGTTGTCAGAATCACATAGCGGGTATCATGGGTTCCATATGGACCCCAGTTATAATTCAAAGTTTTTACGTACAGATATATCTGTACGTAAAAACTTTGAATTATAAGGCCGCGGTTTGGTTTTTATTTGCATTCATATTTGACATCTGAAAAACAACTAAATTATTATACAAAAATATTTGAGTGATATGGAAAAAATGTAATAATTCTCACAATATTTCTACTATTCACGCTTGATGCAAAAACCGTTGAATATTTGGAATTCATCATTTAATTTTTGGTATTTATAACATGCAGATGCTAAAAGAGGGAATACCGCATATTATGCAATATCGTATCAAGCAGCAAACACATTAGCAAAATCCCAACTGTGAGTTTTCAGTTAGGAGTCAGATTGGACCCCATGTACTCTTCAAGCATGTGGAATCAGATGAATACCGATCTTTTAGCTATGTGTAAAAATGTAGAAAAACAAAGTCACTAAATTTCAGAGAACCTCGCGTGCACCAACAAGGGTTAATGTATTGTCACTCCCCATTTCTACGACAGAATATGAGACAACATCTATCTGGATTATCGGACGATTGAGCTGCTATGGTTTTCACCCCCCCCCCCCCAAATATTACAAACTGGTTTGTGATGTTTTCGTAAGAAACGCCCATGTGTATTTAGAAAAATTGTTCAATGATGTTACCCATGTTAGAGCTAAAGTCGGGCAGGTTTCCCCCGAGTTCTTCGGTGTCTTTCTGCAGTAATGATCGAAATCATTCGCACGATCTGTGCCAAGGGCCAAATTGAAAATAAGCCTCAGGCTTCATTTGCTACCCTTGTAAAATGACGAGATTATTATTATTATTATTATTATTATTAAGGTCATAATAATCTACGGTCATATCGTTTGTTCGATTCTGTGTATGGAACCGAGAAATATGTAACGGGCAATCTTAGTCCCGCCCACCGCAGTGCACTGGCTCAATTCAGATGTGGAGTAGCCCCCCTTTGTATATAAACTGGGCGTTATGAAGGAATCCCCGTTGAGAACCGCCTTTGTTTTTATTGTACCGATCAAGTCGAAAATGAAGAATGCGAGCTGAATAGCGATTTTAGGAATGATTAATTCACGCTAACAAAAGTGTTGTGTCAAAACTTTGCGTCTTTTAATAACTCTGATAAAAATGTCTTTTATTCTGTCCAGTGACGAAATAGTGAAGTTTGGTGATATTTTAAAAAGACGGAAGCAAACTTTATATCCATGTTCATGAATGGGTTATTATTTTTAGCCTAGTGTAGATATGAATTCTAATTTTCGTGTTTTTTCTGTTATTTGTATTTTACTATGCTTATTTATTTGTGTCTATATAATGCACATCTCGTCTCTCATAATTCTTAATGAATTGCAGTTTTTAGTATATTTTAATTTATGAATGTGATGTATTTATAACTGGTGAAACTTTAATAAACAACAACTACTACTACTATATTATAAGTATTCTACAAAGCTGACATTAAAATAAAATATTTGGGCGAATAAGTGTCTTGTCGGCCACCGTAGGCCTACGCGTTTTTCCATAACGTTACGCCGGTTACGCCAGATGCCTGGCGGCCGGCTCAGCTCCTAATCAACAGCAAAGTTAAACGTCACATATTGTCTTATGGTTTTATCTGTCGCCTACAGCCTTCGATTTAGAACTTCAATTGAACGACCTAAAAGCTGTCCATGTGTGAATGATGATAAAGATATAATTAGAAGTTAGAGAGTCACAACACATGCATGTATGTATATGTGTGGATTACAGTTAAAAATGGTAAGTTTTTCTTTATAGTTAAACATGGCAAATTTCACTGAATATAACTGATTGAAATTAGAGTAAAAACGGAAACGATTGACCTGTAGAATGTCCACAGAGAATTGTATCGGCAACAAAAAAATGACACGTGGGACCACAGAGCACGTGAACTTTTATACGAATCGAACAATAAATAACTAATCTAGGACCGAAAAACTAAATAAACCAATGGCGACTAGCGCAAAGTACTAAGCAAAATACCATTTAAAAAAACATTAATAAATAAAAATGAAATGTTTTTTGTAAAAATTTAAATTTTCAAACTTGGCGCCTAATATCTGCGAAGATTTGTCGAAAATGAAAAATCTAAACTATCATAGCTCTGTGCCCTGTCGCCGGTTATGTCAAAATGTATCAAATGTTAAAATCCGACGATTATTGTTAATGTTACGGCAATATTTCAAAAACAACTTCGGCGATTTTGGACTTTTCGCATTGTCACAGAACGTTCGAAATAAATTAAATCTCACCGAAGAAATCGAATTGATCCACCAAGTAGGTTCCAAGGTATGGCACATAAATTTAATAAAATAAAAGTAAGGCTTGTGAAATTAAAATACAAGTATACTTGTTTTCAAAAAATATGTATTCTAAGGGGTCGATAAACCTTGCAGCCCTAGAACAGATGCGTCATGGGTAGTTCGCCACTGGTATAATTTTAATACTAATAGAAGAGTAGTAGAGAAACGGCAAATCTAATAAGACTAATAGATTTAAGGAAATAAAATATATTGAAATGTGGTTTAACGTCCTACTGTTCTTCTCCGCCTCGGCTAATGAAGATGGGCATACGCCAAGGTCTTTTGCTACGGCCTACTCTTATATCAAATTCCGACTTCCAATGGATTTTTTATGAGCACGTCGATGTGTAAATAGTCCGAACGACTAGACAGCTGTCCTTATCAGACCTTACGTCCTGCATCACTGATAAGGGGAAACCACGACGGAAAATCACAAAGAAAATTCTCGGCCAACATAGATTTAAGGCGTTTTTATTAACTTAACAAATCGCTTCTAAAGAATTAAGTGGATATGTCATGTGACAGTATAGTCTTAAACGAGTTCGTTAAATTAGCAGTAAACAATTATTGTGGCTACAAAAAACACGTGATCAACCGATCAAATCGACAAATCGGACCCGGGGGCGATATGGGGTAATCGCTTCGGATATCGGTGTCGATAAATCGCTAAATAAGGTAATATTAAAGATGATAATTTGATTGAATGCAAATCTGTGGTCGATAAAAACGCCTTAAATTTTCGAATTATGTATTCCTAAATTACTGTTTCAAAGGGTTTGAAATTTTTAACTATATTATGGAACGTACAAACATATTTTAAAGAAATAATAGCCCAAAAAACGTTTTTTTCTACCCGGACTGACGATACCAGCACCAATTAGCTGTACCTTCAGTTTGAACTTAACTTTAATATGACGAAGGAAGAAGAGAAGAGTCTTCTCTTTTCATTACATCCAATTTTAACACCGTGTCGTTTTAACTAAAGGGGGGCTCAGATTGACTCAACTGATAAAAACGCCTTAAATTTTCGAATAATGTATTCCTAAATTACTGTTTCAAAGGGTTTGAAATTTTTAACTATATTATGGAACGTACAAACATATTTTAAAGAAATAATAGCCAAGCTATGTGGTTTTTACTGCAAGAAAGCAAGTGGATTCTTTTTTCCCACGTTTTTTTCTACCCGGACTGACGATACCAGCACCAATTAGCTGTACAAAATTTTAAATCATTTTACTCCCGACTATTTATTTAAACTTATTCCTTGTAATCAATCATATTCATACAATCTACGAAACCAAAACAATTTACCAGATTATTTTTGCCGAACAACTCTCTTCTCTTCTTCTTTCATACCATCCACTATTAAAGAATGGAATACACTTGATAATGCTACCAAAAACGCACTTACAATTTCTTCTTTAAAATCAAAATTACGATCTAGAGACAACTCTGTTCCGCCTGCCTACTACATTGGTTGCAGGAAGAATCAAATTCTCCATTCTCGCCTTCGACTTTCTTGCAGTGATTTAAATGTACATAAATTTCTAAGGCATATTTCGGACATTCCTATATGCGATTGCGGTCACTATTTTGAAGGCTCTGAACACTTTCTGTTAGTTTGCTCCCTACATTCAAATGCCCGTTCTCAAACTATTTTTCAACTAGAAACAGAGCATCACAATATTAACTCCCTATTATTTGGCGTAAAAGATAGCTATAAGGCAACTCAGATATTTAATGCAGTCCACGATTTTCTCGACATCTCCAAGAGGTTTTAAAGTAATGAATTTTGAATTTTAAAACTGTTGTTGCTATGTAATTTGTATATAATGTAAATAGCCATCAAATTTCAAGTATTACTATTATTTTGTATTTTAATGTTTGTTTTTGTATACTATCGAGAGGGGGTCCATAGGCTAAGCCTGTTCCCCAATCCAAAATTTTCTGAATAAAATATTGTTTTAAAAAAAAAAATTAGCTGTACCTTCAGTTTGAACTTGACTTTAATATGACGAAGGAAGAAGAGAAGAGTCTTCTCTTTTCACTACATCCAATTTTAACACCGTGTCGTTTTAACTAAAGGGGGGCTCAGATCGACCTTACGACGCGACTCAACTGGTCGCCGACTGGTTTTCCGGCGACTGCCGCCGATCGTCGTACGATTTCCGTCGCTGATTCTAGTCGAGTCTAGCTACGACCGTCGTGCGACAGTTTTTCACGATCGGCGACTGAGTCGCAGGAGTTAAACATGTTCTACTTCTACGACGCGACGGAACCAGTCGCCGACTCGTCATCGTCGATGTGTGCGTTTCTACGATCGGTTGCCGACTGCGCTATAAATTTTAGCCAATCACAGCGGCGAATGAAAAATCAGCATGGCGACCAAATGGACGACCGAAGAAGAAGAAAGCCTCATTGTTATGTGGGAAGAGAGACCATGCCTCTATAAAATATCATCAAAAGAGTACTCCGATGTGGACAATAAAACGAAAGGCAGTAGATTAAATGGCTAAAGAGCTCAATAGATCTAGTAAGAAGCAGTTTAAAACGCAACTTAAAAAAATTAAAACACGAAAGCTCGTCGCGTTACTGCGTGGTTGGGTACGAATCCCGCTCTAATAGTAACATTTTATTATTGTGATTTTCTTGGAAAAAATGCCTTATTATTAGGGGTATTCGGATAATTCATTATTAAAAATATGGGAAAACTTCCATTTGAGCAACTATTGGTATTTGGTCCAAAAAATCACGGATATCATCCTGTACATTTGATATATTATACAGGCAAATAGAAAATTATTACTGGTATGTAGCGCGTTTGAGGGAGTTTGCTGTGAATTCGATCCTATTATTGAAGCTATTAATCAAGTGACAATGATGATGAAGCTCAATCTGAAACTTAAATTCTGGACTCTGCTAGAATGCCCAAGGCTCTGTGCCCATCCAAAAGGAAACACGCCGACACCGAAGATGATCAGTTAGAAACATCAGTTCTGGATCCGGCTAAAAATCATAGGAACAATCCAGGTCCAACCAAAAGAAAATCGGCTGAATCTCAAAAAAATACAACTAGCCTTTTGGAGACAATAGCCAATGCAATGGATAGGCCAATAGAATATCTAGAGATTCCTTCAGAAGATGAGATGTATATTTTTGGGAGATCAATTGCTAGCAAACTGAGAAAAATAACAAATGTCCGTATACGCTATGAAGCTACAAACAAAATAAATCAAGCTCTGGCAGAATCTGAATAAGCAAACATGGAAGCACTAAAGTACCCATCAGCTCAACACCAGTCTGATCGGTACCAGGCTCGAAATGAGGGTGCATCTCACATGAAAATGCTTGCGGAGCAATCATTATTCTCAAAATTGGTTTTAGGTGTTAAGGTATAATAATACAAATGTATAAGACTCTAACTTACTTTTAGATAGCCACCTTTCAATTCTTCATAAATTGCTCTACACGTCTCCGGAACAATTTCACCTATTGCTGTGGCTCCAAGACGAAAGGAATACGATAGGCTTTTATAGTATTCTCCTGAAAATATGTGTTGTGTAATGGTTAAAGTATTACCAATACTGTTGTACATCTAAACTATAGCAGAGCAACAGCACAGTATTATATTTTTAGTATCAATAAGCATTGACAATCAGTAATTATGTAAACTTTGCAACAATAAATTTTGATATTCACTTTATGTGTTGTCTCACCTGTGGCCAGATACCTTAAAGTAACTGCAAGCCTTTCTGCAGGTGGAACAAGCTTTCGGTAATTTGTGGTTTGCCGGCTGATTCTGCCAGAAACCAGATCCGTCAGATGTTCAAAATTTTCAAGAGACATTCTGAAGAAGTTTTGAAACGACTCTTGATCTTTCAATTTCTACTCCCTCATTAAATTGCAAAAAAAACCCACCTTGCTGGTCGTAACGAAGAAGCCACTACTTCTTCCAAATTGTTTTTTTTTTTTGCTTCTCTTGTAAGCCTAGAGAAACGGCTAACCCGACTGTTGTAGCTGCCTGTCTACGACGTTTTTGTATCATGTTGATATAAAGCCTTTGTTGATAAATCTAAAAGTTATGAATATAAATCATAGCAAATAGAATGATAAACAAAATAAACAAAAGTTTGAACCCCTTGAGGTAATTTTAATTGCTTTCTCATCATAATTTCGCTACTTAGATGGAGTGATTATGGAATAATAAGGCATATTTTGTATTTTTATGGGTAAAATTTGTGTGCGCGTACCTGCATTCTGTGTGGCGCCATTTTGAACATGATCTATTCGCGAGGGCGCCACAAGTCGGTGCATCGGTGTCGATGTGAGCGCGCTCGCGTTCAATCGTACGACCGATAGCAACTGACCGGCGATCATTGCTGAATTCGCTCTGAGTGCAATCTACGATAGTCGCCGACAGTTGAGTGGCGTCGCAAGCTCGATCTGAGCCGGGCTTAAAGGCGGCCAAAGATCGACCTTACAACGCGACTCAACTGGTCGCTGACTTGTTTTCCGGCGACTGCCGCCGATCGTCGCACGATTTTCGTCGCCGATTCGAGTCGATCTGAGTCTAGCTACGACCGTCGTGCGACAGTTTTTCACGGTCGGCGACTGAGTCGCAGGAGTTGAACATGCTCTACTTCTACGACGCGACGGAACCAGTCGCCGACTCGTCATCGTCGAGGCGTGCGTTTCTACGATCGGTTGCCGACTGCGCTATAAATTTTAGCCAATCAGGGCGACGAATGAAAAATTAAAATGGCGACCTCGTGGACGACCGAAGAAGAAGAAAGCCTGATTGCCACTTCTTCTTCCAAATTCGTTTTTATTTTTTTTTGCTTCTCTTCTAAGCCTAGAGAAACGGCTAACGCGACTGCTGTAGCTGCTGGTCTACGACGTTTTTGTAATATGTTGACATAAAGCCTTTGTTGATAAATCTAAAATTTAGGAATATAAATCATTATCAAATAGAATCATAAACAAAAATTTGAATCCCACGAGTTTATTTAAATAACTTTCTCAAAATAGTTTCGCTAATTAGATGGAGAGATTATGGAATACTTAGGCATATTCTGTGTAGCGCCTTTTTGAACGAGTCACATGATCTATTTGCGAGGGCGCCACAAGTCGGTGTATCGGTGTCGACGTGAGCGCGCTCGCGTTCAACCGTACGACCGATAGCAACTGACCGGCGATCATTGCTGAATTCGCTCTCAGTGCAATCTACGATAGTCGCCGACAGTTGAGTGGCGTCGCAAGCTCGATCTGAGTCGGCCTTAAAGGCGGCCACAGATCGACCTTACGACGCGACTCAACTGGTCGCCGACTGGTTTTCCGCCGACTGCCGCCGATCGTCGCACGATTTCCGTCGCCGATTCTAGTCGATCTGAGTCTAGCTACGACCGTCGTGCGACAGTTTTTCACGATCGGCGACTGAGTCGCAGGAGTTGAACATGTTCATCGTCGATGCGTGCGTTTCTACGATCAGTTGCCGACTGAGCTATAAATTTTAGCCAATCAGAGCGGCGAATAAAAAATCAGAATGGCGACCTCGTGGACGATCGTAGAAGAGAAACGGCTAACGCGACTGCTGTAGCTGCCTGTCTACGACGTTTTTGTAATATGTTGACATAAAGCCTTTGTTGATAAATCTAAAATTTAGGAATATAAATCATATCAAATAGAATCATAAACAAAAATTTGAATCCCTCGAGTTAATTTAAATTACTTTCTCAAAATAGTTTCGCTAATTAGATGGAGAGATTATGGAATAATTAGGCATATTTTGTATTTTTATGGGGAAAATTTGTGTGCGCGTACCTGCATTCTGTGTGGCGCCATTTTGAACGAGTCACATGATGTATTCGTGAGAACGCCACAAGTCGGTGTATCGGTGTCGCATTCGGCAAACCTCGACAGATTCCGGTACTCTCCGTAACCTACATCTAGACTCGGATGTATGATAGTAATTGATATGTACCTACGACCATACATTTGCGATGCGGCTAGTCAACTACCGATTTACTTCAACAGGAAAACGTGCCGCTTTCACAAAATAGTCCCAAAATGGCGTCTTTTCTAGATATAATCTCTATGGGGGCAGCCATTTTTTAGTTTGTTGATATAATCTCCATGGCCATTGGGGCAGCCATTGTTTATCCGGGTCATTTAAAATAGTTCCAAAATGGCGGACTTCATCATACAGCCGAGTCTAGATGTAGGGTGCCGGAATCTGTCGAGGTTTGCCGAATGTCGGTGTCGATGTGAGCGCGCTCGCGTTCAATGGTACGACCGAAAGCAACTGGTCGGCGATCATTGCTGAATTCGATCTGAGTGCAATCTACGATAGTCGCCGACAGTTGAGTCGCGTCGCAAGGTCGACCTGGGCCCGCCTTTAGGTAACCCTTTTTTTTAGTAAATTTGTTTTAATGATTTTCTTACCACCCCTTCATATGTAAGTATAATCTTAATCAAACCAACCTGTCCATAATATCATCTTTAAATTATGTTTATCACCCAATAATGCATTTGACAGTAGATATCGCTTGTGTGTTAAATGTGATATCTACAGTGTGGTGATATCACTTTAGTGATATATACACAGTGTAGTGAGATCACTTTACATAAATTTGATTGGTCAATCAAAAAGGAACTACCTTCTTTTATTTAAAGAAACCACTTAGTTTAAGTAAAGAGTGACTTTTTTTTTTTAAAAATAAGAAACTGCTTTTATTAAATTGACCTTGAAGGAAAAAACTGGGTCAGTATACAGGGTTATACAATAGCTAAACTGCTGTCAAAAAATGATGTATCACTACGCTATAATGTAAATAGGATCGGTAAAAGTGAAATCTTTAGGAAAGAATTATATTTATTTATTTGTGCATGTAAGAAAGGATTGGGTGATAAATAAAATCTCCAACTCGTGTTTTTTGATACCCAAAAATATCAACACTCGTTGATAAAGTAAAAAAAACTTGTTTTTTTTTTTACTTTATCAACTTGTGTTGATATTTTTTGATATCAAAAAACACTCGTAGGAGATTCTCTATTTAGCCCCTTTCTATCAATATATACAGACTTGGTTGGTTATAGTTTATGCATTAAGGAAACATCTGGTCTATTAATTTAGTTATTCACTGTTTAGTTCGCATATAGTTGGACGTGTTGAAAAGTGTTCTCTTGTCGTTTTTAAGCACACGGGAAGTATTTGCCTGTAGTGTTGAAATGGTTAGTACAATTTGTATCTGAAAATGGAATACGCATAGGTCGTTAGCAGTTGCAGATTACCCGGAATAAGAAATGAACTAAATATCCTCACATCCTTTTACGGTTAAATTTCAACAGCAATTAAATAAATTGTGTTGTTTAATTGTATCGCTAAATGCCAATCAAGGATACGCTTTTTTAATAGTGTATTTATTTATTTACATTTCCAGATTTATTATAAATATGTAATTAAACTGCTTTGCTGCTGTGCATCCGTGGTGTGTGTATTGTTAATATCAATTCGGTGGAGGTGAGTAAATAAATATACGGTGATTCTGTCAGCGTGTAATACTCAGCTATCGTAGCAATGCTTTCTGCGTTAAAAGTATATTGGGAATGTGTTTAACCCGCTCTATCACATATGTGATAATGACTGGCACCAAAATTCTCCGAGTCGCACATGCTCTACTTCTACGACTGGAGACAACTAGTTGTCTCTAGTCGCAAGCGAAATAAGCGCTCTTACGATTCGGACCAGTTTTATTGCGTCGTAGGGCGACATAAGCTGGGCTTAAGATGTTTGACAATCTGTAGTCTGTACTGTACATGCCAATAGGCCATCTCGAGCCCCCCACAAATTCCCTAAACCGCCCCTGTACGATAGAGATGCATTGAACAAAAATATATTCAGAGACGAAATTGAAGGAAATGAAGTAACATCACAAAAGTCCTGGAAGTATAGGTCGCACGAGGACTACAGATAATCCAGAATCTGACTGGTGTTCGGTAGGAAAGTTTGAATAGGGATACTTTTTATGAAGAAATTTTTGTAGAATTTTGAACTTTGGTGGTCACTCGCCAAGGGGGTCCGATCGGATTCCCTCATCATCGGTGCGAACTTTCTTTTGAAAAACTGACTGTAAATGATATTTTCTATGATGTTATGCCCTGATGTTTCCAACTTATGCACAAAAATTATGTTTTATAATCCTATCGGAAATTAATTTATGAACCTCATATTGGATTCAGTAACTCTGAAAAATTTATATCCAAAAGAACAAAAATCACTATATTGGATTCTATTTTCATTGTCGTTTTCAAGTTATCCCATCTGGGATATTCATAATTAGTTTTTTGGATAGAAATTAAACCCAGCGACACCGAAAGCAATATAAATGACATATCCAATAAGGAAAACGACGACTAGGTCGAACTTAAAATCGACTAGCGCGATTTGCCCAAATCCACCCGAATCTACCCAAATCCGCTCAAATCCACCATTATTTCAATTTTTTAAGACAATAATTTATATCGACATTTGCCAAATTGTCATATTTAATTTACAGTCGTAGCGTTTTGGTGTCAAAATGCCCCTCAAAATGAGATTTCCAAGCAAGTTTGGAAGTAGAAACCAGGTATTGTACGATAGGCTTGTTTGGAAATTGCATTTTGAGGGATATTGCTAAAACAAAAACCTTACAATTTTTAATTTAACATTGCAAATTTGCCATAAAGAACAGTATATTATCAAACATAGATATAAATTATTATTATATGAGTTGAAATAGGATTTGGGTTGTTTCGGTAAATCGTGCTACCGCTTAAAATCGGCCATTTTAGATTTAATTTGGGCTGCCAGTTTGAATTGCTGCTGTGTTGGATCTTCCAAAGTTATCAAATTTGCCATAAAGAGCAGTATATTATCAAACATAGATATAAATTATTATTATATGAGTTGAAATAGGATTTGGGTTGTTTCGGTAAATCGTGCTACCGCTTAAAATCGGCCATTTTAGATTTAATTTGGGCTGCCAGTTTGAATTGCTGCTGTGTTGGATCTTCCAAAGTTATCGGAAAACCTACATAAATGTGTGTGGGTGTGGTGAGGGGGCTGAATGGTTAGTACGTGCGCGCTGTATCATAAGGTGTATCATTGAGTCCACTGGCGTGGTTTTGATTCCTCGGTTGTACAAGACAAGGAGTAGGGTCGCCTCGCAAGCCTGTGGGGTTTTCTCCGGGTCCTCCGGTTCCTCCAACTGCTAAAGACCCCTCCGCGCAGGCGAATTATTGAGATGAAATTAAACCATGTTAGTCCCAAAATAACCTAGTTTGTGTCGAGTAGACGTTAAACCCCATTTTTTCCCTGTCTCTCCCCCGCTCGGTTGTTAACATCAGTAGTGAATATTCGCAAAGCCGCTACAATCACTGATATAAGGATGACATCGATGTGACTTAATGAACACCAAATATACTATTCAAAAAAAGTAGGGGATATTTGACTTATAAGTGTTATTAAAGTCACCTACTGAAACTGACGAAGAAACAAATGACAAAATAAAATGAAGTTCACAGTCATCGATTTATTCCAAATGATCGTTAGACTAAATAAGGCATAGACTGACCATTATAAGGGTAAAATGATACCCGGGGTCAAATAGCAAAGTTACCACATCATCACAACAAAGTCAGTAACGGGTAAATCCTCCTCTGTTTGCCAAACAAGCATACTCCCAATGAGACGTCTAAGGTCATTTTGCTCCAGATAGTCCCATTCCTGTTGCAACGCAGCAGCAAGTTCTTGGACATTGGTATGACGTTGTTGACGTTGACGTAACCTCTAACGAAGCATGTCCCAGACATGCTCGATGGGGGGGGGGGGTCGGGACTCAGTGCTGGCCAA
This sequence comes from Patella pellucida, assembly GCA_917208275.1. Classification (NCBI taxonomy): domain Eukaryota; kingdom Metazoa; phylum Mollusca; class Gastropoda; family Patellidae; genus Patella; species Patella pellucida. The sequence continues at coordinate 36,138,613 of OU795036.1, forward strand.
GGTAATGTGGTGATGTTCTGTTGTTGGAGGTAACCTGTAACGATCCTGGCCCTGTGACATCTTGTGTTGTCATCCTGGAAGATGAAACGGCGGCCATGACGTCGTGCGAACAGCACAACATGGACTGCCAAGATGTTGTCCCGGTAGTACTGGCCTGTAACAAGCCCTGCAACAACATGTAAAGCCGTTCTTCCAGCAACAGTGATGCCTCCCCACACCATAACAGAACCACCCACAAATCGATCATGCCTAATGACGTTAACGTCTTGAAAGCGCTCGTTTCGACGACGCCACACCCTCCTACGTCTGTCCAAAAAATCAACAGTGAACCTTGACTCATCTGAAAACATCACATTGCTCCAGCGTCCATTGTCCCAGTGTTGACGATCCCTACACCAACCACGTCTTGCCTGAATGTGATGATCTCTCAAACAAGGACGTCGGGCGCGAGGACGTCGGGCGCGAAGGTGACCCCTATGCAGTCGATTCCGAATCGTCTGGCCACTCACTCTCACACCAGTGTCTGTTTGAAGACGAGCGTTGATCTGATTTGCCCCCAAAATCAAATATCCCCTACTTTTTTTGAATAGTATATTAACTTTTTTTCGCCCGACAAATTAAATTCCTAACTAAAATAAATAAAGACGTTTGAAGTATTTGTATTTAAACATTATTTCCTATTTAGTGTAAATGGGTATTACAATGAGTAAAAGGCACCAATCAAGGTTTGGCTCTGCAATTCATTGTACCATAGTGTCCCGATGACTTTATTGGTGCTTGTGTCTGTGTAGGCTAGCAAAGTAGTCCTGTATTTTCAGAACCAATAAGTTATCCTGCTGACCATTCAGTAAATAGATGATTGTCAAAGTCTCTGATGGAACTTGTAAAAATCCCTTTTTGGTGTTATCAACGAATTCCTTATTATTAATACCATTGTAAATAATTGTGACGTGTTATTTTTATACTTTAGAACTTTTTTTCGTGTTGGGTATGCGTTTTCGTGAACAATTAATAAAAGGTGACTATGTCACCTACTAAACATTTCTTCAAAAAAATAATTCTTCCTATACTCAAACTTTCCTCGAAACCATAGTCAGATCCGGGACTAAGATACCTGTAGGTCTGCGTTGTCAGGTTTTACCCCAAATCCATTTCCTATCATTTCAATTATGTTTTTTGTAATTAGAAGTTCTAGACCCAATTTCAAATGTGTATTAATTGTGTATCATTAATTATCAAAATTAATGTGTATAATAATATGCCCTGATTGAACCTTCTATTTTCGTTACAGTGAGAACACATGGCTGCCTCATGGCGTAACAGACACGAGAGTCCCAAACCCATTAAAGAATAAGCAGATTCATACATCACCTGATCAAACAGACAGTTTGCATATTCCCATGTCATCAAAATCATATCCGAGAAATTACGAGACGATTTCGATGTCATCCACACAAAGAAAGAATGAAGAAAGAAAGATGGCTTCCCACTATTTTAAATATCGGCCTACCAACAAACTGTACAGTTTAACGTATGGCTGTCCTGGTTGTAAAAATCCATGTAAGACGTTTAATGTTTCACAAGAACTGTCATGTAGAGGTAAAGATTGTTTAAATGATTGTAGAAGCCCAATCTTCAACCATAAGGTGGCATCCGATAATACTTACTTAATTACAACAAAACTACTAGATGCTGAAAAATTAACGCTTGATGATAAGCAAATCACGGATAAAACAAGATTACCAAACATTACAAAATTTAAACTCGAACTTCTAAAAGAGGTCTTTAATGTCGGAGAAATGATAAAACTAAAGATGGTTATTTACGATAGCTCTGGTCAGCTTTTAAAAAGGGGTGGCGATGATATACGTGTCTCTTTGACCCAGAACAAAAAGCGAATAGCAGGACGCGTTACCGATTATAACAATGGAACATATTTAGTTACTGTACCTGCTTTATGGAATGGTTCTAGTACGGTTGATGCTGTTATACCGTATTATCGAGAAGAGGTCTCAACTTTATTCAGATGGTTCAGAACATTAAACTCAATGTTTTACCATTATGGCTACTTCTCTAAAGGTATACTTCAACAAGCCACATTATGTATGGCAGGACCCAATATAACCGGTTATAGTAAAGTGTGTAATGTTTCTGCTCATAACGGTGGACAACCCTGGTTTTGTGGCCATCCAAAGTCTAAAGATCTTAGCTGTAAAGATTTCGCAGGAACTGGGGACTACAGATTTACTGACATAGGAGTAACTAATTCAGAAATGAAATTATTTCGAAGGTATGTACATCTTGACGTTTAACAGAATGTAAAGATCATGGGATAAAATAAGTTACCAATTGTGGCATCGTCATTATAAAGACCAGGCCCCGTGAGAGGGAAATAGCTTGGACACTTGTCCAGGAGACCGGACCATAGAGGGACCTGGTGTTTGTCGAGTAATCTTTAAATAAAACAAATGTTGGTTTAAGTTAATAAATAAAATGTACACTGTTACTTGATCATAATGTAGAAAAACGGTGACTTTTCTGAATGTGCAGATACCTAGTGGCATGGGTAGGGTGAGAATCAGATTGTCAGTCCACTTTTTTTGGAAAATGTGGTGAATTAAACACTTTAAGGCACCTGTCAGGACTTTCGCACCGTGGTTATGTCTATTATGCTTTTTAAATCTTTTGTTGATAACGGAAGTAATTAAAACCAGCGGCTGCCAGGCAGGATACGCCCACATTTTCGAGAGATGGATAGAGAACAAGCAAAACCGAAAGTGATTTTTCCTACAATCAAAGGCCATAATTCATTAAGAAACAATTTGATATGCGCAAATATCAAAAAGAATCAAGATCTTTAGGTTATAAACATGCATTTCAAGTTTCATTAAAATCGAATTACAATTGTGACCTCTACAGGGCCCACAACTTTACTATGCCATATTTTTTTTACACTGTTCGCGTACAAACGGCGGCCATTTTGTCTGGCAATTATGGTCGATATTCTAGAAATTCGAGCTCAACCTTCCGTAGGGTGTAATGGGGATAGAGTCAAACGTTTTTTTAAAATGGATATTAATCGTAACCTCCAAAGGGACCATAGGGGATTTTTCGGACAATCGGGGGTCATTTTTTAGTTATTATCCGATATGCGCAAATCGAATAATAATTGTGACCTCCAAAGGGACCACAAGCTAAACAAAGGCTATTTTGATATAATCGGGGGCCATAATTCAGGAAGTTACGATCCGATATGCGCAAATATCGAAAGGAACAAAGATCTTTGGGTCATAACCATGCATTTCAAGTTTCATCAAAATCGAATTAAAATTGTGACCTCTACAGGGTCCACAACATTGATATACTATTTTAAACAGTATTCGCGTCCGCTCGGCGGCCATTTTGTATGGCAATTTTGGTCCGATTTTTCCGAAATTCAAACTGAACCTTCTTTAGGGTGTAACGGTGATATAATCAAACGATTTTTTAAATCAGATAATAATTGTGACCTCCAGAGGGACCACAAGCTAAACAAAGGCGATTTTGCGTATACTCGGGGGCCATAATTCAGGAAGTTACGATCCGATATGAGCAAATATCGAAAGGAACCAAGAGCTATGGGTTATAACCATGCATTTCAAGTTTCATCAAAATTGAATTAAAATTGTGACCTCTACAGGGTCCACAACCTTGATATACCATTTTTTAAAAGTATTCGCGTACGAACGGCGGCCATTTTGTATGGTAATTGTGGCCTGATTTTTTCCGAAATTTGAACTCGACCTTCCTTAGGGTGGGTGTAACGGTGATATATTCAAACGTTTTTTTTAAATCGGATAATAATTGTGACCTCCAGAGGTACCTTCCTTAGGGTGGGTGTAACGGTGATATATTCAAACGTTTTTTTTTTAAATCGGATAATAATTGTGACCTCCAGAGGTACCACAAGCTAAAATAGGTGATTTTTCGGACAATCAGGGGCAATAATTCAGGAAATTACGTTCCGATAGGCGCAAATATCGAAAGGAACCAAGATCTTAGGGTTATAAACATGAATGTAAAGTTTCATCGAAATCGGTTCAAAATTGTGACCTCTATAGGGTCCACAAGCTAAAAACATGATTTTTCGTACAATCAGGGGCCATAATCCATGAAGTTTTGATCCGATACATGCCAATATCGAAAGCAGCCGAGATCTTTGGGGGATAAACCTATATTTCAAGTTTCGTCAAAATCGGGTAAGAATTGTGACCTGTAGAGAGTCCACAAACAATTGTGGACGGACGGACGGACGGACAGGGGCGACGACATAATACGTCCACATGAAATTGTTGGCGTATAAAAAAACACCTGTATTTTGTTCTTCTCGGTACAATGTCTGATTTTTCCTTTTATTATTAGATTGACTGTTTTCCCATATAGAATTATTACCGTTCGAATTGTAATTACTAGTGGTTATTTTAAAATAAGTTCTGTACCAGACGTACAGGGTTATAAACATGAATGTAAAGTTTCATCGAAATCGGTTCAAAATTGTGACCTCTATAGGGTCCACAAGCTAAAAACATGATTTTTCGTACAATCAGGGGCCATAATCCATGAAGTTTTGATCCGATACATGCCAATATCGAAAGCAGTCGAGATCTTTGGGGGATAAACCTATATTTCAAGTTTCGTCAAAATCGGGTAAGAATTGTGACCTGTAGAGAGTCCACAAACAATTGTGGACGGACGGACGGACGGACAGGGGCGACGACATAATACGTCCACATGAAATTGTTGGCGTATAAAAAAACACCTGTATTTTGTTCTTCTCGGTACAATGTCTGATTTTTCCTTTTATTATTAGATTGACTGTTTTCCCATATAGAATTATTACCGTTCGAATTGTAATTACTAGTGGTTATTTTAAAATAAGTTCTGTACCAGACGCTGGGTCATTATTTGCTGACGTATTTTTCTAATCTTACCGTAAACCGATACATAGTATACATTTCTGAGCTTCATTTAGACATTAGACATTAACGTGCACTGTTGAAACCCATCATAGCTGCATCCAAGATCTAGTTATTAGTTTTCTTTTTAAACTCAATTTGCGTGTATCCCGGGAAGTGAATAATATCATTTTAAAAAAATGTCCCGTAATACAAATCTCATTTTATATTTTTAGAGAATGTACTCACGCTGGTCGTATTAGACACCATGTAGTGAATGTTAAAGGTTCGTTTTTTTCCTTGTAGTTCAACTATATTTGTAAATATCTTGCTGCCACAGTTCTTTAAATTGATCGATATGCTACGTTACCTTTATCGCAGATCTTAAAATTGGCCTAGATGTATATATCTTGCTGCCACAGATCCTTAATTTGGTCATTATACTACACGTATATTTGTAAATATACCTTGATAGTATAGATGATGGAATTGATCCAGGAGGCTACGTTAGCATAACACTATATTTGAATATACTAGTATACATCTTGATGGAATTGGTCCAGATGTCTACGTTAGCATTACACAATGTTTGTATATTATATATCTTGAAGGAATTGATCCAGATGGCTACGTTAGCATCACACTATATTTGTATATATAGAGCTGCCACAGATCTTGGAATTGGTCTAGAAAGTCACGTTAGCATTGTATCTTGCTGTCATAGATCTTTCAATTCATCTAGGTAACGTTAGCAATATATTTAAATCGGTGTAGCCTCTAAAAGGAATATATAATGGTGTATTTTTTTTTAAAGAATATGAACCATTTTAACTTATATTTATATATAAATTTTGTCTTCTTTCAGGAACGGAAATCATACAAAAATCTAATATCCCCCTGTGTAAAGACATTGCACCTGCCCAGACCTGGGATTTATCAAGTCCGACGGGTTACTTTACAGAATCGAAGTATCTATCGACTAAATGTAGAATTCTGGCGCAAACTAGAGATCAATTCAGAAGATGTTTAAAAAATACAAATCTAATTCTTACTGGTGATTCAACGACTCTTCAGTGGTATAGAGCTTTGAGAAAATTTTCCAAATGTACACAGATAAACGCAGATTGGTTCGATGGCAAATGGTATCAAAAAGTCACATGTGTCAATAAAGAATGGAATTTTATCTTGAAATGGGCCCCGCACGCCATGCCTTTTAGTTCCTTTGATGTTCAAAAGGCAGCAATACAGGCCACTTCTAAGCGTTCCTTAGCAGACACATTAAATGATATTCCGGATAAGGGGCGTTATATATTTGTACTACATATATACTCCCATTACACTAGAGTTCGTTACCATATTTTTCGTGATGAAGTTCGAAACATACTTCCTGCTTTAAGAGAAGCTTTAAAAAGGAACAAAGAACTTCAAGTCGTTGTTAAATCACCTCATGCATACTACTGTGTAGGGTGGGTACCGTGTGTAAATGATTTCATGGGGCGTCATCTGATTACTATAATGCACCAGGAGATGAAGGAGTTCGTAAATCAAATTAAGTATTTGGACTATTGGGATATGTCTGTATCGGCAACGAATACTCATATGCACGCAGACGATGATTTTATTTGGAGGATGATACAATTAATGATCGACCATACATGTAAAGTTCCAATTTAACATTCAAGTCGCATTAAAAACTATACCCTTCATAACACACACATTTCTAGAATTGGTGATCACACGAACGGTGGAGTTTGTTTTATTTGGACATATGCTAAGGAAGTATTGCAAAACAACCATTTGGGGATTTTGAATTTCAACATCTTTGTGTATCACCAAGGATCAAGAGCGTAGCACCGTTCATACCTGGATTAATCGAAGCGGTTAAATATACCAGGATCTTGTTTTGACACACCGGACTCTACACGAAAAATAGTCCACATTTTATTAGAGCAGCGAATAACGAGCTGCTTTTTTATTCGTTTTTCACCTCGTTATTCGGGATTCACGTATATAGGTGTTCATGTATCTTTAATGAGGATATTTCAGAATTTAATTTAAAACGACTTGAATGGTCACGAGACAATGGATCATTTTGAATTAAATCCTGAAATGTCCTCATTAATGATACATAAACACCTTCATATGTGAATCCCGAATAACCAGGCGAAAAACGAATAAAAACAGCTCGTTACTCGCTGCTTTAATAACAATCTGGCTTTTTTGTCGCGTATAGGTCGATTCGCTTTAAATTAATCTACTGGGGTATACTTTCCATCCATTATTCAAGTCGTTTTGAATGAAATCCTGAAATATCCCCATAAAAGATACATGAACACCTTCGTACGTGAATCCCGAATAACGAGGTGAAAAACGAATAACAAGCAGCAGAATAACAATGCGGACTGTTTTTCGTCTTTATGTTAAATGTATCTGTGACTCATAAATGAAATAAAATATTGTTTAAACCAACGCTGCTAGTTGCACATTTTCGATATTCTTTCGGGGTTTTCTCCTGCCAACTCAATATACCTACTGGTCTGGTCAAATTTTCTTTCATTTGGCATAGTCCACTTAATGTTTTTTATGGATTATATATCTTCAGTATGTGTAGGTTCAGGTTCCGAATGATGCCACCCTGGCACCCTTGGGGACATTTAAATATTCAAGATGGCCGCCATGAGGTATTTGCTGGTTATGTAGTGGGGTAAAATTTATTGACAGATTCCCTCCGATCTCGTCTCGAAGGTGGTTTCTATAAAAATACAATCCACTGGATCCAATGGGCTTGATTACTCCTCCTAAAAGTGACAGCTAATTCTGCTAGAGGGCAAAATTCAAAATGGAGGTTTATTTTGGCGGGAAACTTATAAAGTTCCCTAAAAAGGTGTGTAATATATCAAAAAAATAGAGTCAGTGTGGATTATATATCTTCGATATGTTTAGATTCAGAATACGGATGGTGCCACCCTAGCACCCTTGGGGAAATTTAACTATTCAAGATGGCCGCCATTAGGTATTGTCTGTTTATTTAGTGTGGTAAAGCTTGTGACAGATTCTCTTGGACCCAGTTTGATGGTGGGTTCTATACGAATTCCATTCACTGAATCCAACGAGCTCGGATAATCCTACTAAAGGTGGCGACTAATTCCGCTAGGGGGCCAATTTCAAAATAGGGGCTCATTTTGGCGAGAAACTCTTAAAGTTCCCTAAAAAGGTGTTTAATGTATTGAAATACAGTGTACACAGTAGGGCGACTTAGAGGGGCATTATAGGAGATTAGATAACGAGTTGACAGTTTTCGCTATAATAGTTAAAACATAGATAATGTAGATAGAACATGCTGAAAATTTCAGTAAATTAGCTTTACTTTGAACCGATATATTAGCGTTTGAATTTTGGTCTAGCCTCGGTTTCATTGCTAATGTTGGTATTATAAAAACAAAGCCTCGGTTATCCAGTTACCTTTTAATAATTTTTCGAAAAATGCACTGCAATGACACCGGGAGTTGATTATGGTCTGGATAAGTTAATTAATGTCTTATAAATAATTTAGATATCATGCATTTTTACGTAAGTGTTTACATGGATTGAAATTATCTTTTATTTTGAATTCACTCCATTTTCGCCTTAAGAGGTCAATGTTTTTGCATTCCCTTTAACTGATCATATACATATTTAATTTATTTATTGCCATACTTTTATCGAATGTTGATGTTTTAACCTGTGTACAATAAACTGCATGTAAGTACACCGTGATATGCAAGAACATTAACGTTGATATATTATACAGTTTTCAAAAAGCTTTCATTTTCAACCAATAGATGATAGAGGATAATCTGTGTACTCCTACTACATACCATTTATTATAGAAGATAATTTTGTTATTTATCTTTATGTTAGAGTTATACCATATAAAAGAGTTTTTATGGCACTGGGGATTGGAATTAATTTATGCTCATGATGTAAAAATATCGCGTATAGATATATAGTTAATCTTTATAAAGGCAGCATCTTTCGGGTTTAAATTGAATTCAAATACTTTTTAAACAATATTTTATTCAGATATTGAAAAGGATTGAGGAACAGGCATAGCCTATATGACCTCTCTCCTACAATCTCCTACAATCAAAGGCCATAATTCATTAAGTTACAATTTGGTATGCCCAAATATCGAAAAGAATCAAGATCTTTAGGTTATAAACATGCATTTGTAGTTTCATTAAAATCGAATTACAATTGTGACCTCTACAGGGCCCACAACTTTAATATGCCATATTTTTTACACTGTTTGCGTACAAACGGCGGCCATTTTGTCTGGCAATTATGGTCGATATTTTAGAAATTCGAGCTCAACCTTCCGTAGGGTGAAATGGGGATAGAGTCAAACTTTTTTTTAAATTGGATATTAATCGTGACCTCCAAAGGGACCATAGGGGATTTTTCGGACAATCAGGGGCCATTATTTAGTTATGATCCGATATGCGCAAATCTAATAATAATTGTGACCTCCAAAGGGACCACAAGCTAAACAAAGGCGATTTTGATATAATCAGGGGCCATAATTCAGGAAGTTACGATCCGATATGCGCAAATATCGAAAGGAACCAAGATCTTTAGGTCATAACCATGCATTTCAAGTTTCATGAAAATCGAATTAAAATTGTGAACTCTACAGGGTCCACAACCTTGATATACCATTTTTTAACAGTATTCGCGTACAAACGGCGGCCATTTTATATGGCAATTTTGGTCCGATTTGCCCGAAATTCAAACTCAACCTTCCTTAGTGTGTAACGGTGATATGATTAAACGTTTTTTTTAAATCGGATAATAATTGTGACCTCCAAAGGGACCACAAGCTAAACAAAGGCGATTTTGGGTATAATCAGGGGCCATTATTCAGGAATTCACGATCCGATATGCGCAAATATCGAAAGGAACCAAGATCTTTGGGTTATAACCATGCATTTCAAGTTTCATCAAAATCGAATTAAAATTGTGACCTCTACAGGGCCCACGACCTTGATATACCATTATTTAACAGTATTCGCGTACAAACGGCGGCCATTTTGTATGGCAATTTTGGTCCGATTTTCCCGAAATTCGAACTCAACCTTCCTTAGAGTGTAACGGTGATATTATCGAACGGTTTTTCAAATCGAATAATAATTGTCACCTCCAGAGGGACCACAAGCTAAAATAGGTGATTTTTCGGACAATCAGGGGCCACAATTCAGGAAATTATGTTCCGATATGCGCAAATAACAAAAGGAACTAAGATCTTTGCGTTATAAACATGCACGTCGAGTTTCACCAAAATCGGCTCAAAATTGTGACCTCTATAGGGTCTACAAGCTAAAAACGTGATTTTTCGTATAATCAGGGGCCATAATCCACGAAGTTTCGATCCGATACATGCCAATATCGAAGCAGCCGAGATCTTACGGTGATAAAGCTATATTTCAAGTTTCGTCAAAATCGGACAAGAATTGTGACCTGTAGACGGTCCACAAACAATTGTGGACGGACGGACGGACGAACAGGGGCGACGACATACAGTGTATTTCATGTGGACGTATAAAAACAAATATTCGAAACAAAGTAGTTACAATTAGACCTAGAGACAAACCATGAATGAACAATGAAATTAGGAAACTCAGCAGATTTAAAAATAAACTTCATAAGAAAGCTAGAAAGTCAGTTTTGGTAACCCACTGGGCAGATTTTCGCAAAACACGGAATGACTGTACTTTCTTAATTCGGCAATGCAAAAAACAGCCCTTTAAAAAGCTGGACACTTTGGCAAATACTGGCAATAATTTTGGTACTAAATCCTGGTGGAAATTAGTCAACTCATTTGTGAAAGATAAGGGTTCAGACACCGATTCTATTCCTCCGTTAAGCGACAATAACACCACTCATTTTACTCCACAAGACAAAGCAAATTGCCTTAATGATTATTTTGTTCGCAGACATCACTAGATGATATAGATCACACACTCCCTTCATTGAAATATGCACAACACTCGATTACTAACATTGTTTTATCTCCCAAAGAAGTTAAAGACGTGCTTGATTATATTGATACTTCCAAGGCTACAGGGCCTGATAATATTAGTGGTAAACTTTTAAAAACAATTTCAGCTCCGATTTCGAATCAACTCTGTTTTATTTTCAATCTCTTTCCCAATAGCCATAAATTCCCGTCAATATGGAATGTGGCAAATGTTTCAACGCTTCATGAAAAGGAAATAAATCTGAATGTTGTAATTATCGACCTATTTATTTTATCCAAAATCTTTGAAAAATGTGTTTATAAACATGTCTTTAACTTCTTTCGGGACAACGCAACACTAACAAAGTTTCAAAGCGGCTTTATACGTGGAGATTCAACTATCTATCAACTCATTGACATGAACCACTTCTTTCTTTCGGCAATTGATAAAGGCAACCACACAAGAACGGCGTTCTGTGACATCAGTAAAGCTTTTGACAGGGTCTGGCACACTGGGCTGTGTGTGTCAGAAGCTTGACGCCTCTGGTGTCAGGGGTGACCTACTTGACTGGTTAGGAAGCTATCTATGCAACAGACAACAAATGGTGGTACTGAGTAGTGTCTCCTCTGACCCCAGGGAAGTAACTACTGGTGTACCAAAGGGCTCTGTTTTCGGACTTTACTCTTTTTAATATATATAAATGACATTATCGAAAACATAGAATCAAATATAAAACTATTCGCCGACGATACGTCACTTTATATATCAATCGAAGATCCGACCGAATGCGCACGTGTTTTAAATTCAGATATTGAGAGAATAAATGAATGGTCAAAGAAATGGCTGGTAACCTTTAACCCCCTAAAAACAGAAACTCTCACGACTTCAGTTAAGACACAGCACAATTTACCTCACCTTTGTATGGGGTCGGTGCAAATTAAAGAAGTAAACGTACATAAACATCTTGGTCTTTTCTTACAGTCTAACGGCAAATGGGATTAGCATGTAAATTCAATCAGTCAAAAAGTGTATAAACTCATTAACTATTTTCGTTCATTGAAATACCGGTTTAACAGAAAATCACTCAAAACTATCAATACCTCTTTCATATTACCACATTTTGATTATGGGGAGATTATATGGGACGATTGCACACATCATTTGTCCAATCAGCTTGAACACCTGCAACTTGATGCACTCCGGACTATCTGTGGGATTGTAAAGGGAACCAGCCATTCCGATCTATATAGTGAAACCGGTTTCATTACACTTCGTGAGAGACGCAAGCGACATAAGCTTATTTTGATGTACAAAATTTTAAATACTTTAACCCCAGATTATCTCTCTGCTCTTATTCCATCTAGATCTATTTCCTATAATCTTCGTAATAACAATATCCCTGAATTCTATTGCTGAACTTCTCTCTTCTATAACTCGTTCTTTCCATCTGCAGTCAGACTCTGGAATTCTCTACCTGATACGGTCAAACATTTACCCTCCCTTACTTCTTTCAAAACATATCTCTCTAAATCCGATACTTTACCTCCAAACTATTTTTATCATGGCACTAGAAAACATCAAATAATTCATTTAAAACTCCGCCTTAATATGAGCGATTTAAACGGTCACAAATTTCTCAGACATTTTCATCAAAATCCTTCATGTAACTGTGGACATCAATTCGAAGACAGCTATCATTATCTACTAGTTTGCCCCTTGTATTTGGATGAACTACGGATAACAATTGAGACTCTCCCAACACAGCAGAGAAACATAAAACTATTACTTTCTGGATCTTCCGAACTCTCTAATGCTACCAATTACTCCATATTCTCAATAGTCCATAATTTCATAGAAATTACAAAACGATTTTAAATTTTAATAGATTTAGTATTATTTATATATACTAAATCTATTAAAATTTAAAATCGTTTTGTAATTTATATATATGTGGATGTATGTATACATAATTATTATTGGTATTATTTAAGTACCAATATTATAAGCCCACTTTGAATGCAGGTGCAATTGACTGATTGATTAAATATAGTTATATTTATATATTATATTGTAAATGGTGTACATGATTCCTTTGTTTTATTACGTTATATGTTTAAATTTTAGGGAGAGGGATTATATAGGTTTTGCCTGTTTCCTAATCCTAATTACCCAGTTGCACCCCCCCCCCCCCCTCTACCCACCCACGGGTTTCAGAATGGAATATTGCCCCGGTAATCACAAATCAAACCGCCCCTTGCAAAAAGAAGAGAGAGAGAAGAGAGTGTTTATCTCCCTTCAACTGTTTATTCTATTTGCTCTCAACACGCGTGTATTCGAAACACTGTTCCGGTGCAGAGAACGGACGGAGAATGGGTTTTTGTGGGTCTCGAACAGCAGGGAATGCGTCCACGAACACGTCCCCGTTCTCAGATCCCACACTACCGCGTCGACAGCTGCGACGAAAACGGCATCATTAGTGCATTTATTAATTTATAAGTTTAATACCGTTCGAAAACTGCATGTAGTATGTGGCCGGTATAACATCAAGTAAGGTAGGTTGACAGGCCTCGAAACTAACGCCCGCAACTGCTTAATCGTCCGTTGGTTTACAAAGGTTCTACAAACTGTTGATGAAAGCCTGTTGAAACTTGACACTTTTTTTTACTACTAATTTAAATAATGCATACAAATTTCGTGCAGATCGGATGATAAATTTTGTTGTTCGAGCGTTTACAAGGTTCAGAAAAGTGAAAAAGGGCCATAAATATATACGTAATAAACGCAAATTGCTGAAATCAATAGGATTCTTTGTTTCACAGATTGGATTTTGGGAAACAAGATCCATAACTCTAGATGTAATTCTAGGATATTGCTGAAATTTTATAGGCATTTTCGTTTCACTCATCTAATTCATGCATATACAGTTCATACGAATCGGATAATAACTTTTATCATTTAGAGCTTTCACAAGGTTCAACAAAGTGAAACAAGGGCCATACCTCTAGAAGTAATTAAGAGAATTTTTTGACATTTACTAGGCGTCTTCGTTTTAGTAAATTAAATTATGCACACAAATTTCATTCAGATCAGATGATAACTTCTGTCGTCAGAGCGTCCACGGGGTGCAACAAAGTGAAGCAAGGGTCATAATTTCTAGATGTAATTAACTTCGTTTAACTAATCAAAATGATGCAAATGAACTCGTATAAATCGGATGATAACTTTTGTCGTTACAGCGTTCAAAAGTTACAACAAGGGCAATGAATCCAGAAGATATTAACGTTAATAGTATTGTCTGTTGAGTGTTCACAAGAACGGGGGCGACGACAATATACGACTACATTTCCATGCGGGCGTATCAAAGGGCGATGTAATCGTCACCGAAATAATTGAAAAGGAGTAAAACGTAGTCATTTAGCAAAATTATGCTTAATAGCGAATAGCGAGTCATATTTGCGTAATACAGTACTAAACTACCTATTGAAAGCTTGAATTCATAAGCCACCCGATGTCTAGACATAGTCGCTGCTGAATGGAACTGTTTGTTCTGTGGACGATCCTTTATGGAATTAGTCTGATGATGTTTTCACAATGATCGACCAATGGCCAAGAGTGGTGGCCCCATTCTCGTGCAAGTTGTCTCATTGACATACCAGTATTCCTCATATTTTCGCTGTAATGACTTGTGAATGCCCCCTGTGCACTACAAACAGATTAAACACTACGATTATAAACTTCCATCAATGCAATGGCCGATTTCACATAAACATGGTATATTTGCCTTGCTTGCGCCGTAGGCCTGTTACGCACCGTACAGCTAGCTTTCACCAGTATATATGCAGGGAAGATTACGTCAAAATTTTAATTTCCATTTCGCATATATTTATTTACTTAATAAATTTTTTGAGCGCATACATATTCGGGTGTTTCAATATCTTTTTTTTCTCTCTTGGGTTTAACGCCCCTTTATGCATAGACTGGGCTAACCAAAGTGTAAATAACTTGTTGGCAGAACGGGGTTGCTATATCGGTAAAAAAATTAAAGTGAAATGGACAAGGATTAAATGTAACCCCGTGAAACCCAGACTAGCACTTGTGAAGGTCATTCATTGTCCTTTACCCTGAAAAGATAAAAAAAAACCCTTCAAAATGCTGCTGGTCAGCGTATATTTGTTGTCCAGAAATGTTTACCGTATAGATTACTTTATTTTAAAAAAAAAATTAATAATAATAGACTGTTTTTTCAACATTTGGAAAGTTACTGATAAAGAACAATCACGCAAGATGGATAATGTTCTGTCTCTGGAGATATATTGATTCTAGACGAAAAGCTTTGACTGGCGTTATAGTTTATATTGCTTAAATTGATTTCGACTACTTGAGTTGTCCTTTTTTATTAAAGTATTATTGTGGATGCCGCAAGTAAATTAAGTCCTAAAAGGCCAAAGGTTGGGAGATTTCTTTCATCTCACGACAATCTTATAGTCGTCTTCACAAACTTGATTGTAAGATCGGGGAATTATAATCGAACACCCACAAACTAACAAAGATCCTACTTCTTAATCCTGATTAATGCACGTATATTTACTGATGTTATCAGCTAGTTATAATAGATCTGGAGCAACAATCGAAGTAGAATATAATGCAAATGAACGATATCTTGACATGTGTAATTATAAGAGATTACCATTTCAAATGTATATACACGTATGTTCAATGAGGGGGCTAATATGTCCTATATAGATTTCCGAATGGTCTTATTATCCTTCTAAACATTAGATAAAGTACTGCTGGCCCAAATTAATATTGAACTCCGGAAAACTAGACCAAAGTATGACTTCATGTATATGCTGAACCAAATCGAATGGATCTAGTAGATACAATTTAACAGATAGACAAATTTCAATACATGGCACAACAATATCCCGTATACAGGACATGAGAGAGAGAGAGGGAGGGGGACAGGGGATGGTCTTTAATGAATGAGTGAACGAAATGGGGCTTAACGTCCTACTATTATGCACCTAACCTGGGCTAATGGAAGATGAGCATACGCCATACAGTGTGATATGAGGGAAATCTTTGCCCGGGCAGCGGCGCCACGGCCTACTCTTATATCGAAATCCAACTGCCAAGGGATCTTTAACGTGCACTTCAATGTGTACACGGGTCCTCGGTCTTTTGTACCATCCGAATGACTAGGCAGCTGTCCTTGTCAGGCTCTCCTTCTGCATTTGCCAATGCAGGGATCGAACACCGGACCTCCAGGCTAGCTCTCCTTATCCACTTAGCGAGCGGTGCCGGTCGTCTGAGAGAGGAGAACCATATAGCCCCCCCCCCCCCCTTAGCATTAAGACGGTTGTATTAACATATTTTATTTCTATCGTAACTACGAAAGACGGCTAGGGACATTCCAACTTCAAAGTTCATACTTCTAGCTTCCATGTTCCAACTTGCAACTTCCATGTTCCATGTTTCGTTCTCCATTTTATCAGAAGCGCAGTGCGTGTAAGATTGTGTCAAAAGCTTCGACTTCCCAAGTTCATGGTCACGTGATAGCAATACGACCAGAACAACATGTGATTAAATGAATGAGTTTAAATGAATGAGTTTAAATGAGTTTAACAACTATTTGGCGAAGACAGACGCTTTGAGCTGATGAATATTTGCGCTGATATATTAGTGGCATAATCTTCATCAAATACAAAAATATGTGACTTGAGATAAAAGATGAACTCCGATTATAAAACTACAGAAATAGCTAAAAAAAAATTGTCACGCCCAAAACAGCCGCCATACTTGTTTAAATTTCTTTAACAAACATGGCCGTCGATTTGGGCGACAAACACACAGGCAGGCCCCGCCCACTTTCAGTGTATACCGTATCAAGCGAAGTATCCACATCCGGTAAGATAATAGCCAGCTCTCTTGACTGATTGAAGTTTTTCCACCATCAGCTCACAGAAAATATTATTGCTACACAATTATTATGTCTGGTCAATTATATGTTATTTTATATTATTTTTTTTACTAATTAGACGAAATAAGTCAACCGCGGTGTACTTTTGGTCTAAAAATAACAGAGAAACTTCCTTACCTAAAACAATAACAAATCTGCCAACAGTGTGACACCATCATACATTTTTTTCTTGTTCCGTGAAATGTTTTACACAACAGAGTAGAAACACCAATGATGTTCTGCGTCATAAAGTCTGGTATTATCGTTCCAAAATATTATATGCCACTGTACCTGTGTATCGCTAATTATAAACCGAATGTGTGAAGACAGTTAATATATATCACGGACATAATTTTCAGCACAGAGTTGATTCAAGCTCGATTTGTTGCTAAGCAAACCAATGGGATTATTTACTCAACAGTGTATGAACTTATCCATAACGATAATATTTTTACACCGAGGGAAATTATCTAGTCTCGGTGAATAGAAACATGGTTGTCTGGTAGAAAATTACTTTTGTATTTTTTGGAACGGAAAACAGTGTTTTTAAAAGCAAACTAACCTGCCGCACATGAGGAAGTCATTATACTAACAATAAAAGGCGAGAACTCTTTTTGCGGTGGAGGCTTATTACTGAGTAATAGGTCAAGGTTAAAACATACAGTACGCGCATCGCGGAGCTTTGACGAAACACGATATTACCGTGTTTTTTATCGTGGAATTCCGTGAATTACCGAGTGAATATCGAGTGACATGATAGTACTGACAGAGCAGCCCGGAGTCGAACAATCGCCGACCGAGCTGTCTTTGTCAGCTAGTTTCAAAATGGCGTACAACCAGTGCAAGTGGGAAAAGACGACAATAAAATCAGAAATATGTTATTTATTATTGTCTGACTTATTACATCACTCCTGTCTAACAAGTCATAAAGCTGTGGTGTTACGGTGGCGGCATAGTATTTCACCGTAACACCAGAGCCACTCTAACCATTCATAATACATCTAACTATCACTCCCTACACATTTCCCCTCGTCTACTTTCCCAAACGTCAACAACACATCTCATACATCCATTTCGCTGATTAACCCTTGTACCATGTCTACTGGATTTTGGCCCCTGGTTGTACGAATCTAGATGTTCGTGAATATTGCATTTTGTAGCTGTTTTGTGGGAAGTCAAATCATCCTTAACAGCTACAAACTTAATAAACACTAACTAGTGTCTTCACGGTACTAATAGTATTTTCATTTCTTGGCCTGGTTTGGTTTCTGAAATGGCTGCTATATTTTTGCTTCCTGTCCAAAAGTAATGGCATAACATAATTTATTTCATATTTATTTCTTTGTTAATAAATAACGTTAAACATGAAAGGGTTTACATTTATTTATTCACCAAAAGAAAGGGCAGTACATTTCTCAATAAAACTTGTTAAGCATTAGCTGGGCTCTTCGCCTACTACACGCCATTCTTTAAGCATGGACGCATGGTTGAAATTTGTTGGTGCTTGATACCTTACCTGTACTGTAGCCAAAAGTTATGTAGGGGTCGGGGCTGGAGGCTTGGATGTTGAAAAATAAAGACACGATTTAAGCACATTTTTTTGCAATTCTCTAGAAAAGTTGCCAAGGGTTTAGATTACGTATAATTATGTATATTTCGAATTTCTCTATTTCGACGTCTCAAGTAAAGTAAATGTACGGTGCGGTGCTAATACCACTTAAAGAAAAGTTTTTAATGTTCCTACTATTAATTTGCTTTTTCACCCAATAATACATTTGACAGTAGATATCGCTTGTGTGATAAATTACATAATCTACTGTGATATATACACAGTGGTGATATCGCTTTACATAAATTTGATTGGTCAATCAAAAAGGAACTACTTTCTTTTATTTTAAAGAAACCACTTTGTTTAAAGTTACATTATTCAAGATATAGATAAGAACTAGCCATTCTTGCTATAATAGTTCGAAAGTAGGTGATGTAAAATGAACAATTTGAAAATTTCATTCAAATTACTCTATTGTATGCGAAGATATTGGCATTTAAAGATTTGGCCGACGTGTGCAATAATTTCAACCACGGACCTAGATGATCAGAGCTAAGACTCGAAGCGTCTTGGACCGCCATATTTGATTTATCACTTAAACGTTTTAATCTGTTTAATATCGGAGCAATGTGATGCCATCCAAAGTTGATTAAGGCCTGGATCAGTTAATTAATGTCTAATTAATACTTTAGAAAACATTTCATGCCCAAACAAAGACCTGCACTAGGCAGATTTAGCTCTTGAATAATGCATGTTTAAGTAAAGAGTGATTTTTTTATAAAAAAAAAAGGAAACTGCTTTTATTTAATTGACCTTGAAGGAAAAAACTGGGTCAGTATATAGGACTATACAATAGCTCAACTGCTTTCAAAAAATGATGTATCACTACGCTGTAAAGTAATTAGGTTCTATAAAAGTGAAATCTATACCAAAGAATTATATTTATTTATTTGTGCATGTAAGAAAGGATTGGGTGATAAATAAAATCTCCAACTCGTGTTTTTTGATACCAAAAAATATCAACACTCGTTGATAAAGTAAAAAAACTCGGCAGAGCCTCGTTTTTTTTTTACTTTATCAACTTGTGTTGATATTTTTTGATATCAAAAAACACTCATAGGAGATTCTCTATATATTTTACGCTGACATTTACTGCTTTAAATCTTCCTAGTGCTAAACGGAAAATTGGCCTTTTGACCTCCGGGGTCGCAAACAACAAAGGTCAATTTAGCAAGTTTACATTTTTATTGAAAGGGTGATTACTTTTGTTTATTTTCAGCGTATTTTCACGATACAAGAATTGACCCTTGACCCCGAATATCTCGAAAACGCCCCAAACGGCGGACCTGCAATTATCACAAGGCATCGTATTCTTTTTACTATAGAAAAATTGGGACTGGGTTTGTGCCCATTTGATGGACCCCCCCCCCCCCGGTTACTGAGCCTCCAGGCTAGTATAAATCATGTTGGAGAACTGGCATAAAACAGTTTCACAAACAGTCTTTACGAAAGCCATCTCAAGGGTTTCATATCCTAGAATCACGACTATCCTTAAAAAAAACATTTCAAGAAATCTATACATTGTCTTCTTGAAATACTCCACCAAGATTCAATTCTTTGATTTGCTGTGCCCGTTCCTGTAATAAAACTCTCGTCGCTCGAGAATGTCATTATTATTTTTTCTAACAAAGGTTGTGGGGTCTCTGTGCCTGGATAACATCTGACTCTACGAGGAACCTTTCCCAAAAGTTACTGTATGGTGGGTGATTGGTATCAATATCATATCGTGGTGTCGCCCTTCATAACGCGACAACCCGATATCACTACATTATAACCCGACACCACTATCACCCGACATCACCACGACAACCTGACACTACAAATTTTTTATTAAGAACATCGTGATGTGTTGTCGTAATGTCGGGTTATCGGTCATATTTCTCACAATACTGTGATTATGTACACTAAAGTTCCCGGGAGTTTTGCAGCTTGTTTTTTCCTGTCGGTAGTGCAGGGCAAATAGCAAAGTACAGTGTCTAGTTGTGCAGATGAGACAAAAAAACAAGCTCATGTGTACATATTGGCGTGCACATAAAGGAATCCTTCACAGTTGAATTTCGATGAAGAAATACCACAGTCCATTAAAAATGTCCGTCATAGCACTGTTCATAGCGTATGCCCATCTTCAATAGCCCGATTGATCGGAAAAGTAGGTAAATTAAATGAAATGGGGATAAACGATTGGTGCAGAAAAGTAAGAACATTGAATAAAATGAAATTGTGTTTCACGTCCCGCTGTTCTGCTCTGACTGGGCTAATCAAGACGGGCATACGATAAAGAATTTATTTCAACTGCAGTCAGTGCCCAGGTGTTCTTATACGTGCTCGCTAAAATGTAAAGGGGAATCCCGCCTGAAAATTCCCGATGAGCTTTCTCGGCCAACGGTATCAAGCCAGCGCCTTACTTACTGAGTCACTGTTTCTACTAGAAAAGGGCCACTAAACCCTATTTCCGGAATGATTTCTCTTTGACAGTGGTGCAGGGCGCGAGCCTGGCACGGAATAACGTACAGTTGTTCGGATAGGACGAAAGACCGAGTTTAACGTCCTACTGTTTTTCTCCGACCGCGCTAATGAAGACGGGCTTACGCCATTCAGTGTGATATGAGGGATAATTTGCTCGAACAGCGGCGCTACGGCCTACTCTTATATCGAATTCCAATTGTGAAGGGATCTTTTACGTGCACACCAATGTATACACTAGCCCTCGCTTTTCCCTCCCATCTGGAACGACTAGACAGCTGTCCTTGTTAGCCCCCCCCCCCTGCAATCCTTGTACATCTGACAAGGGGAAACCACACCGGCTAGCGAGTCTTAGTCTTAGCCATTTGTTGTTCCTGTTGGACGGTAAACCCTATTTCATTTCATTTCAATTTCCTACTTTTCCGAACCAACCGGACTATTGAAGATAGGCATACGTTTATGCAATGATGGCGGAAATTTTTCAACTATGAAGGATTCTTTTAAGTGCATGCCAGTGTGTACACAGGAGCTTGTTTTTTTTTGCCCCATCTATAATACTAGACACTGTTCTTTGCCAGACCCCTTGTTCCGTACTATCGACATGAATAAAACACGTTGCAAAATCCCGGGGAACTTTCAGTGTACATATTATAGTATTCTGAGGAATATGGCCGATAACCCCACATCACGACATTTAAACCCGACAATGCGGCATTTTTACGTGACATTACGCGGCGCGCACGTAAAAGATCCCTTGATCCTGATGGAATTCCATAAATTGGCCATAGCGCTGCTGTCCAGGCAAAATTGCCCACATTAACCTCGAGATAGAACAGTACCTTATGACGTTAAATGCCAGTTGTCTCAATGACAGACCTTATGATACACCCCTACGCCATACAAAAAATAATTCAACTAGTACTAAGTGTATTTATAAACTATAAATATTGATAAAATGGAGAACGAAACATGGAACACGGAAGTTGGAACTTGGAACTTAGAAGTAAGAGGTCGGAACTTTGAAGTTGGAATGTCCCTACCCGTCTTCCGTACGTAACACCTCACTAGGTTTGCACGAATAAAATGAATAGTCAGACCTGTTATGCTCCTTAACGCCGTCACATGTGTAAAAATAAAATATTTTTGAGTAATATCCTAGTTGAATAAGTATGCAATCAATAACAATCTATAATGTAAAGAAGACGTTGTGTGGAATTGTATTCGTATGTATAACATCAGCGATAAATATATTATTATGGTTGGTGTACTTCATTATTAATCAGATGCCTTTTTCGAAGGGTGTTTCGGGGAGAGAGAGAGGGAGAGGGGAAGGGAGAGGGAGAGAAATAGGGTTTAACGTCCACTCGACGCAAACGTACGGTGTCGGTGAATATAAAGGATGAGTGGGTGTAGGACCCCGCCCCCAAACAATTTGTTCACGGCAACTTCAAAGTTGTCTAAAGTGGCTGACTCGAATTCCAATCAATCGTTTACAGCCTGGGAAGGTGGAACTAGTGGGAGAAAAGTTTGAAAATTTAACTGCCGCAAACGCGTTTTCATACTACTCCAGCAACTTCAATTTGGTCCAATATAGCCTATCTTAAATGACTTACCTGAATCCCAAATTCCAATATTTTGAAAATTTAACCAGCATGCGGAGATACTTCAAAGTTTTCAATCGGTTTCCAACCGAAATTCCACTGAGTGTCGACCTGCATTCCAACTATCCAATCAGACTGTTGCATCTGCATTCACAATACTCGATGCCCGCAAAATGTCACATAAAGTAGAATGGTCCCAGTTAATGTTTTAATCCACAGTCAATGCAGCACAAATTCGAGTTATTCAATTCGAGCACACTCTTTTGCCAACCAGATGAAATAATAATTTCTGTTTTCGCTTTACCCCTCTGTCTGAAATGACAGATTGTTCAAAAGTTAGGGGGAAGGGAGAAGGCCCTTGATCGTACGTTTGTTTTTGGTCGGGACTAACACAGTATGTTCATTTTTATTTCAATAATGCGATTGGGCGTAGGGGTCTTTTAGCAGTTGGGTGAAGCAGGATAACCCGGAGTAAACCCACCAGGTTGGACAAGCGCGCGACCCCACCCCTTGTCACGTACAAACGGGAAGTCGAAACCCAACTTGACTCAATGACAGACCTTAGGATCTAAAGCGCACGGGTTAAATAATTTGGCCATTTAGTAGATATTTTTCAATAGAAATGAAATGGAAAATCCTATTGAATTTAAAGATACAACCCAATAGATTTGGTAAGCATGGTATGGAATATCATATTGTAATGGTAGATAAACTCCAGTATATTTGATAGATAAATATTCAATTAGCATACAAAATTCAATAAAACATGGTCGACATAATCTAATATAGACACTGTAGACAATATTATAACGGCGTTTCGGTTTCTACACATAAATTCCACAAACGCAAAGAGACATACTAATTGGGAATCTCTGAATATGTTTTAAAGGTTTAATGAATTTAGGTACAGGCCGTGTTTTTCAAGTATTTTAACTTGGCAGACTGACAATTTTTTATGAATGGGCAAGTTGCACAGGGCTATACATATTTTAATAACAATACTGTTTACAATTGATCGTCATTGAAAAGTACATGTAGGTTGTGATGAAAGACTAATTTTTTCAACAGGACACCAGGAATCTTTTGAAATGAATTATTTATTACATTACGGCGTCAATAAGACAATTTATCATGTCATCCTATTTCCAGTATTATTGGCAGTAGGCCTGCAGCCAAAATTCTAGTGTGAAGTTCCGTTACATGGTCCTCCCTAATAAACAACCTATACATTTTTGGAAAGCTTATAGCACCAGTAAGACGAATCCAGAGAGTTCCAAGCAAAAAGTCTGCACTAGCTTTATTTAGGGTCAAATGAAAATTTTGATAATTGTCAAGTAAATGCTATATTAAATACTATTAATTGTGAAGTTGACATAAAATTAAATATTGGCGAAAACTACCGATGCCTTCACCCTAATTAAAGAATATGCTGTTGGTTAAATTGTGACTTAAAGCAAAATGCAAGATATATAATGGACAGGGGAAATATACAGAATTTCGGAAATCCATTTATGGTAAAAAAGAAAATGGAGTTATCTCCATTCATGGAAAACATCAATAATTAGTAACATGATTTAACTACAGACAAGGGCCTATATAAGTTCAACATTATTTTTAGATAGGATTTGTGGTCTAACTCAAGGTCTAACCGGAAACATTGCATCTACAGATATTTAGTTTTCTCGCTTCATTAGATATTGCCAAAACTAAATAATACTGTAATGGGGGTGACAATATTGTAATGAAGAGAAAACATATTAAATGGAGTTTAATGTCTTACTGTTCTTTACCAACCACCTGTATAATGAAGATGGGCGAACGTCATACATTATTGTTTGGGGGGGGGGGGGGGGCATTGTACGTGTACAACTAGTGTGCAAGTGTCATTATCAGGGAGCCGCGTTAAGAGCTGGCTCACTAAGCGGGCGGCCAAGGGACTGAACCTAGTCCGGCGTGGTTTCCCCCTGTCCTAGGCACACTAATCAGGAGGTCCAGGGTTTGTTGCAGCGTTTTTATGCAGGAAAGGGGGGGGGGCTGTGTTGGGCAGCGTCTAGTTATCTGGATGGAATATAAAACTGAAGTCCCGTGCACACGTTGACGTGGACGTAAAGAACTTTAAATTTGAATAAAGAGTAAATCGTAACGTTGCTGTTTGGACCAAATTCTCCCTATAGCATAATGTACAGTACTGGCCAAATTAATAGCATTTTTTTAATAAAATGTTGCAGAATTAACTCACTAAAATTGAAGTATGGATAGAATTATGCACGGTGCATATATTGAACTGAATTTTCCAACACATAACCAAATTGACATCCACTTCAAATACGTCAACTAAACATGCAATATGAAGTGGATGTCAATTTGGTTATGTGTTAGAAAATTCTGTTCAATATATGCACCGTGCATAATTTTATCCATACTTCAATTTTAGTGAGTTAATTCTGCAACGTTTTATAAAAAAATGCTATTAATTTGGCCAGTACTGTATGTACATCTTATTGTCGATTCTTTTTTCTCTTCGAATATTACATTTGCCATTACCTTACAGTATTATTTAGGTTTTGCCATATCTATTTTAGTTAGAAAATTATCTGTAGATGCTTTGTTTCAAATATTTGTTAGGGATTTAGCCCCAGATCTAATCTTAACTAAAAATGTACATATATATTAGTAGAAATACTGTTTTCGGAGAGTTTATATGTCCGCCATCCCTCCAAGACACAGGAGCCGGGGGGGGGGGGGAATCGGGCAATGAAAAATTCGACGACCTTTTTTTATTATTAACATTTAGAGGAAACATATAACTAACTTATTTCTATGCGATCCCCGCTGCCCGAAAAGTATTTTCCCGTCTTTTTCTTGTCCACTGCATGCCCGAAAAAATGCTCGAAGCTCTCTTATGATAGGTATGCCCCAAAAACGGACATCGGGCAGGAAAACGGCCTTCAAATAATCCAAAATTTTCTTGGGGGGTCATTCGCCTCTCAAAGAAAACCGGCGCCGCTGTCTATAAACCAAAAAATTTTGGGGGCATTTCTAATTTTGCTTCCCTAATTTGTACCGAGTTGACTATGATGGATTGAAACATTTTGTCTGGAGCCACTCTACTTTGTGCAACATTTTTCGGGCATCGATTATTATTTGTGAATGCAGATGCAACAGTCTGATTGGATGGTTGGAATTCAGCGATGGGATTTCGGTTACAAAACAATTGGATACTTTTGGAGATGCTTAAACGGGTTAGAATAGCAGAAAACACATTTGCGGTGATTAACTTTTCAAATTTTTCTCCAGAAGGGTGAGGCACGACGATTGATTGATTGCTTGGAATTCGGGTCAGCCAGGTAGGCTTTATTGGACCAAATTGAAGTTGCCAACTTAATTAGGCTATATTCGACCACTTTGGAGTTGCTTTGTTCACCTGCTGAAATAGCAGGAAATCGCGTTTGCGGAAGTTACATTTTTAAAAAAATATTCTCCTAACGGTCCCGCCTTCGAGGACAGTAAACGATTGATTGGAATTCGAATCAGCCACCGTAATTAGGCTATATTAGACCACTTTGAAGTTGCTTTGTTCACTGGCTGAAATAGCAGGAAAAGGCGTTTGCGGCAGTTATATTTTCAAAAAATTTCTCCTAACGGTCCCGTTTTCGTAGACTGTAAATGATTGATTGGAATTCGAGCCACACACCTTAATTAGGCTATATTAGACCACTTTGAAGTTGCTTTGTTCACCGGCTGAAATAGCAGGACAGCGCGTTTGCGGCAATTCAATTTTCAAAATTTTCTGCTAACGGTTCCGTTGTTAAGGACTGTATATACGATTGATTGTAATTCGAGTCACCCACCTTAACTAGGCTATATAAGACCACTTTGAGGTTGCTTTGTTCATCGGCTGCAACAGCAGGAAAATGTGTTTGCCGCCGTAAAATATTCCAAAATTTTCTTTGGGGGTGGGGGGGATACAAGGTCGCTGCTGTCTGTAAACCCGAAAATTTTTCGGGCGTTTCGGGTGCCGCCCCCTAACTGTGATCGAGCTCCTACGCCTATGCTCCCAGATTAATAATAATAATAATAATAATAATCGCGTCATTTTACAAAGGTAGCAAATTAGGCCTGAGGCCTTTTTCCAATTTGGCCCTTGGCACAGATCGTGCGATTCGTTGAACCGTCCATTTTCCGGGCAATGTATTTCGGTTTTTCGTGCACAAGTTTCAGGGAATGGAGAATGCGACCATATCTCATGGAAATACGATTGTATATTTGTGTAATTATTTTTAAAAAAATAACAAACTATCACAGCTTTGTGGAAAATCCATTTTAGTTAATGATTGATACATTCAAACAATTTGGGTGACAAACTTTTCAGGCAAATAGGCTCACCCCCCACCCCACCCAACCCCCACTCGAGATTACCCCTTACACCCATGTAGCCCCTTACCTGTTGTTCAGATTCAGTTTGTTGAATCAAATATTGTTTAAACTATTGTTTTCTCTCCTATCGAACGACTGGGCATTGTCCTTCCGGCCATCTCCCATCCCGTACCACTGACAGGGAGAAACAATACATTGGTTGTCTTGTACATGTAGTAAATGTGAAAATGAAACAAAAAGACTGTTAAAGAAACCGAACTTGATGTTTATACGTGATGAGATTTTACTAAATAAATAATTTCTGTCTTAAATCTATATTTTTTAGCAAATTTATATTTGTTAGCAAATTACATAATTATGGATACAGTTTGAGTTTAAATGTTTGTAATTCGGCCTTTAATATCTGAGCTAGAGGTTTACAGCTACCTGTAGTAAAAATAACATAGGGTCTAATTGAAAGTGTATGTTTTGTGGGTTTATGTTTAAGTGGTTCCAACGTTATATATAAAACTATGGACATAACCTCCATTACTTTATAGACCCATTGCTCAATCAATGTCATACATACATGTATCTCCTTGCTCATCAGACTAGGCGCTCCTCCTTAATTTCTGGGTAAACATCCGCTCACCAACCTTTGCAGTCCCCTGTGACCCCGTTAACGATATAAATATTGGGCTTGTATGTTCACACATGGTCTTGTGCGTCAATCAGCATCAGCAGTCAACACGCACCTGAAGTACATGTACTGTTACAAATTGGAGACATTTGACAGAAAGGGAGATAGCTCTCTATTATACCGTTAATGGATTTCCAAAATTCTGTATGTTCCCTTGCCCATTATGTTTTCTGCATTTTGGTTTAAATCAAAATTTAACCAATAGAATGTTCTCTGCATAGGAATTGGGCATTGTGTGTTTTCGTTAATATTTAATTGTATGTCAACTTCAAAATTATTAGTATAAAGATACATGTAGCATTTACTTGACAATTATCACAATTTTCATCTGGCCGTAAATCGAGATAGTACAGACTTTTTGCTTGGAACTATCTGGGTTTGTGTTCCTGGTGTTATAAGCTTTCCAAAAATGTATAGTTTGTTTATTAGGGAGGACCATGTAGCGGAATTGTTTTTCTAAGCAAGCTAGAAATTTTGGCTGCAGGCCTACAGGAATCATGTTTAGCAAATATCGACCCATTAAGGTAGAAATCATCAATACAAAAACGCTGTGACGAATAGTCGCGTAACACTTCCCACCAAATTTGATAGAAACCTGATAAAATCTATAGTATCTATCGTGTTCACAAGGTTTTTGGCAAACTGGGACAGCTCTGAAACAGAATGTAACAGAACGCTAAATATCGACAGGGTTCATCCGCTCGTGACCACAATGTTTCACACGTAATTTTAAAATACACCATCGAAACATGTTGCCTATATCGCATTCACAAGCCAGTTGTTGAGGGACGGACCGACGGACATAATACGAAAGCACTGAAACTTAAACAAATCAAATAATTTCTATCAAGATAATTCAGATGTTGGATTTTTTAATTGATAATATCTTTGTTGAATTTGGAGGGGAAATTTATCAGCAAGTGGTAGGTATCCCCATGGGTACCAACTGTGCACCTTTGCTTGCTGATTTGTTTCTCTATTCCTACGAAGCCGAGTACATGCAGGCACTCGTAAAATCTAATAAACGTTTAGTTAGACATTTTAATTTCACTTATCGATATATCGATGATGTTCTATCACTGAATAATCCAAAATTCAGTGATTATATAGAATTCATATATCCTGATGAGCTCGAAATTAAAAATACTACTGACAGTGACAATTGCGCTTCCTACTTGGATCTGCGTCTCGATTTTGACAATTGCCATAAACTAAGTGTTAAATTGTACGATAAACGTGATGACTTTGACTTTCCGATTGTTAACTTTCCATTTATTAGTAGTAACATTCCAATATCACCAGCTTATGGAGTGTTTGTGTCTCAGCTAATTCGTTACGCGAGAGCTTGTTCATTCTATTTTGATTTTTTGAGTAGATCGAGGCATTTGTCATCTAAGCTTCAACTACAGGGATACTTGCGAACTAGACTTATTAAAGCTTTTAAAAAGTTTTATGGTCGTCATAATGACTTGATCGGTAAATATAACATGTCTCTCTCGACTATTATTCTAGACATATTTAATTGACGGGTATACTATCTACCTGATTATATATGTGTACTACATCGTTAACACTGTTCATCACGTGCATTTTGCATACCGATAGTTCATTGGTCTATCACGCTATTTTACCGAGTTTTCGCTTAATAGATTGGATGCAGCTATGGCGGGTGTGGCGCGCCAGGCAGGGTAAGCTTACTCTTCCTAGAACACCTGTTACCACTGTTCGTCGTGTATTTTGTACACGGTGAACAGTCCATATGCTGATTACACTATTTTGCGTTTTTACACATTTTTGCCTATACCGTTTTTAGGACTTCGAATTTTGTCTAATGGTTTGGATTGTTCGTACTTGGTTTCATTTTTTTTTTATTATTATTCAATATTCCAAGTTCATAACGTCATCAAAACTGTATAATCGACAGCTGTTTAACATCAGAAAGCATAATTCTTTGTCTCTATTTCTTTATCTAATATAATAAAGTAGGTGTAAATTAATTCTACTGTTTGAAACATTTGATTTTGTTATTAACTGACAAGTATGCTTTTATTGGGAGCATGGAGAAACTGGGCCCTTTACGATGAAGAAATTGTCCTTTTAAAATATCGTGTACCCAAGTCTATCCACGTACTGTCATATAATCGATACTAACTTTATTAGGTATATTGTCTTTCTCGATGAAATTGAATTATGAGAAACCCGTCGATTAAGATCGAATAAAGCTATAACAACTCACATGGCTCATACCAAATACTTGCAAATTGGCAAATTAGACATATTTTTTTGATCTACCTATAAAAAAGATCTCGGATTATCAAGAGACACATTTTAACTTCAAAAGATGCCCTAGACCTTGTAAATGATCCCTATTAAAACGTGATTTTGAAAACTAGCAATTATATGAGTTTAACGCATACAATGATCATATTATCGGGTTGTCTTGATAAACAGTCTTGATTGTTTTTGACTGTTAGCTGAGCGGTCATATAATATTTGTATGATGATAGCCAGATGTGTTCAACATTCCTTAACATTTGTATTCAATCCAGTGGCAATCCAAAGAATGGTGCAATTCTTTTGCTTTCAAATAATAAAACCCTATTTCCACATACGATTTCTTAAAAATTTCTATACTTCTGGCAATGTCCATAATAATAATAATAATATGTACATTTATATAGCGCTAGTACTCCATGCACAGAGGCATGCTCACAGCGCGTACAGTTCAGTTGATTATTAATCATGATAACATTTATCAAAAAGATGTGTTTTAAGTCTTGATTTAAAACAAGAAAGAGTTGGTGATGATTTAATGATTTCTGGTAGGTTGTTCCACTGTTGAGGTGCATTAACTGAGAATGATCTGTATCCGAATGATTTTAGCTTCCACCTTGGGCAACACAACTGATGAAGTCTGTTTGATCGGAGATTACGTGAGGGAACGTGTATTTGCATAAGATCGGATAAGTATTTTGGAGCTAAGCCATTTACACACTGGTAAGTCAAGAACAGAATTTTGAAGACGATTCTTTCATTTATGGGGAGCCAATAAATTAAAGGGGCTACATGCCACGTTAACTATTGACTCTTAATGTTTCACCCCCCCCCCCCGAAAGTTGACATGATATAAGGTTCAAAGTCTGCTGATTTGTTTGCGAACAAACCAACTACTTGAAACATGCGTCATGTAGTTTGCTATTAGGTATTTTGCCAGGACAAGGCATTAACTTTAACCCACCGTTTTCGTAGTATACCATTCCATGCTTGGTGAATTGAGATGATCCGTTATCTTTCTCGGGATAGACGTTTCCAGGGTCTAACACACTTGGATTCTGGAGGCTGTCATTTTGATTGCCCTGTTTTTCAATCTGCCATGTGAAAAAGAGCTGTTTTCTGATTGATTCCAGGCATAAAACATCACATACAGCAAGTTAAAATATAAAGCGCATGCTCGAACATCCTACGCATCACCATTGCTCCTAAAATATCACCATGCAATTGATGTTTGATTATTTTTTTTAACAAATTTTTGATAGTGCAAAATGGCATTAAATCATTGGAGAGAGACTACCATCAATTTAACAATGACTTTAATGTTAATTCTGGTGTCTGTTCCTGGCTGGTTGTAACTTACAGTACCTAGCCATATTGCACTGTTCTATGTTCGATGTGTGACATTGTCTGACCTAAATACATACCACAACCTTATCTCTTTCATACGGTGTAAATCTAATCTGTCGCCATTTTAATCTACTTACCTCGGCTCATTAAGTATATTTCATAGACTACAGTCTACTGTCACATGTATGAATACATTTCAAATCGATTCTTATTATTATCATACTGGTGTACAATATATGCTTCAAACATATGGTAAGTCGAAAATGTAACATCAATTGAAAAAGGAAAGAATAGTTTCAAAATGGCAGACTAAAGTCATGCTCCATTTTATTGAAACACCCAACTAGGCACACATTGGAACTCTCTGGTAGTCGATGACGATATTCGACTAGAGAATCAGTGAACATATAGGCCCTCGTCCCATCCCTATAGTTAAAGTCTTGACAAATCATTTGCAAACTAATAATGTTGTGAAAGGGGAAACTTTAATATGAGTGTCAGTTCAAAAATGATTCAATTCCGTTCAGTATAATTTGTGGAATTGAAATTTCATCGGTCTAAGCTATGTTATGTGATAAGCACGCCGTCATTTCGTTGTCCATGAAAATGTATAGCTAGACATGTTTTAAATCCGATTACATGCAGGCCAAAATATTATCTTGCGTTAATATATTTCTTAATTAAATCTTAAATAATTAATCTGTATACAAATTAACGTGGATTAAGCCATGGGGAATTTGATATTTTAGCGGAAAATTCAAACGACGCATTTACTTTAAGTTTTAAGGCTAGCGTTTTTATCTAGTCACGTTAAGGTCGGTCTATTGGTGAAAGTAAACAATCCCAATGGCATCTGTGTTAGAATGTTTTAACCAGTCAAAGTCAACAGTAGAGTACCTGCCCAAGGAGTCTGATTTGCAAGAGCCTCCATTTATGTTACACATTACATGCTGCGAGTAAATCGAAGGTATTGTTAGGTTTTTGATCTAGAAATGAGTTCTACGCCGCATTCCATTTTCACACTCTTTAATTCCAAACTTTCTCCAAAAGATAACACTATACGATGTGTAAGCCCTCAATTTTTTTGCTCAGCTCATGAATTTAGACCGCCACTTTTATTCAACCGACAAACCTAAAGATATGATTTAAATAATTTCTTTTCAATAACTGATGTTTCATTCCTTCAAGATTTTAAAATCTCTCTACTGTAAATATAACTGAGGATGGGTCAGTGTTTACCAACCTTTTCAAACACCAGACTATATCCACGAAATGGAACGTTTTTCCCTCCTTAAATTGTATTTAATTAAAAAGGACGAAGACGTTGATGAATTTTGCAGGAGGCAAAGCTGTATTTAACAGAAATACTTGGTTTGTAACATCTTAATTAAGACCCGTCTAGGTTTTATCCTTGAAATTATTGTATTAAACTTGTCTTGCACGAAAGAATGTAAGAGCCATGGCGTTGGCCGTTCTGATTATTTCAAGTTGTACGGCCTCCGCCACATTAAGAAATCTTTCAGCTTTAATTTTTCCCTATCGATTTTGCTCTAGTTAACGGTATTCTGTTTCCAGATGAAAAGACAGTTTATATGTAAATATGCCATCAGCACCAGTTTCTGGTCGTCTTTTATTTAGTGTAAATAGCCTTGCACTATGTTTAAATCAAGTTACTAAACCAACTGTGCGCTCCGTAGAATTAATTATTTTTCTATTATCTCGCTCTGTATGTTTATGTGTTTTTCTGGTTGAAAACCCGGTGTTTCATTTACGTAGTTTATAGTACATCAACCAAAGTCGTTTTCCATTATATGTGGTATTTGGGTACAATTTCAATTTGTTTTACCTTTTGTTGCTTAGAAATGTTGAGTTTGGACGCAAGGAACAAGCCCAGTAATGTTTTATCAACTGTTTTTAATTTAAACAAAACTTCGTCTTATATTTAGTGTGTATACTTTTTTTTAGGCATTAGTATATATCGCAATACTTTGCCATCTGTTAACATGTATGATGAGATTTTCGCCATGGGGATTAAGTGCCGGATGTCAAGAAAGAAAAATCACAAAATAAATACAATACATACATACAATTGCGAATTGTCGTTAACCAGTGCCAGTAAATAGTGAAATGAAATGGGATCGTCCCATGTTTGTGCTCTATCCAGTGTGCTAATGAATGCGACATGCAGTGTGCTATGAGGGACATTTTGCTCAGACAGCTGTGCTAGGACCTATTGTTATTGTTATGTTGAATTCCATCTCCAAGGAATTAGTTTGCCCGCATTCCAATGTGTAAAAGGGACCTTGGTTATTCGTACCATAGACGCCGTTTATTGTCAGGCATTATGCACCACTGAAAAGTAAAATCTGGTATTAATGGTAATGATTTGCCTCATGTATCGCATTTGAATTTGCGAAATTTAAAATTGTAACTCGATTGATTCGATATCTCATTTGAGAAGTCTACACCAGAGAGAACATCCATTACCGTAGACCTTACCGTGGACCGATCCTTACCCCTCGCCATTGACGTGAACGTCTACAGTTTGCCCAACCACATCAGAACTGGCGACACAGAACTGCCATCTGCGTATCAACTGCAGATGGCAGGTCAAGAATATGGCGTTGACGCGACCGGCGTTATTCTTACCAATGTGCGATGGAACGAGACTCATGGGGAGTCCAAGCATATTGGTTTGGGGTGGAATCGGCCTGAACCAGGGGGTGTGTTCTGTGGTGTTTCAAAATCTTGGTCCAGGGAGAGGAGGCGGCATTACAACAGTGATCAAGCTCTCAGACCCCATCGTCTGGTCCACTTCATGTACAGACTGTGTGCTACTACTATTGACACTCGCGTTTGACACACTCGATACTGGTGTACAGACTTTAATCCTTCTCGCAATGTCTCGGAACTGTGATGAATTGCTTTGAAGCGAACACCAAATATAACTTGGCGCCTTTAGTATCTGCATGTGTCTTGTGCTTAGATCACACAGCTATTATTTTGAGTTAACTTTACCATTAACTGTTAAAATTGTAAACTATTGAAATATGTACTACCTTTTATGTATTCTCGAATTTTGTTTGTTTTGTTTGAATTTGTTTTGTAGGTTTCCCGAATTTTTTTTTCGGAACAATCTTGCTGAAGTAGAGGCACACAATCAAGAGAAAACCATCAGATATATGTATCATCATATATAATATTTACATTATATTGTATATAAGGCCCTTATTTTATCTTGTGCTCAACATGATGGCCTTTCTTTGAAATTAAGAATGACATATAAAGCACTTAATTTTATGTAGACTGTTGATGAACTTGTAGTACGTTTAACTCAATCAAGTGGTAGATAACGACCTTACATAATATCCAGTGCACCAATATACGTTAATGATTATAGAAATAGGCTTTAGGAATCAGGAAATTTGTTAACAGATTTACATGCCAGACAGACTTGTCATTCACTCAATAATATCCGACATTTGGCAACACTCCAAGCAGGTTTCCGAGGTAACGTTTAAAAAATACATTAATACGGATCAGTTGAACAAATTAGGTTCCCATCAAGGATTCCAGATCAGTCTCTAGTCATCCTCAGACGCAATCTAATATAACATTGGCTATTTATTAGGAATAATAATGGTATTGTTCAACCATAAATTTAGAATTTGTTTACGACAACGTCTACCAGGTTCGTAAAGAATACAAACCACAAGGTATCATTGCATTGTTAAATAACAGGACTAGAAGATCAACATTTCCGAATTGTGTGACTTTTCCTGCTAATTTTCTACCTTACAATGACTAGAAATGATACGTTGATTTGATGAAAGATAAATCCAAAGTAGAGATATAACTGATTGTGTTTTCCGCTTCCAGCAGCATTACATTTATTAAACAACGGACGTTTGCTTAATCTTTTGAAACAAAAATTTAATTACGAAGGGTCGACTTATCACTATTCAAAATAAAAAAATCACAAGAGGCCCAACTCGATATTTGAATTTATAACTAAATCAAATAGGTTTCTCTCCCGTAATTCGAAGTAATCTTTAATTCCATAGTAAACTACTCTTTAAGATATAAATCTTATACAAAACTATTACAAATTTATAGAAAGCCTATTAACGTGATTTATAATATGCATATCATGGAATTTTAAGACTGAATATTCATGCAACACCCTGTAATAGTCTCGGGTGTGTAAATGGTGTGTCCAAAAAGCGCAGGATAAATCAATGTCGGATAAAAATGACTAGATGGTATGCTGAATGACGTAAATATCCCCATGCAGTTTAAATTCGAAGAAGATTTGACGAAAGCACGGCTGTTCCTCACCTGCTCACTAAGTCTTGACCATAGCAATACAAATCTCAACCGATGATGCGGCCATACTAGGATATACAGGTCACAATTCTATGGAATACAATTACTGCTTAATATCACCGAGTGACGTTTCGACTAGGCTTCTCTAGTCATTATCAAACATTATGTATAGGATATTAACCTATTCGAGGTTGCTATGTTTTATAACCCGCGGGCGCAGCCCAAGGCCCAAGGGTGATATAATATATCAACTGTGGGATAATGGGTTTATATCTGACATATATAACGCCCACCCTTAAATTAAATGGACTCTTCCATTAAAGGCCAACAACGATGGCTACCTACTCGGTAGTTTCCGTCAAATAACGAAAATTACCTAATAAATTACGTGCAATTACGTGGTTGTTGTTGTTTATACGGCGCCATTTTAAAGAATTGAATAGCAAAAGCACAAACAAAATGGATAGGAATACGAAGTCAGACGAATAATCAACCCCTTTAACAAACAAATTGACGATGGAATTGATGTGGATGCAACTATCGATGAGGATCTATTCAAACTTAAAGAAAATTTGGATCAAAAAGCGTTCTTTTTCGATAATTTTGACAGTCAGTGAACAATGATTGAAGGTTTTCACTAAGTTTAGAGAAGGATTTGACCGACTGTTTTAAGTGCATGGACTGTACCTAAAAATACTTTATAATGGAAATCTTGTGCGATAAATACTTTCAAGTCTAGGAGTGTGTGGACGGAAAGAAGATTCTGAAAGATATCTTAGACAACCGATTTAAATATTTCGGTTTTGAATGTTACAAATTGTACCATAATAAAAAAAAATTGTCAAAAGAATAAAAATCTATTTCTGTGTTTTTTGTATTATTTCGATCATCAGCGGTTGAAATGAGTCGAATACATCGACCTGAGCAGAATATCAACCTATGATGACGTCATGACAGGTTGTTATGAGATATAACTGCTATACACATCAAAGAGAAAACTACCGCCAGTTGTATAAATACTATTCAAAAAGAAGTAGGGGATATTTGATTTTGGGGGCATACTAAAATATGCAAATGACTACGAAAAAAGTCACTATAGAACCTTACAGAAGAAACATATCCAGTTACATGTGACGCCCAAACGCACCAATAGCTACCGCATGGGATGCAGGTGATGCTTGGGATCATCATGGGGGTCCAATTCAAGATTTGCACGACTCTGACTTTGAATGTTACAGTCATTGTGGCATTGAATTCCAGGGTGTAAACATCAGTTTAATTGTTTTAGTGACCAGAAAACAAATTTTGATATGTGTCAGCTTACCCAAAATGAAAGGTTACGTGCCCTTGGCATGCTACAGATGGGCACAGCATACTCGGTTGTGGCGCGGACGATGAATGTTTTTCAGTCTGTCATAAGCAGGCTATGGTCC
The DNA here is from genome assembly GCA_917208275.1 of Patella pellucida. Taxonomy (NCBI): domain Eukaryota; kingdom Metazoa; phylum Mollusca; class Gastropoda; family Patellidae; genus Patella; species Patella pellucida. The sequence continues at coordinate 36,175,611 of OU795036.1, forward strand.
AGATACAGTGATACACATTCTGTGCAGGACAGACCAAGTTCAGGTCGACCAAGGGCGACAACTCAAGCCCAGGGACGATTTATCCGTACCTCGGCCTTGAGAAATCGTGTCATCACAGCAAATCAGATCAGCACTCGTCTTCAAACAGACATTGGTGTGAGAGTGAGTGGCCAGACGATTCGGAATCGACTGCATAGGGGTCACCTTCGCTCCGACCTCCTCGCGTGATCCCTTATTTGAGAGATCATCACATTCAGGCAAGACGTCGTTGGTGTAGGGATCGTCAACACTGGGACAATCGACGCTGGAGCAATGTGATGTTTTCAGATGAGTCAAGGTTCACTGTTGATTTTTTGGACAGACGTTGGAGGGTATTGCGTCGTCGAAACGAGCGCTTCCAAGACGTTAACGTCATCAGACATGATCGATTTGGGGGTGGTTCTGTTATGGTGTGGGGAAGCATCACTGTTGCTGGAAGAACGGCTTTACATGTTGTTGCAGGGCGTGTTACAGGCCAGTACTACCGGGACAACATCTTGGCAGTCCATGTTGTGCCGTTCACACGACGTCATGACCGCCGTTTCATCTTCCAGGATGACAACGTAAGATGTCACAGGACCAGGATCGTTACAGGTTACCTCCAACAACAGAACATCACCACATTACCTTGGCCAGCACTGAGTCCCGACCTCTCCCCCATCGGGCAGGTCTGGGACGTCAACGTCAACAACGTCCTGCCAATGTCCAAGAATTTGCTGCTGCGTTGCAACAGGAATGGGACAATCTGGACCAAAAAGACCTTAGACGTCTCATTAGGAGTATGCCACGTCGGATCAATGCTTGTTTGGCAAACAGAGAAGGATTTACCCGTTACTGACTTTGTTGTGATGCTGTGGTAACTTTGCTGTTTGACCCCGGGTATCATTTTACCCTTATTATGGTCAGTCTGTGCCTGACTTAGTCTAACGATTATTTGGAATAAATCGATGAATGTTTACTTCATTTCATTTTGTCATTTGTTTCTTCGTCAGTTTCATTAGGTGACTTTAATAACACTTAAAAATCAAATATCCCCTACTTTTTTTTAATAGTATATATATATATATATAAATAGCCATATGGACGTCCATTCTATAAGAAATATATACTTATATATTATGGCTATTTTATCGGGACTTATAATAATGATAATAATAATCGAGTCATTTTACAAGGGTAGCAAATTAGGCCTGAGGCCTTTTTCCAATTTGGCCCTTGGCACAGATCGTGCGAATGATATCGATCATTACTGCTGGGCTGTCTAATAAACTATATAGGAGTTAGGTTTATGAAGCTTAATTTTTCCATCTTGTAGTTAGGGCCTATATACAGGAATACAAAAAGTTAAACCACAAATGTTAAAAGGAGTTAATCTCATCTCCCGTCTGAGAATAGAATCCCGTGCGCTTAGAAAACCAATTTAAATCTTTTTTCAATAAAAGAAAGAGCGATCATTAAGGAAGCTCATTACACTGCGATTTAATTCTGTATTCCATTCATTTCATCTCTTTATAGTTGTAGATGCCAGAGTAGGACGAGTTTTATCCGTGGATAAAGATGTTATTTAAATGCTCTTTGAATTTGATTCAACTAAGTCGATCCTACTCATATATAATGCATTATGCTAATCATAAGTGTAAACAGATTATCTTTATTTTGTAGTAAATTATTCAACTATATTGGATTGTGATCAGTTTTTAATTGATAACTTAGTTCCCTTCCCTTTACAAGCATCTGTTTGATTGTAGCTTATTTTGTGAACAAACCATGTTGAATAAAAAGACTTAAATATTTAAACGATATAGATATTAGGTTTTCAAAGTTAGGTTGGCGATCGTCTTAATTGTTTATATACAACTTGAGCCATAAAGCAATGTCTGATCTCTATTCTTCATTCTACAGCCTGTACCCACAGGGCGAGTAGCCATTGTCGCGCACCGACCCATTTCGAATTCCGGGCACTTCCAGCCATCGCCATCGCCCATTAGGAAGGAAATGACGATATTTTTCTCGCCTTTAAAACGGCTGCGTATTTAGGACACTGTGTTAATGATTATGAAATAAGAGATCATTCTTTGAGTAGAAAAATGGAATTACAAGGATCAGTCGGGTATGAGATGCACATTTCTGTCTACGATTTTCGTAATAGAATTCGAGTTACTCCGCTGCGCACTGATGACGTCAATCGGCGTTCACACGATCGATCCCAGTGCTTGAGCCACACCTACCAATTTATATATGTGTGACTAGGTTCCCTATGGCTCATTGCCACAGGGAACCGCGTCCATTGTGCCAGACATTTAGGCGATTGGGCGAGTACACAAGACTAAAAAAACAGGTAGCCAAAAACTAAGCTAGACTAGGTTATTTACTAACCGCACAAAACTTGCCAGATATTTTCAGCGGTGGGATACCCCCCCCCCCCCAAAAAAAAAAAACAACCTACGCTAGAGTAGCTCGTTTACTAACCGCATAAAACGTGTTGCAAAATGTTCAGCATATCCACATGTACCATGAATCACCGATGCAAGACAATTTAGGTGGTGGGGTACCCCCGCCAGATGTCCCCAATTGCTTCATCTAAAAGCTAAGCTTACATAGCTCACATACTAACCGCAAAAAACATTTTGCAAAATGTTTAGCATATCAACATGCATCAAGAATCACTGATGCCAGACATTTTCAGTGTTGAGGTACCCTCGCCAGACGCCCCTTAATGCCCCGCCCTAAAATCTAAGCTAGACTAGCTCATTTACTAACCGAATAAAACTTATAGCATATCCAAATGTATCGAGGTTCACCGGTGCCAGACATTTTCACTGGAAGGGTACCCCGGCCAGACGCCCCCAATTGCCCCAACCCAAAAGCTAAGTTAGACTAGCTCATTTACTAACCGCATAAAATTGGTTGCAAAATGTTCAGCATATTCACATGTATCAAAAATGACCACCGTCTGACATAAAAAATTTCAAGTTCCGGGGATGGAATACCCCTGCCAGGCGCCCCTAATTGCTCCACCCCAATATTTAACCTAGATTAGCCCATTGAATAACAGCATAAAATTGGTTGCATAATGTTCAGCATATTTACATGAACTATGAATATGAATGACCACCGCTAGACTATTTCAGTGGCAGGGTAACCCCACCAGACGCGTCCCTTCCCAAGGAACCTAAGCAAAATTAGTCCATTTGCTGATCGCACGAAACTCTTTGCAAAATGCTCAGCACATGCTCATGTGTTAAGGACGAACATTACCAGACAGACATATTCAGTGGTGGTGTACACCTGCAAGATTTCCGTATTGCCCCCACCCCCTCTCTCCCCGAACAAACAACAATGACCAATAAGAACATATATTTATTACTGGTAATAGATCTACCTACCCATTCACCTGGTATTTCAAATGATTTGAAATACCAGGTGAATGGGTAGGTAGATCTATTACCAGTAATAAATTGTGGCATGGTGACCAGTCGGAGGTACATCAATATCACTAACATTGTCGAAATTCTTGAAAAGTGCATACTATGACTTTCTACAGCATTACCCAGATACCAAGTGTTCAGCAGATGCGATTCCACACCAGCCTTTTACCGGTAGACATGCCAGTTACCGTATACATTTGTCATTGCGGAATGGCCCCTATTTGGCTTAGATGGGTTCCCTGGGGTTAATCAACTGATTGGTGTTGGGCATGTTGATACAAAGGATATATGCTTGTTCAATATATTACTGGCCCCAAGTGCACAAAGCATTCTCAGACTTAAGTTGAGAATTAACTCAACTTTCAATCACGCTTTTTGAGAAATATCTTTGATCCAGAATCACAAAACTTTGCACATAGCATCTTATTAGTGTATTTAATATATATTCAAACAACAATCGTTTAATAAATGGCTATATTTTTGTTAAAAAACGGGAAACAATTTTGAGTATATACTCAACTTAAGTCTTAGAATGCTTTGCGAACTCGGAGCCAGGTGATAGATCTACATACCCATTCACCTGGTCTTTCAAATGATTTGAACTATATATAGTATATTGATAGTCGCTTGACAATAATAATTGTCTACATTGATTCTCCGAGTTATTTATCCAATATAATAATAATTGGTTAGCTTTTCAGCTAGGCTGAACCCCCGGGCTCCTGCTCTATACGCATGATACATTAAAATTTATTTGTATTTGTTGAAGTGAGCATCGGATTTTGCTCAGAATTTTATGACTTTTAGTTCCAATCATCGGTGTTGTGGCTAAAAATATTTTTAAAAATTCCACAAAGTATCTAAGTGGCCGTAACACGCTCAAAATTATTTTCTTACTTAAGGTTTTTATTTCGTCGCGGATTAAGCGATGACAACTGGTAAATCTTCTGACCGACTTATCAGTCAATAAAATCATTGCAATTTGCTGTGATCTTTGAAGGTTAACAAGTCGTAAACCGTAAAGTTACAAAACATACATAAACTGGATTCGTTTATGTATGTAGGACGTACTATACATGTCCTAAACTAAGCATAATCGAGGCGATGGATCTGAAGACACCTTCTTGCACCCATGGACTGTATACGTCCTGATCACCGGCTTTTTCACATTATAAAACCATTAATGGTTGTGAGTATTATAGTAACCATTGCTGTTTATAAGAATAACTCCATGCTTAGTTTGTATGAAACCGAAATGTTTTGCCGTTCTTGTCTTTTGGAGTATGATATTACCAAATGGCTACTACAGTGTATTTGGGGAAATTGCAGGTAAAGGTAAAGCTACACTCAACCATGTCATTGAACATAAATATGACAACGTTTTTGACGAGGAATGCCTGGCTGTGCCATCACCTGCTTGGTCCACGCGCGGGGGTATTTGCACCTGGACCAAACAGGTGATGGCTTAATTTGCCGTTTTACTAAGAACTAGTATATACTGACAATACACAACACTAGGACGCCACTTTTTTGGGATGGAATATTTTTACATTTGATTACCCAGGGAATCACGAACAGACTCGGTGTAAATTATTATTTGTGTATTCAGTATTGTGGGATCTCGTGTCTGTACAACGTCTTGTAGCACAGAGGCGGACACCGCACTATGTACGTGTTGTTCATTTGTTTTGATAATGAATCTATAATTCAAGATTTACCCAGATATTAACAAGACGTAAAATAGTTACGTCTTAAACGATATGCCAATTCCCAAGTCACAAACATAACTGATATTTCATTCTAGAACGATTACAAAAAAAACAAATCACAAATCAATTATAGTACAGAATATTATATATGTTATGTACATTTCTTTTTTACCAGTAATACAAACAAGTATAGATTTCTGTTTTGTTTTTAAGAACGTTCTTTATTTTTCCAGATGTGTCTCGAAACTCGCAATAAACCGGAGACAATTATTTACGGACATTAAACCTGATAAGACGCTATATCGATTACCTCTGGTTGAATTGCACATTTATTATACGATTTGAGCCATGAGTAATCTCTATTTTTCATTTTAGTAGACCATCCATACCAATCTGAACGACATACTCACCCTACCTGCAGAGAAGTGACTCTGACACAGTGAACCGCCATGATATTCACATGCCGTTATCTAAACGTCACAGGTCGCGAGGTCAAAGCACAGAAGTCAGTTTATAAACAAACAAACGAAAGTACAATGACTTCGATGAACAGAAAACCTGCGTCGTATCAGGGTTGTCTATGCAATAACACGGACCCAGCTCGAGATTGAATAATAATCCCTGGAAGAAAATGATATTTTAACAGAATTAGCAAGTTTAAACGGACATTTGACACACGCGGGGACCGAACTATTTGCACTATTTTGTGCTTCGGTCGGGTCTATTTCACGTATACACTTTTGCTAATGTTTTTAGCGTGAGGATTTACTAATAGTTAATTTATTTGACTTCTTAACCAAAATGTCAAAACTTTAACGTGATTTTAAAAAAATAGCCAGCTACCATAAATTTCGTCACGTTAGTTACGTACGCATCCATACCTGGACCAAAATATGTTCAGATTTGATTTTCCTAGGAGGCATGACCGGACTCTTTTGTTTGAGGTTTGGCGAATTGAATTTCAGACATTTAAAATGATCACATTTAGATAAACGATCCACGAACGCATTTTGACTAAATCATATTACATGGCGGCGTTCACTAAATAACCAATCAATATACAAAACTACAGTTAATCATCACAGACTGCCAGGGCTGGTCTGTTTCGCATTATATTAAAATCTGGTATACCAGCTTCGCCTATATTTGCCACATTTACGTAAAACCAGTGTACTTATTTTTATTACACCTCCCAATACAGCCCTTTCGCTCTCGTTTTGTACAACTAATGCTAAATTATATATACATGTACCACAGTAAATAAGACGCCCAAAGTCTATCTCTACATATCTCCCCGAGAATCTACCAGCATCACCAATTAATACCGGGAATAACTTAAATTTTTACTTAAATATTTCATTACTTAATTATTCAATAGTGTTCTTAAATCTATTTAGTACCAGCATTAATCAAATTTATTTATTCAGCTTCTAGTAGATGATTTCCTATCATAATGCTGTCAACATAAAGAAGTTACATCCATTGAAGAAAGCAAATTAGCGAAAACACAAACAGGTAGAGCATTCCGCTCCATACTGCATTTGGTAGTGTCTGTGGTGTTGCTAAACTCAGAATATGATTAGTAATGCAATAATACGTACAGATTCAAACTTACAAATTTGTTATTGTAATAAACAAATTATTCTTTTGACCGCCGCCGTACATTAGTCCATGAATAATATTACTTGATAAGGTTCCAGGAGAGCAAAGGGGGATTGATAGCACATAGGCCATAAATTGGGTAGCAACAACAACAACCTAAACAAACGTCTGTTCTGATACCCTGATCAGGCTGAACTACACTCCAATGACTGAGTCACAGACTTCATTGACCAGATAAGACATATGGACGATCATTCCCATACGTCGCAGCAACTGGTGTTCAATGACATTCTAAAGATATTTTCTTAAACCGTGGAATCTAAGTCGAAATTAATTTTTCACAGCAATTTGCCCTGCCATCATAAAACTTGTTGTCACACTGTAGGTTGCAGTTTCTAGAATTTGTTTTCAAACTAGAATTGTTTTACCAGTACAGATGATAAACCCTGCGGAAGTATTTGAAGAGTTCTTGCCCAACTACATTGTTATGAGAGACCGGGAAAAAACAGAACGGTAATTATTATTCACCCCAGTCCAGATGACGTGCACTATTGATTAGTCATGGCCGATGCAGCTTAGGATGAGCGTGATTACTTGTGTTCATCTATGTAAATAATTAAATACATTTTCACACATTCAACGGATTTTTCGAGTCTCAGTAATACCTGGAACATACGGTAAGATGCAATTCAACACGGAGTAGGACTACCCTGCGGTTTGTCAACAGGCGTTTGTCAACCGTGCCAACACATATAAGGAGTATTACGTGGCAAAATATACGTTCAAACATATGGAGCAGCAACCGGGCATGGAATTCTGACGTCATATCAAAAATTGAATGAGTTGCGCTTGGGTGGTCGGTTCGTGGTCCAAAAGGAAGAAAGTACCCTGTTTCGTGTACCCCACCAGTCACTATGTATAGAAGGTCATCTGACAAATGAAATGGGGTTAAACGTCCTACTGTTCTGCTCCGAACTTGGCTAATAAAGACGGGCATACGCCATACAGTGTGCAATAAGGAAAATTTTGCCCGGGTAGCGGCGATACGGCTTACTCTACTCTTATATCGAATCCCAACTGCCAAGGGTACCTTTACGTGCAAGCCAATGTGTACACGGGACATCGGTTTTCATACCATCCGAACCACTAGACAGCTGTCCTTGTCAGCCCCTCCGTCCTGCATCTCTGACAAGGGAGAACCACCCCGGAAAATCGGGATGAACCTTCTCGGCCAATGCAGATACCGAACACCCGACCTTCAGGCTAGCGAGCCAGCGTCTTACAACCTTAGCTACGTCATCCCCTAGATCATCAGACAAATGACCATACCTGTATTAGAATGAGTTACATTAGGCTATTATTTATATTTATATTTATCTTTATTTATTATATATAATTGATGAAAACTATGAAGTGGGGTGACAAACCCGATAAAAACAAGATTGCATCATTTAGCTTGTGTTCAGTGGCGGCGCTAGCCGCCGGTGGTTGGAGGGGCAAGGTTAAGGGGGCAAAGGCACGAGCTTCAACTAGGGGTAGGTGGGCCTCCCCCAGAAATTTTTTGAAAAACAGGCTGCCGTAAATGCAGCCTGGCAGTATTTCAGGCACTGATTGTTGAGATAAAGTGTCAAACGAACGGACTTGCGAGCCTCGACGAAATCCACTCACGAGTGCCAGAGTAGGGAGTCCTTGTTGGGGATATTGGGACCTCCCCAAGAAATTTTAGAAAAGTAGACTGTCGGAAATGCTGCCATGGAGTATTCAGGCACCGATTGTAGAGATATATAGAGCTGATCTGATACCGTCTGTCACCTGATCACTAGTCTGTCTATCCGACCCCAGAGAGGAAAGTGTCAAATGATTGGACATGCGAACCTCAACAAAGCCCCGAAAATTTGAAAAGCAGACTGTCCGAAATGCAGTATCTGGCAGTATTTCAGGTACTGATCGTCGAGATAAAACAAGCTTATCAGATACCGCCTGTCGCCAAATCACTAGTTTATCCGACCAGAGAGGAAACTGGCAATCCGACGGAGTGAGTGAATTAAATTGAATGAATATTTTCGCCACAATATTTTACTAAATAAACTGCCGGAAATGCAGTCTGGCAGTATTTCAGATACTGGTCTTCGAGATAAATAGAGCTGACCAGATACTGTTCGTCGCCATCACCAGCATATCCGAAAAAAAGAGGGAGGTGTCAAACGAACGGATTTAGGATATCAAGTGAATGCACATTCACGCCGCGTTGAACCTATACCCAAAAAACTTTGAGGATCGTAAAAAGCAATTTTTAAGTGATTCACATGTTATTGTTTAGAGTTTTTGATACGTTTCGGTAATCAACACCTTCTACGGTGATTAAATCTCACATCCCTACTCTGTCAGAGAGTGATTTCTTACAAGCCCATCCTGCTGTAAACCTACTATAAATTATTTAAAAATTATTGGGGGGGGGGGGGGGCAAACAGAGGGCATACCAGATTATTTGCCCCCCCCCCATGCCCCCCCCCCCCCCTTGGCGCCGCCCCTGCTTGTGTTTGACCTGAAACGGATTGCACTTAGAAGAATATTGATGAAGAGGAACGTTAAGGTTATGAGGAACGTTAAGGTTATCCCAATAGTTTTATGGATAAATAAATAATTTTATAGCGAATGGTTATTTTACTATGGATCCGTGATCGTAACCTTCCGGTGTCTTGGAATTAACGAACCACCGCTGACCATGGATTTATATTTGTACATGGATAGTAGATGAATTAACATTAAAAAAAAAAAATTTTTTTTGTCCATGTAAACAAAAATATGATCAATGGCTGTAAGAACAATTATTGAAATAATTAGTATCAATGGCCAACGTTTTTTTAAATATTATACTCTAGTGTACACTATATCTCGTAGACGGAACCATTTAAGAACTTGAACTCTTCGCACTTCTCACAAATTAAAAAAATTAGAACTACCATGCTGATAATTGCTTCTTTAAAAAATTATTATAGACAAACATTTATATTTACATTTAGAAGTTTTAAAATTGCTACCCGAAAATTGAATGTGGCGAATTATGAATTGCATAGTTGTCGTTCTTCACTAGAAACAGCAAACAACAGGTCTATAGATCTGCTTTTAAAAGACTCCTATACGTCTCAACGACAGTCACCTGGACATAAACTACATGTAGATGTTATTTCTGGTATTTCGGTTGAATTTTAATAACCGAATTAAGTTTAAGAATATAAGTGATTTAAAAGCGTATATTCTGAAATACATTAATTTTCCTTGCACGATGGTTTGTAGCTTGCTGTACAGCAAACATTACCTACGAAGAATTATCCGGTTTTGTTAGTGTGGAATATAACGAGTTGTCCTTAATAGAAATGGTTTATTAAACATGTCAATAATAGTTAGGGTCACTAGAACTATATAAATGACACTATTAGAACGAATCACAATTGAGACGACGACGATAAGACGACTTCATTGTAACTGTCATTAATAATTTAGCACAGGATGACTTTACTAATTGGCTAGTGATCTGATTTCTAACCATATTGTATGTAGAGAACAATATACTAGATTTGATTTTGCTAGGGAAACGTGGAGCGGACGACTAATCCGGTTTCCAAGTTTGGGGAAACTGATGACCAACTAAATATTAGAATGAATCTCAATCGTTCGCAAATCAGGCACCCGGAAAACAGAATAACCCAAGCCCGTATTCAAATTTGTCCCTCTGTACAGGGACAATTCTAAAAATCACGGAGAGCACATTACCATCTCAGAAGATAAGTTGCGTTTTTGAGATCATTCCCTGGGTACAATTCTGTGTTTGGGAAGGTGCCTTATTCCTCAGGTGAAATTGGAGATTCAATGTGTCTATTCAGGGTAACATACCAACCTGACGTTTATTTCGCTACATAGTAGGTCTGACTAAGGGAGAGTCCCGGACATTTTGGTTGATTTTTTAAATATTTACTTTAGCTTTTCGTCTAGAAAGTTTCAGTAATGTAACTTATGACCTAATATTTAGCCCGGGGGTGGGGGCGGCACTTTAAGATGCGTCTGTATTGTAACTGATGACCATATTATTATGTCATCAGCTCCTGGACTGTATTTGGTTAGGGACATGTTCCAGTTTCAAAACAAATCTTATCTTTAAGTTTTATTTAGTAACAGAACACAATCAGTAATGTAACTTATGACCTAATGTTTAGCCCGGGGGTGGGGCGGCACTTTAAGATGCCGCTGTATTGTAACTGATGACCATATTATTATGTCATCAGCTCCTGGACTGTATTTGGTTAGGGACATGTTCCAGTTTCAAAGCAAATCTTATCTTTAAGTTTTATTTAGTAACAGAACACAATTTTTATGGGAAACAACACTGTTTCTATTAAATAAGCTCGGCGTTTCAACAACTATCCTGTTATTGTTTATGATAACAAAACGATATTTGTCGAAATGTGTTCAAAATGCTGATAATTTTATCAATCATAGGAAGATGACCATACCAACATCTAATTATACTGAAAAAATAATAGTTTAAGGCTGACCATATTTACCGTCTCCATCTTTGATGGATTGTCTTACACCTTATATAGTAGTATAAACAAATAAGGTTGATAGAGATTGATTAATGATTTGATTAAACATGGCTAGATTTTTGTAGATTGTTTAGTTACCTCCTTCATTATCTTTTATTCCATAAAATATATCAATCCTGTCCATGTAAGCAGATATTCTTTAAGAACCTTAATTACAATGTCTTTGATTTTCCAGAGATGTCAGTATATCGCATGCCGGGTAATTTATCTGGTGTGATAGAAAATAATTACCATTTCATATGTCACAAATAACTGCTATTAACAAAATCTACATTACTCATATCAACACGAGAGGCTATAACAGTTATAATTACAAATGACTCAATCAATCTTATGATGAATATGATTATTCACTTAATGAAATATCAGCCTATGATTATTATTTTTGCCCGAAAAACAGAGTCAGGGTGTGTGTTTTGTTTTTTTGTTGTCATAAATTCTACTCAAAATTCACGGTGTCATTTCGTAGCACCATAAAACTCGCTTGCACCATCGGTCTTTAGAAGTGGATTGAATCCATATCCCTTGTATGTACCAATCTGATTAAAATACAGACCTATATTTCCGTTTGATTGGCTAACCCCTTACATGACCCAGAACGAGGGTTATATAACAACTCTTTAAGATATTAGAATAGTAAAGCCGATTAAAACGAAAGTTTGAACTATAAAAAACGAAACGAATAGGATCTGTGTTTTAATCAGATTGTTTTACGTATATGGGTGAATCGAAACCTCAATCTTTGACATACACAGATAGTAGGACTTAATCTGAATTTTGATTTTTCCCGGTGTGTTTCCAAAGATGACCCGAATAATCCGCCTGGAGGTGTCGATTCCCTGTATCAAAGGCAACTAACCTATTTTCCATCAAATTAAATTATTCGAGTGACAAGAACAGTGGAAACAGTGCAATTGATCATTCTCACTGAGTGGATTTAAAATCTAAGTTTAACCTAGTTGTTTCTTGATAAATAATGGACCCTGAGGACCCGGTTTTAGCTATAGTATCTAGTAGGGATTACACATTTAGATTAAAGGAAATTACTGTAATTATTAAGGGAGAATGTATCACTATTTTGGCTTTATAATAAACCCCAAAATAATACATCAGGATGTAAGAAGTACTAAACAAAATACCACATGATCCCAATAACCAATCATTTTTAATCTGTTAAGAAATCAAACGCCTCTAGTTATGGGCATATATCAGAAGTTGGTGTTTACATTGGGGTTTCGTTTTTATAAATCTATTATCGCACACTTTTTTTTGAATGTTATTCAAACTGAATAGGCAAGGTTATTCGAATTGACTTTGGGTATTCATTGTTCGATATCAATCAAAGCCAATACTACATTATTTGATCGAATTCCAAGGGCCACTTTTGAAATCCGAGCCTGCCGCACCCCTTGGTGACGGTGTTGTGTAAAAGTAAACTTCAGTGCATCGCTGGGTAGCTAGAATACTAACCGTTTTATACTTGTATGCTACCATATCTCGTCCATAATGCCATTCTGTCACAAATTCAAATATCTATCTGATCTATGATAAAGTATATTAAGAACAATCATCATGATGTAAGAGTTTACCTTTGGCGTTTCTGTATAATTGAAGTCTATTGGATTGGGGTGGAGCATAGTGGCTCAGTGAGTATGGCAATGGCTCACTAATGTTCGCCGAAAAAGATCCTCGGGAATTTTCTTCCAGCAAGAAACAGTGGCTTGTCGTTAGGACGGAATAAAAAGAACAGGTTCCTGTATAGATGTATTTTAGTGTATCTTTCTTTATATTTTATTACTATTTAATGTTAGTCAAAATATCAATTGACCAATGTCCGAATTGATATCTCACTAATCTTTAAGTCTTTTAACTGTTTGGGTTTATACTTAATGTAACGATATATATTACGTAATCATAGGTAACACGCGTTCTTGTTATGTCTATATCTTCTTCTGTATTTGAACACCTGTTTCCGATGTGCAATTTAACATTATATCAAATATTATTATATGATTATTTTAATCCTAAGCTTGTATATATGTTCTGTATTCTATTGTAATTTTAGTCTTGGTGACCGGCTCGCCCTAGCGATACCTATCTCGTTATTGTGACCGTTAACCACTTTTGGACACTCGGTATTAAAAGTACAATTTTTACTATTTATCTGAGTTTTCTTCGTTAGTGTTGCAATAAGCTGCATCCCCACAAAGCAGCACTTCGGCAGATGTAAAACAACCCTTGAGCGTTGGAATTCGACGAAGGGTAAACGAAAACGCTGGTATCCGGTGAAACTGTCCCTCACATCACATTTCAAGGTGCGTGCGCTTCTTTATTATTTCAGTAGGGGAAACAAAAGTAGGACTGCATTGTCCTGTTTTCAACATAAATATGACATGTAATGTCAGTCTATTTTGAAAGCTAACATAGCTCTAAATTAGAAGTGTGTTTATATTTTCATAATTCATGTACACATCTGACGAAAAAACATCATTACCGTATTTATTGACGGAATAAGGTGGATCGATGGAATACAACATCATTTCTACAAGGATTTTAAAAGTTTATTGTCCTAAGGGCACAGAACACATTTGAGATATACAACTGAAATTACGATTATATCGAACTAATTGTTGTTTTGTTGGAATAATATTTTTCATCACCAAAATTTAATAGCATTATCTATCTCGAACACAGGATATCGTTATAACGTGACTAGGTTTCACCTGAAGAAATATAATATTTCACGTTAATTTAACGCAACTTTTACCTTAGAGCTATCTACCGAGTCAAATCGAGTCACCGGATTGACTTTAGCATTTGGATATTGTACGTGCTTGGAGTCATATACAAGTAAATAACATGACCAAATATTACAGTCCCCTGGTTTCTTAACTTCTATAGTTCCAAAGAATTAAATCGGGGCTTGAATGTGGTGGGGCCTGTCTCAAATTAGTGCAGTCGGTCTCAAAATTATGCATCGACGATTAAATGAATTAAAGAGGTGAACAGAAGGAAAGGAAAACTCCCTGCAAATACTTAACATTGTATGAATATATCCGTGTAGGTTTCATTGCTTTGATTAAAGATCAACGACCGCGCCAGTTTTTCAAAGCTCAAATTAGTAAAAATTGTCATGCGTTTAGTAATGAAACAGGAAATCCTGAATGAACTATGGTCTCTTGCATGTGATCTTGACTTGACAGACACGATCGATCATGACAAAATCGCCGCTCAGTCGTCAAACTAGACCAAGCGCGTACACTTGATGAAAATCTGAGAACATATTCATATAGGTCCATGTACAAGATACAATTATCACTTTCCTAAGTTGACACAGATTCACAACACTGTGTACGTTCTTGCAAAATTCGTAATAAGTAATATGAATTCCCATGCGTAGTACTCAATTTTACCCATAAAAGAGTTTTCTGTCCCTCAGAATTCTGAAAAATGCATGAAATGGCATTTCTGGAAATCTAGATTCAAAAATATATGTTCGGCTCGTGGCTGTGTCACTAGTCTCCTGGTATTAGGGGCCCATGCATTAGACATTTTTGCTAAACACCCTCCAAACAAAATCATACTATTACACTATTGTATATATCCGTTACCTATTAATAATGTCAATCTGTCTAACAATCTATATCCATTATTAAAATTTTAAGAAGGATAAACTGATAAGAGCAGATAACTTTAATAATGGCACCATGACATTTCACAAGCAAGCGGTCAACTATAAAATTCTTATCTCAAAAAGATTGATCTGTTATGTAATGTTCTTGATTGTGCCAAATGTGCAACAACGCTTCTATTACTGGGGTAACGACATGAATTTACGTCAATACTGTTCAAAGTGTTTTAAATGAAGCGCTTTATCCTACGTAATAGCCAAACACGTCATGTTTACTCTTGCGCCATTTCTATCTTGATTAATGCCTTTTTGTGCATGATTTTGAAAAGTGAAACCGTCCGTAAGAATTGGTTAAGTACAGTTTAAAGCATTATACTTTTATGGATCTGATGACATAACACATAAACTATGTGTACTGTATAAATCGATCTGTTTTCGTTTGCTAATCAATTATGCAAGAATGCTCTACCCAGCAAGTGTCCGTTATTGCGTGTTAGAGCTGTATTTGGTTCTAATTTTCTTATGAAAAATGTAGGATTGTGCATGCAGTTAAGAAAGAAAGCTTTAAAATACACATTAATAAAATAAACCAAGTACGAACAATCAAATAATGATATACCTAACTGTACCAAGGAGAGATGGAAGCTAAAATAGTACTCTTGATAATATCACACCAGATTATCATGGCAAATTACCCTTAGTAAATACATCTAGATTTTAAACATTTATTGTTTTTCTGCATTTTTAACGTCATAAATTACATTCTACACCAGGACACCAGTATTTTACACAGTTGAGATTTGGACAGTATTGCGATTGGACGTCATATCTGTTAGGTATGACAATTTTTCATCGTTGGTATAAATTAAGCCAATTTTACAGAATACTAGACGATAAGAATATGTTAACATAGGGTCAAATCCCGTCTTTATAATTTTAAAGCCAAAATGGGTTCTACAATCGAATGTAGACTTCGTAAGCTTATTAGCCAATGTCGCTATGCTTTGTTAACATTCACAACGTTGTTTTACAGCACCTACAGGGAGTTTGCATGCGTTGTTATTATAAATTACGTATCTCTCCTTGGTTATTTTGCAAAACTTGGTTTACTAAATTGACATCTGATATCTTTTAAAGTTTTAATTTATACACTTTTTATATAGCTTATAAATGTTTGTATTGTAAATCTGAACATTGTTGTGAATAACTGTTTAATAATAATAAAATATATTATTATATTTTGTTTGAGATGTGCACTTAATGTTTCGTCAACACAATACTTTGATGATTTTGAGACTAACAATACTAAGGAGGGGAATTGTTCCGGATGGAACAAAAAAAGCGAGATCTATCCTTGTACACATTTACAGATGGATAATCCTTTCTTATAACTCTTATCCATCCCAGCGATTAGGCTACACTTTAATCCCCCCCATCTTCAATAGAAGGCTTGATCTGGCCTTAACTTCATACACCTTATCAAGCCCTTCACTCAACAGTCAACATTTTTCGGCACTAAATTTGATTGGGTATCGGACCAAACCGTGATCCAATCAGATTTTGGGTTACTAAAAATAAACTACTTTCAATTTATTTTCTTTATCGAAGGCACGGATAAGCCCATACAGAGCACGTGATCAGCGAATTCCTTAATGCATGCTGAGTTTATTGTGTGGTGAGTGGTCTTATAGCGTGCCAGTTTGATCTCGGCGACAGAGTGTTTTATGTGTCACGACATCTGATTGGACAATGCTAATTAGTCAATTGTAAACACAGCAAGCATAAAACTTTAAGAGTTCGAGAATTGCCCAGTGTTAAAGCAAGGGTTAGATGTTGTAAAACTCGCGGCCGTTGCTTCAGGAAGATGTAATCCCCCAGACCTCGCTACGCGCTTCCTACGCGCAAAACTTATGGTGAGATAGTGGTGAAATGAGGAAAAAACACGCATCCGTTAAAGCATCCACGTTCACAGTACACGTAAAATCGCATAAATTTTCACCTTTATCCCGCTGCGCTCTTACCAGCTCCACCCTCCCTCAAGGCTGCATGACGCACAGACACGCCTTTACGGCGCTTAACCTCGATATCACTACGCTCTGGATAGATATATATGGGAATATTTCGTTGCATTTTAGGTATTCATAATATTACAAAACCTTTAGATTACAATTTCTAATCTAAAGAAAACCCCACAAAACATCGATTACTTATAACATTCCGGACATTCTTTTATCATCCATAGGCCTTTATACATTGTGATAATTGGACATTAGTAACCACAACATTAAGAAAATTGGGTGCAATTAGTTCTAATAAAATCATTTATCTCATAATTACCACTAATAACTAGAATATAATTATATAATAAGCGGATAATGGCGTAAGGAACCCTTGACATGGTCCGATTGAACCCTTATTAATAATCTGTAGTGATCTGAACTGATAAATTGATTAGGTTAAGGAAAAAACAATCTAACAATAAAGCTACTTATTCGATGGCCTAATTCAATACGGAACTAAACAGTTGATGGGACTACTAAAAGAAGAATTGCGGACGCATAAATAAATCTAAATTAGTCCTTTCCTTCGATTAATTTTAAAGTTCCTTAAGTAGAACGTCTAAGCTGTGTAGTTTGCTTTGACTATATAGATTGCAGTCTTGTTGTGGTGTAATGGCGTCATATGTTAGAATAAAAAGGTCGGTTAGGTTTTCTGTAAGTAATTTTTTAAAATGTATGAATTTGATTGAGACTTCTGTAGAAGAAAGAAATGGGGTTTAACGTTCACTCGACACAAACTAGGTCATTTAGGGACCAACATTTGGTTGAATTTATTTCAATAATTCGCTTGTGCGTATGGGTCTTTAGCGACCCTACTCCTTGTCACGCCAGTTGACTCAAAGACAGGCTTCATGATATAGCGCGCAGGTGTTAAAGGGACAATAACACTCTTGCTGGCTTGACAGGTCCAGATGTTTAAGTGTCCTACCTGTTGTGTAAATTATCCATTACCACCTAACTTACTTGTCCAGAGGTTTCGAAAATATGTTTAAATCCAAGTTGAATTTGAAAGTGCTTACGTAAGGCTTTTCAAACCATGTTACGGCATGTAGTTGAATTTTTCCAATTTTTAAAATTAGGTGTGTTAAGATGAAATTTGTATCATTTTTTAATTGAAATATTGTAAAATAGTACAAATTGTTGACCAGAATAAAGATTGGAAAATATTATTCAGTTACAACAAGAGTGGTATTGGGGCTTTAACCATTCGCCCACCTCATCTCCCTCCCCCGTGTATTCCTGTAAAGAGAAGGGGTGTCGGATTTTCTGATAGAATAAAGTATCTTTAAATTTATTTTTCCGGCATTGATTATTAGTTGTGAATGCAGCTGCAACACTTCGATTGGATGGTTGGAATTCAGTTCGGCACAGAGTAGGATTTCGGTTGCAAAACGATTGGAAACTTTGAAGTTGCTTATCTCATGAGCTAGAATAGCAGAAACACGCATGTATGCGGCGGTTAATTCCTCTAAGTTTTCTCGGGGAGCGCGAGGCCCCCTTAATCTGCGACGACCGATTGTTTGTTTTGGATTCAGGTAAGCCAACTAAAGTATGCTCTATTGTACCACATTAAAGTTGCTGTTTTCACGGCTGGAATAGCCGGAAAGCACATTTGCGACAGTTAAATTTCCAAATGTTGCTCCCACCCCGATCCCGTCTCCGTGAACTTCAAACGATTGATATGTTGATTGATTTTAATTCGACCATATGCTGTATTTAGGGACTGAAACAACAAGAACTCGCGGAGGGGGGGGGGGGGGGGTGCTAAACGTCTGTAAAACATTTCAGCCCCCCCCCCCCCCAACATTCACCGAGCCGGTGTTGCTATGGCCTGTCACCTACGCGCAAACCAATTAGTGAAATAAGAAGTTCGCATAATATGTTAGTTTTGAAATGACTTAATGACGTTTATAGACAAAAATGCATCTAGAACAAACTTCAACAGAAATCATTACTCCCATAACAATAGCGGCCATTATCGACCTTTAAGAAATTTAAATAATTAACATAACTCCAAGATGGCCGCCAGTGGAACAGAAAATACCGACATTTTTGCCTACGCCTTATTTCGACGTTTATGTTGAGTGGGCTTTGAACCGTAATTTCTGTTCACCTGTACAATCTATTCAGATCTGCATACTGCATATCGCATATGATTGCTCGGATTTTATTGAACGAGAGTTGAATACAAACACACAGGTAAGTTTATAATAACCAAAGTTAAGTAGTTTGTTCATAATCGAGGAAATCCGTTTATTATTTACCAAAATTTAATTATGTGGTGAAATGTGGAAAACCCTCTTAAGTGTGAAAAAAGAAGTTTTTGGTGAACTGGAGATGGCATGACGTAATTTTACCATTATGAAGACTGAAGCCGGTGACGCGCCGCCGGTGGTTGGAGGAGCAAGGCTGGGGCAAAGTCCAAGGTTAAGGGGGCAAAGGCACGAGCTTCAACTAGGGGTAGGGGGGTCTCCCCAGAATTTTTTTGAAAAACAGGCTGCCGTAAATGCAGCCTGGCAGTATTTCAGGCACTGATCGTTGAGATAAAGTGTCAAACGAACGGACTTGCGAGCCTCGACGAAATCCACTCACGAGTGCCAGAGTGGGGAGTCCTTGTGGGGGATATTGGGACCTCCCCAAGAAATTTTTGAAAAATAGACTGTCGGAAATGCTGCCTGGGAGTATTCAGGCACCGATTGTAGAGATATATAGAGCTGATCTGATACCGTCTGTCGCCTGATCACTAGTCTATCAGACCCCAGAGAGGAAAGTGTCAAATGGACAGACTTGCGAACCTCAACAAAGCCCCCGAAAATTTGAAAAGTAGACTGCCCAAAATGCAGTATCTGACAGTATTTCAGGCACTGATCGTCGAGATAAAACAAGCTTATCAGATACCGCCTGTCGCCAAATCACTTGTTTATCCGACCCGAGAAGAAACTGGCAATCCGACGGAGTGAGTGAATTAAATTGAATGAATATTTTTGCCACAATATTTTACTAAATAAACTGTCGGAAATGCAGTTTGGCAATAATTCAGATACTGGTTTTCGAGATAAATAGAGCTGACCAGATACTGTTCGTCGCCAAATCACCAGCATATCCGAAAAAAAGAGGGGGGTGTCAAACGAACGGATTTAGTATATCAAGTGAATGCACATTCACGCAGTAGTTAAGGCGCTGTTCTAGGAAAATTGC